>JANVCC010000018.1:13771-82471 GCA_025345505.1 Todiramphus chloris collaris
CTCTTCTCTTCTTCTCCCCTCTTCTCTTCTTCTCCCCTCTTCTCTTCCTGCTCTTCCTTCCTGCCTTTCTTGTTGATCTGTCTTTTCTGCTTATCAGCAAGGATGGGGAGAATGTAGGGTGGAAAATCTTTAATGTCTTCCCCACTTTTCACACCCCCACACCCCCCCATCTTCTTTTGCCTAGACTCTCTGAAATCTCTGCACTTGCCTTTGCTGTCCTACATCCAAAACTCATGGAAGTGTAAGAATATAAAGCTAATAGCAAAGTAGCTTCTAAGCAGCTGCTGTTTTGTAAGCACCCTAATCTCAGACACTAATTTGCAGAAAGGATTAATTTTCTCTTTAGCATGTAAGATTATGATGCCGACGGAACAATCGGACTGCACGTGACCGTAAGAATGCATTTAGACTCTTTGGACAGGAAGAGCAGCCACGTGAGGTAATCATTCACGTTCAGATAAAGCCTAAAACTCTGCATATGTAGAATGGCAGAATCATCCAATAGAGACTGTTAGGCTGTCTTTTATGGAATAATTTCAGAAATACTGTTTTCTAGTCTTTGAGGTTTGTTTATCAGAACAAGATACCACGTGAATACTTTCAAAATGCAGGCCAGTAATGAGAGAGGAAATTAAGAGAAATAAGGGTTTGGGTTTTGGTTTTTTTTTTAATGGTTAAATCTATAACCTACTGCTTGCGTGGTGAAGCTGAACTCTGTCACCATATTCCTGTTCTCTTGAACAGGAGATTAATTCTGAGTGATGATTCAAGTGGAAATACGGAAATGAAATTTAGCCTTAATAGTTCAGTGCAAGCAGATGAAAAAAACATTAGTTTTATGTAATGATTCAGTCTAAAGTAAATGATCTACATCTTAATCAGTATCTATTCACAGCGGGCTTGTTTGCAAGGCCATGAAGGCAGATGGCTCTGCATTGTGGCTAACTCGGTAGCATCTGGTGCAGGCTTAAAGAGGAATTATGAAGGAAGGTGGAACGTGCATGAATTCAGTTTGAATAGTTAAATGACAGTGTCAGTCAGTTTTAGCTTTCTATCTACAGGTGTAAACTCAGAAGCAAAAGAATGTTGTGCCAGGGCATTAAGGGAATATTGATTTTAGCATGTTCCATTCCTCTTCCCAACCACAAATGAAAGCATTCATGCCTATCTTTCTGCAATTTTCTCTACCTTAATCAAAATCAACCATCTGATTAGTCTTAGATGCAGCTACTGAGAGACAAAAGCCATGTGTCGATTATGTGTTGTATGCCGTAGTAGTACAGCTTACAGTGACTAGACTTAGTGTTGTACCTAGCACTGTGTGTAATGTGGAGGCTATGGCTTTACTCTGCTAGTGTTGAAATAACTGCCTTGTACTCTGCATGTACATGTGTTGGATTCTGTCCCTAGCATGGTAGAATCAAATCAACACTTCTGGTTAGTCCAACTTGCTAGCAAGACCTTTCTTTTACATCTTTACACTCTTCCGGTAGAAAGATTGTTTAGAAATGGGTGCATTAAGAAGAGCATGGGCAGCAGGTTGAGGGAGGTTCTTCTCCCCCTCTACTCTGACCTACAGAGGCCACCTCTAGAGTATTGTGTCCAGTTCTGAGCTTTCTAGTTCAAGAAGGACAAGGAAGTACTGGAGAGAGTCCAGGGGAGGCTGGGAAGCTGCTGAGGGGCTGGAGCATCTCTGTGCTGGGGCAAGGCTGAGAGCCCTGGGGCTGTGCAGCTGGAGAAGAGCAGCCTGAGAGGGGAGCTGAGCAATGCTGAGCAAGAGCTAAAGGGCCCCGGGGGGCAAGAGCCTGGGGCCAGACTCTGCTCAGTGGTGCCCAGCATTGCCAGGACAAGGGGCAGCAAGGGGCACCAACTGGAAGGCAGGAGGTTCCATCTGAGCAGGTGGAGCAAGTTCTTTGGTGTGAGGGTGGTGGAGCCTGTGCCAGGCTGCCCAGAGCGGCTGTGGAGTCTCCTTGTCTGGAGAGATTCCAAAGGCGCCTGGACCCTGCGCTGCTGGGCCCCCCGCTCTGGGTGAGACGCTGGCACAGGGTGCCCAGGGAAGCTGTGGATGCTTCATTGCTGTGCGTGTTCAAGACCAGATTGGACAGACCTTTGTGTAACCTGGTCTGGTGGGAGGTGTCCCTGCCTATGGCAGAGGGGTTGGAACTAGATGGTCTTGAAGGTTCCTCACATCTCAAGCTATTCTATGAATCTATGATTTATTTTGTATCGTGATCATTACGAGATACAAATGCAGGAGGGTTTTGTGACTTTGGAAAGGAAACCGAGTCAGCATTTGTCCCACATCTAGCACCAAACTGGTACAGAAGGTCAGTAGGTTGTTGGCTGCATAATATCCCTAACAGTTGAGGAACCCAGTCCTCTTGAACTGAGTGCATTATTCAATCCTGCAACGCTTCGGACCTGCAAACCAAGAACATTTTTATAAACTACACTTTTAAAGCGTAGCATTTGGTGTGAGAGACAAACCCAATAGCAATGAAGCTGGGGAGGAGATGGGTAGATGTAAGAAGCAACAGCAACGCCGGGTCAGACCAGAGATCTGTTTGGCCTGGTGTTTTGTCACCCTGGTTGCCGTACGGAGCAGTTGAGAACAGGGCGGCTATGGAACATCCATCTACCAAGGCTGTTCTTCCACGTGGCTTGGAAATGATTTAGTAACTTTTGATGTGTTGTTCCACAAATATATCAGTTTTCCTCTTGAACTCGTACGTTCTTTTAGCATCCACCCGTGTCAGTGGCAAATAGTTGCAGAAGTTAAAGGTGTTGTGAGAAGAATTTTCTACCGTTGGGGTTTTTTTTCTCTTCAAACAAACCACCAGCTGTTTTTATGTCCCCCACTTGTTGGGCTGGAGGAAGATACAGTGAACTGGACCATATTTTTCCTTTATCATTTGTGAGTTTACAGAGCCACATCCTCTCGCTGTCTCTTTTACAAGGTACAAGAATAAATTGATGCTGCATTTATATTTTCATGCAGTGTATGAATGCAATGCTATGTTCCTATCCTGTATGTAAGATTGCTCTTGCAGTAACAAGACTAAACTATCTTCCAACATTCTGCAGAACCCTTCTGTCAGCTGGCTCCAAACTCTGCACGTTTGAGGCCATAGCTCAGTAGAATCTTCCTGAAGCTGTGTTGTGCCCAGGTGTCTGTGAGGCAGCTAGAAAACATCTTCAGACTCCAGCAAAGCTGAGGGAAGGATTCAGCAGCTCTTCAGGAGAACATTAAATACTCGGGTCGGATTTGAGACAGATTCTCTGTGATCTCATATGAATTAATTTGATGGGATTATGTGGACTTAAAACCAGTACAAGGTTGGATGCTTGGTCCTTCAAGTTTTATTTTAGTTTTCCCATTGGAAAGACTGGTTTGGTTGGGATTTTTTTTCCACTGCAGTTCATAGCATTGCGTTTTTAACGACACCTTTCCCATTTGGTTTCCCATCTTGTGAATCTGGCCATGATACTCCGTCCTCCTCCCCGCCCCTTGTCCCGCAGAGTTAGTTCCTATGGTTACCCCCCTTTTGTGGGGTGACAAAGGTTGGCATCTTGATTCTCCCGAGCCAAATTCTGCCCTTTGACTCTCTCCCCTTTTCACACCCCTTGCTAAGCTTGGCCTCTTGCTCTGCTCGGAGGCTTGTCAGCGAGGGGGTTCCCATGGAAACGAGGAAGGAAATTTGAAAAGAGAAGAGGGGAGAACAGAAGCACAAAGGGCTGGGTAATTTGAATTTGAACAAGGAAGGAAGGCTCCTTGTAGTTCATCTTTGTGTGCTGTAGAAACCTGAAATTTATCTTCTAAAAGTTGCTTTCAATTTGTAAACTCGTTTTCTCGATTTATGGAACAAAAGTTGTCATGTTTGTGGCAATGAGCAAGGAGAACCATCTTTCTTTCTCAATTCAGTGTGAGAATTCTACTCAGCCGTTCATTTAGCTTTTTTCCCCTGGCAGGTCAGAAAGCATCGTTCGTGGGTTTCATATTTTTCACTGAAAACTTCCATGCATTGCTCCTTTTCCCTTCATAATGCCAGTTATCTACCATCTGTTCATCGTTTTTTGTGGAGGAGTGGATGGATATGTGCTGCTCAGAATCAGCAGACCCATCAGTTGAACCCCTGCTCAGGAGGATTCTTTCTGGTTTCTAATTGGACATTTTTAGCACCATGGCCTCATCTGGACTGGTGCAATATGGGAACGTAACTGCAGAGAAGAATACAGTGACAAAGATGGACCTTGGATTTCAGGTGTGATGCCTCCTGTCAATAGTACAGAAAAAAACCAATCAAGCAAACAAAAAATGTGTGTCACATGATAGTAAGCGCCTTCTTGTAAAACATGCAGCTAAAATGTCCCAAATGTGTTAAGTAATTCAAGTTTGATATAAGTTTGTTAAAGAACAGTGAAGTCGCTTTGTTTTCAGGTTTTCCTCTGTAGCTTTTTGAATGCCAGATTCAAACCCATTTTCTTTACTTACTTTGCAACTACGGGCAAATTATTCCCGTTAGTCAGAAAAACCTTAATTAAGTGGCATCACAAAAAGGCAACATAATTCTTCAGATCCATCAGTTACTTTCTTTTTCTGACACAATGGGAGGCAGTTGCTTTTGTCTGGAAATAGTAAGCTCCCAGGCTTTTAAAATTTAGGCTTTGGTTCCCCTCTCACTTTGTACTGCTTGCTGTTGGGAGCCAGGGTCACGGAGGGGACTCAAGAAAGGGGCGTCGAATTGAAGCCAGGGCTGTAAAAGGTCTGTAGCTCGTGGTTCTCCTACAGTGGTAGCTGATTCCTCTGACATAACCTGTTGTACTCATTATGAAATACATGTATGTGTCCTTCTCTCTGCTGTCCTGTCCCCTTCCTGCTGCTTTTGACATTTAAGAGACAAAAGGGAGCTGGAAAGCCAGCTCTGCTGGGTGAACTTCCTGTGGTTCTTCAGAGCAGAACTGCTTTCTGACTGGTGTTCTGTGGTCTGCCAGATGAGCCCTGCTGGGGCTGACCAAACAGGGCTTAGCACAGCAGGCTTCCAGCTCTTCTTGCCTTCCCTACCTTAGAGCCCCACACCAGGTCCTTGCTCAACTGCATTTTCCATCCTTTCAGACCCAGATCTACATAAAAAGGATTTGGCAGCGTTGGGCACTTACTCGGAGACAATCGATGGGAAAACACTCTTACCCCCTTTGGTCTCCCTCAAATGCTCCCATTCTCCCAGCAATTTAATGCAGCCTTCCACATTTCTCTGACCTGCTCTTACATGATTCGATTCCACTGATTCCATGCTGCGTCGATTCCCCCGCTGCAGCGTCTTCCATCCAGCACCCAACACATGAGTACATTTACAGGGCTCGTCAGTGTCACTTGCTGCCTGAGCTACCTTTTGAAGGGTTGCTTCTTCCAGAGCACCCATAGATATCTGCTCCTTTTTATTCTGTTTAACTGGAAAAGGATTTGGGTGTATCATCCTGTACGGGGGCCTCATGGAGTAGTTGCGGAATCTTTTTGTCTTCCTTTGTTTCCTTCCATCCGTGTCCCCTCTCTCCTCCCACTGTTCTCTTAATCCCATTATTGTCTTAGGTCTTGTCCTACTTGGCTAGAGTGTTTCAGAACATCACGGAAGACACCGTGGGAGCAACTTTTCCCCAAACTGTGTTGGTGATGCAGAAGAGAGCTTGGCACAAACTTCTGTCCTCAACAGGGAGAAACTTCTGAACCTTTGAGGGCAAAATATTATTGAATCTATTCTGTGAGAAGTCAGCACGCTTTTAGGGTGCCGCAGAAACAAATAAGCAGGGGCACTGTGGGAATTCCTGTCAAATATTTATCTGGTAAATTATTAACTGTAGGGAAGAAAAATCAACTTCAGCAGCTTGTTTTTATCCTTCATTCCCTAGTTTTGGTGAAGCTGTCAGAATTGGTTGTTCAGGTGCTTGTGAGGTGGAGAGCAGCTTTCTATCCAGTGTAAATGTGTTGTATAATTGCAATTATTTGTAATTCTTTTTCCCCTGTCTCCCCTGTTGAGTTCATCTGTGACCTCATTAACTTGGCACTGAATGGGAGCGATCGGATCCCCTGATGAATCTTACATTTTAATTTACAGCTGCTGTGTTCACACATCTTCCTTTGAAAAATGGTTAAAAATTGAAGTCATCAACTAATTACCTTCAAGCTTCTCTTTTGAACTGAAATTTTCCTTCAGGATGCTGGAGTAAATGGAGATTTTCTCACTATTAACTTTTCTGTTCTGTGTTACTGTCGGGTAAGGTAGAGAGGCCTGTTTAGTGGCTGTCTTGCAATGCTGTAATTAGCTAAAAGAAAGCTCTGTTGGAATGGACAGTCTGTTTTAAGAGTGAAAATCATGGCAAGAAACAGAATCAGTTCAGAATGTATAAACTCACTGTCGAATTAGAATAATACAAGAAAAAAATCACTTTCCAAAAGCTGGAAACTTCCCCAAAAGCCATCCTGCTTGCTTCTGCACGGAGCCCCTGGGAACCCTGAGACGTACACTGGGGGTTTTTGATCAAACTTCCAGGTGAACACACAAGTTTTCCTGAATAAAATCTGGATTATATCATCACCTGCCCACATCTACCCAATTAATGCGCGTGAAGAGTACTAAATACTGCAGCTTGACTGTTCTTGGGGTAAAAATTGGCTACAATAATCACAAAGTCAGATATAATCCCCAGAGAACCCTCTGTACCATCCAGCTGTAATTGGTGTAGCAGAGAGAAGGGGAACGGTACCAGCTGCCCTAGAGTAACTCATGGGGAAGCCACTTTTGAATTAGGATGTGGAGATGCTGCAGCTTGATTTGGATCAGATCCTCCTCAGAATCACAGAATCACTCAGGTTGGCAAAGCCCCTTGGGATCATCGTGTCCAACCGTCAGCCCTACTCTACAAGTTCACCCCTAGACCATGTCCCCCAGCACCACATCCAAGCGATGTTTAAACACACCCAGGGATGGGGACTCACCCCCCTCCCTGGGCAGCCCATTCCAATCTCTCACTCCCCTTCCCGTGAAGAATTTTTCCCTAGTGCCCAGTCTAAACCTGCCTTGTTTCAGCTTGAGGCCGTTCCCTCTGGTTCTGTCCCTAATGACCTGAGAGCAGAGCCCAGCACCAGCCTCTCTGCAATGTCCTTTCAGGGTGCTGTAGAGAGTGAGGAGGTCTCCCCTCAGCCTCCTCCCAGGAGCACATCAAGGGGCCAGCAGGGCTGCAGAGTTTGCAGACCATAGACCACACGTCCAGGAAAACCATCCTGCGTTACCTATGGAAGTGAAACGACCCAAGTTTTAGAATTAACTCCACCAAATACAAACTACACTGATAGTAGAGACTCCCTGGAAATGAAGCGGGAGGGGAAGAAAATAAACAGTTGTCAAGCCAGTAGACAATATGTTTGAAATATTTAAATATAGCCTTATTTTGAGGCCCAAAGATGCAAATCTCTCCTACCCAACCGTTGTCACGTGTCTGTGTGTGTATGTGGTTTTTGCTGGTAGGTAGATGTAACAGATGGTTTGTAACTCTAGATTGAGACACAGCTGTTAAAATAGTAGCGTTCCTCTTACAGAGAGGCTTTGTTTGCTATTCAGAACAATCTTGATAGCATTAATGCAAGAGATTACGTTCTGATTTCAGTTTGCATCATATTGTTTATGTACGTAGCTGCGTTGGATCAGTGTGATGCTCTGCTTCTTTCCAAGCCACACAGACTAAAGCAATTTACTTTTCCACAGTTAAAGATCCATCATTGTATTACTTGAGCATTCCTGTTGATTTTCACTTTGAACGTATTGAGCAGGGTCAAGAAAAGTTTCAATATGTAGCCAAACCCATCTGTAAAATCATTTGGCACAACTGCTTTTGGGGTCTTTTTGTTTATGTCATAGTACATTAGAAAGCACCAGTTTTAGTGCATAATGCAAGATCGTCCCCTGGTGTATTTAGGTTAGGTTCATTATGGGCATTCACAGGAGCAAAATTAAGAAGATGCTGATCCTCACGTAGCCAGCTAAGGCATGAGGGGTTTAGAATGGTAATTTGTTCTTTGGGAACACTGATATTCATAGCTCAAGCAGTAAGCTTATTTCTTACGACTGCATCTGCCATTGTATTCTCTTCTATGAAACCAAGTGTTTTGGCTAGTAAGAGAATTTTGACAGCAGACTGGCTGCCAAGGGAGCAGCAAATACAGCTTCCTGAATTTATTTAGTGTGTTTTCTTCTCTTGCAGCCTTCTGTCTGCAAAAGGTTATGCTCTTGGGTTTTAACAGCATCAGCGCCTGTTCTCTGCCATAGCAAGAAGTCTTTGTCTTCTCTGCTGTGGAGCTAATAGTCTCATACACAAGGGGTTACCTTAAACATACCCTTGTAATGTTTCCTGGGTCTGGCTGGGTCCAGGTCAGTAGAACTTTATTCTGTATGGCTATGAACACACCAGATGCCCTGAGAGCACAGCTTAGGGTTCAGTGTTAATGATCTGCAAGGTCAGTGTAGCTGTGCCCAGTTCTTTGTCCTCCAGCAGTGTGTCCCTTTTGCACCTCTTGCACTGGCACCAGTGTGTCCAAACCTACTGTAAGGTCATTCAGGAGCTAAAACAGTAATGAACTAAGCTTAGGAAAAAGCAATTTGATCAACCTAGGTGTATTATACAGGAAAGATATTTAGAATAGAATAACAGAATCTTTTTGGTTGGAAGAGACCTTCAAGAGCATCAAGTCCAACCATTGATCCAGAACTAACAAGTCACCACTAACCCGTGGCCCTCAGCACCACAGCTCCACGGGGGTCTTGGAAACCCCTCCAGGGATCACGGGGACTCCACCACTGCCCTGGGCAGCCTGGGACAGCTCCTGACAACCATTTCCATGAAGAAATTGTTCCTCAGCTCCAACCTAAACCTGCCCTGGGGCAACATGAGTGGTAGCGTTACAAGCTAACACTTCAAGCATCCAGGATCTTTTTACACTACTAATGGTCCATCTACAGCATGCATGGCTTTGAGGTTAGTTTCATGGACAGTTTAAATCAATCTGAAACCCAAGTCAGGGCAAAGGAGGACAGGGTGACAGGGAAGGGGTTGATAAACTTACACCTATTTTGAACCTGCACCCTGAAGTGCCCTAGATGACAAGTGTAATTTGTCCTCATTTTGCAGCCCTGTAGGAGGGTGATGGTGGCATCTGTACAGTTCAACTTTACAGTCAGTAGATCCCCTTGGGTAGTCTGTCAAGAAGCATCAGAATTCAGAAAACAGAGGCCTTCTTCCATCCTCATAGAATCATAAAATGGTAGGGGTTGGAAGGGAGCTCTGGAGATGATTGAGTCCAACCCCCCTGCCAGAGCAGGGTCACCCAGGGCAGCCCACACAGGAACAGAGCCAGGGGGGGCTGGAAAGTCTCCAGAGAAGGAGACTCCACAGCCTCTCTGGGCAGCCTGGGCCAGGCTCTGGCACTCTCACAGGGAAGAAGTTTCCTCTCAGGTTGAGGTGGAACTTCCTGTGTCTCACCTTGCTACCATTACCTCTCATCCTATTCCAGGGCACCACTGAAAAGATCCTGGCCCCTTCTCCTTGCCCCCCACCCTGCAGAGATCTGTAACCATTCCTAAGATCCCCTCTCAGGCTTCTCTTCTCCAGGCTCTCAGCCTTTCCTCATCACAGAGATGTCCCAGTCCCTTCAGCGTCCTTACAGCCCCTGCTGGACTCTCTCCAGTATTTCCCTGTCCCTCTTGAACTGGGGAGCCCAGCACTGGACCCAACACTCCAGCTGTGGTCTCACCAGGACAGAGCAGAGGGGGAGAGTAGGTCCCTGGCCCTGCTGCCCACACTCTTCTCTATGCTCCCCAGGAGACCATTGGCCTTCCTGGCCACAAGGTCCCATTGCTGTCCCATGGAGAACTTGCTGTTCACCGGGACTCCAAGGCCCTTCTCAACAGAGCTGTTTCCCAGCAGGTCACTCTTAACCTGTACTGGTCCATGGTGTTGTTCTCCCCAGGTGTAGGACTCTACTGAAGAGTATTTAGTGTTGCTTTCACTGTATGTGAGAAATCCAGCGTGGCCAGTTTTATTCCGCAGGGTATTAGTGGTGTTTATTTTGTGGCAGGCACTGTCAGGCTGCATGTTGATGGCAGTAAAAATGAAAAGGTGAAACGAATCTGACTGGTGAGTTTGAATCTCAGCCATGTCCTTATCTGTACTTTCCCTCATCATTCCAAGTTTTAGAAATTCCCTTTTAATAAGCTCTGAGGAACCTGAACTGGCTACCAGCTCCATTGTGTGCTCTCAAGTGAATGTCAGATCTACCAAATCTTCATACCAAATGCTATTCCTCTTTCACTCAGCAAGATACATTTTGGAGCCCCATGCCACCACGGAATTGTTGATACTCTTCACTCCTGCTACTCTTCCAGGAGCCAGACCTCCCCAGAGTTGGCAGAACTAGCCCACGGGTCCCTGACAGGCAGATCAGTCTGCGGTGGCAGAGTTGGAGGAAAGAAAAAGTTGTTATCACCAACGCTTCACTTCTCCTGCTGGGTCTCTTCCTGCTTCCCACAGCAACAACTGCACTGGAGCAGTTTTTCCACAGGCACAAAGCAGTGATCGCGTTCAGTTTGTGCTTGGAAGGTTGTCTTTGCAACTGCAGGAGGTAGAAAAGTGTCATTTCAATGAAAAATACCTTGTGAAGGTTTACAGCTGCTTGCTTGTCAAGGTGAGTGTGCTTTATGGTGTCCTTCCTTAATGAGATCTCAAATAAGAACTATCTATCCATTTCTCTGGGCTCCCTTGGAATTCTCCCAAGCCCATCACAGCAGGCATATGGAGAGGAAGGAGGAAGTCCAAGCAGCCTCAGCTGTCTTCTAAAAACTTCTCATTTTTTGCAAATGGAAAGTGCAACCAGGACCACCCATCTGCACTCAGCGGTTCCTGAGCCGTAGAGCTCACGTTGAGGGAAGCTGCCGATGGACAGATGGATGCCATCTTTTCTCTGTCTTCCAAAGGAACCTGGGCGTTTAAAATGAAGCTGGAGACTTCTTCAAAGAGCAAGAGCAGATGGCTTTGCTTTTTAGTTGTACAGCCCGAGATTAATGTCATTTGCTGTCTTTTAACTGCTTTCATCTTTACTCTTTTCTTTTTTTCAGTTGAGAAATAAACCTCAGTTGTCTGTTTGCAGAGCAGAAAGCTGAGGATGGTTTCTGTGATTGCTGCCCTTTCAGCAGGTAAAATAATTGGTCTTAGGTTTTCAAGTGAGTAATAGGGTGATTGTCTGGTTCAGCTTATAGCAGGAGCAAAATAATCATTTCAAACCATACTAATTACTTGGCATTTTTATTGTTGGAATGATTTAATAGCTATTTAAACGCGGACATATATATATTTATAGTACTAAGGGAAAACAGTCTGAATTTTATTACTTCCCAGCCCCTAGAGTAGTACAGTGTCAATCTGATCCTCCTTGCAAGCATCATTTCTTCAGCTCACATCAAATGCTGACGCGTGGGGTGTCGGGAGGCAGCGGGTTGTGTGGTTCATACAGATAATGTCAGAACAGCTCTTTCCAAGCTGAAGGGCGGGCAGGATTGTGACCCCGTTTGGCTTTTCATATGTGCCTCACTGTGCAAAGCTGAAAATAATAATAATAAAAAAATATAGCCCTAAGTTTCCTCAGACAAGGAAGTTTACGGTGAGGTAAACTTTGAATGGATATTATGCTAAGTGTTCTCCACTAAATTTGTCTTGGCACTGAGCATTAAAAGCGGGCTTGAGCAAATTAACCTCTTGCCTTTTGAAATCAGAATGAAGTGTCTGTGCAGTAAAGCTGCACTTCCAAGAGTCACGTTAAGTTAAGCAAGTGTGGATTGATTCCAGAAGAAACGGGCTTACTCCAGCACACCTGACCCTGTGTTTCTGGCCCTTTCTGCAACCATTACTTTATGTGTCACTATCTAGCTCAAGGCCTAACTGAGTGGAAAAGAAGCAGCTTTGTGTTAGACCTGGCTGTGGGTTTTTTTTGGAGACATTAGTGCCCCAGATCACAGCTCTGTGTGAGCACTCCCTAATCTCCTTTAGGTAACAGCAGTTAGGCTGAGGCAGGACTCTCAAGTACGGCCTCATTTGGAGTCAGCATCAGCAGGTTAAGCACTACAGTAGTGGTTCAGCTCAGGATATTAACTTACAACAAACATTTTCAGGTGAAGTTTGTGTACCAGCATGGCTGTGGGCTGCAGGCTCCAGCAATCCTAGCAGGATCCAGGGGAGCGTGCAGGTCAGAGCCCTTGGAGAACAAATTCTGTTGTCTCAAGAAACCCAGTTCTGCTTGTAACAGTCTCTGGAGCACTCACATGAACTCTCCGAGCTGTGAGGGCAGTCCAGTCCAAGCAGATGTGTTGCTATCAAAAGCAGGAGGTGATAACATGTTCAGCCTAACTAGCAGTTGCTTGAAGAGTTAAATCTTGCCACAGTTTCTGTGATTCTCCTCCAGAGGTAGCCTGGAAGACATTCTTACCCATGTACTTTGAGACAGAAGTTAAGATCCATTTATTTTCTAATGAGTAGCAAGTGAAATTCAAACATAAGGGCAACAGAGGACAGAGTGAGCAGATGATGTGGCTTGAGACTGGATATGCCCTGAGGCAGTTGCTTCCACCAGAGAATTGCAGCAGTAATTGATAGTCATAGCATCACTCTTCTCCCAGGAGCCTGAGGGGAGAAAACTTCCCTCCTTCTGTCTATGAGTTTATGAGAACGCTTCCTGCTTAGCTTTCTGTTAAAAGAAAATAGAGTATAGAAACAAAGAGAAGAGTGAAAGATCACCAAAGGAATTTCATTTAAATCTTGCAATAATGTCACTCCCCACCTAACAGCTAAATGCCTGCTGCTGGGTGAAGAGGGAGAATTTGGTTTCTTCTCTCTCAGTAATGTGAGAAGTCTGGAACTGTAACGCAGTTCCACGGTGTGTTTATGGTTAGAGTTACTGGTCTTGCTTTGTAATCAAATGAGAATTTGTTAAAAAGAGTATTGGGGGGGCGGGGGGTGGGAGGATCAGCACATAGCATTCCAACTCTCCTTTCTTTTTCATCCTCTCCTGAAAGAAAGTAATTAAAAAATAATTATAGCTGGGATCCAGAAAATTTCTTAAAGCAACTTTACTAGCAGCGAAGCAAATTCTGGGGAAGAAGGAAAGAAGAGGTGGGTAAAGGTTGCACTGGACATGGCGCTGCTCTGAGGAAAGCAGCAGTAGGTGATGGTGGCACGTTCTTCCATCCACAGCATCTCCGGGGCAAAGCAGAGAGGGGCGAGACTCTCCCTGCTTCAGCCTGGCAAAGTGTTCGTAGCGCGGCTGTTCGACGGAATTCACGTGGTCACAAAGCTTGTTCTCGGAGGTGGAAGGAGCGGCGAGTGCACAGCTGTAGAAAGATTATACAGTTATGTGATCTGGCGTATTTTAAATACTTCAGTGCCTTCAGGAGCAAAGAAATGTTTATCTCTTCTTAAACATTTATCTCTTCCCTTTCTTGGATTTCCCAGGGCTTGGCTTGAATTATTGAAATCAGTTTGGCTACCACGTCTTCTCTTGTCCTTGTCCTCTTCCTTTTTCTGCTCTACGTTGAGTTGTTCATTCTTCAAAAGCCCATCCCTTTTAAACAGAGAGCCTTTTGTTAGGCCCCAGTGGAGCACGGCTAAATGTCACAACTTGCACTGCATCCTTGAGCAAGAGCATAAAAAAAGCCTTTTAATCTCCCTAGCTTTATTTTTACTAGTGAACAACATAACCAGGAGGTGGAAGTGACTTTCATCGTAGGAGCTATGACAGGGTGAGGTAATTTTAGAGAGTTTGGAGGCTGAGAGTTTAGAGTCTCAACTTCTTATAGGCACAAATCATAGATTCATAGAAACCCTTTGGTTGGAAAAGCCCTTAAGATCATTGAATCCAAGCATTCCCCCAGTACTGCCAGGGCACCACTGACCCATGGCCCTCAGCACCACAGCTCCACGAGGGGCTTGGAAACCCCTCCAGGAAATGCTGCTGTTACTGGTTGAAAGCAAGCACATCTTTTTCTGTATTAGGAGGAGTGATTGTAAAGTTTTCTGTCTAGCTCAGCCTCTTCATTATTTTAAAAGAAGCTAGTTTAATATAATGCATTAGAGAGTTTTTGTCTGCCTGGAGTTGGCATTTTCAGTGGTGGAACGGTGTGAGAGAGGCCTGGAGTTGCTGACAGAAAGAACAACCAGCACTAGGGGAACAATCTTATGAAATTACCCCTACTTAGGTGTATTCCCTCAGTGTTGGGGTTGAGTGTATCTGTCCTGTGTCTTGAGGAGCTGGACTCTGGCAGGGAAGATACACTTGTGTTACTTCAGATGTTCCAATGTCTTCACCCCGGCTTCCAGCTGCTGTACCAAAAGGGTCTTCGTGTACACCCTGTCAGGCCCAAGAGAGGACAGATCTTGCGCGTGGTTGTCCAGGTCCACGTGGATGTTTTGGACAGTAAATGGCATCTAGGGCAGCAGGAGAAGCTGCTGTTTAGGCAGCTGTCTTGTGTCCTGCGTGCTGAGCACCCTGTAAGTGAGCCCGCGGGCTGCTGCAGGGGACAGCCGGGGAGCGTGCTGCTCTTTGTGACCCTGGAGCCATTCCCAAAGAGCACCATCTGCATCCCCATTTTTAGAGGTTTTCTGTCTCAGTTCTGATATTCCCTCAGACACCATTGCCCATTGTCCTTTGGAGCTGGCTGAAAGCCACCACAACAGCCACCTGCCTGTAGCAGGATCAACAGGATAGGAGGAAGTCATAGAATCATAGAATTGTTTAGGTTGGAGAAGACCTTTAAGTGGTGCACACCCTGGGACAGCCTGGGTTCTTCCTAAATGGTACAATTACCTGCAAAGCAACCGAAAACAAGCAGACCTTTTAGAGAAGGGGAAGGATCAGGAAAAGAGAAGCATCTTAATGGAAGGTGTGAGAGTAGGAGAGCATTTGTCAGGAGAACTTGAAATGTAGGTATGGGTAAACAGAAACCTGCAGTGGCAGGAGGCAAGACTCAGGAGGAGGGAAACCATTGAAGCCAGTAGGTCTTTGTCATAAAGATATAACTTCATTTTCTTAGTTGGAAGGTTCTTTGAAAAGGAAAGTTAATTCCCAAAATAAAAGTGAAGTTTTGCTTTTGTTTTCCCTTTCCATCAAATAAAGGAAGACTATTACTTTAAGCTTTTCCAGTCGATGTCATAACTACCTAGAATCAAGTTCTTGGATCCTGGTTTTCAAGCAGCTTTGACTGTGTTATAGATATTCTTCAAAAATAAAAACATATATGCAGCTGAAGTAAAGGTCCAGCCAAATAGAAAGCGCTCCTGGAGTAACCACGAGCTTGTAAATGTAAATACTTTCCAACTGCTGCTTCCTTTTCCCTTGTCAACAACTCTCAGGGCTTCTACTGCTCTTCACAGAAGCTATTGCCAAACTGCACAGCTCGGTCGTCCCAGAATCGTGGTATTATTTTGGTTGGAATCTGACAACATTTTCAAAAATTCCTAGCACTGAAGAGAGTTTCATCAGCTTCATAAAGAATACTGATGTTAAAAAAAACCCAAACCCCCCAGTCTGTAAAATCACAGAATGGCTGTGTCTTCTATTCCAACACTTAACCTTTCACGGCGCGTGGGAGGTGTATAGGGAGAATTGGAAGAGTGAGGAGGTGATGAAGGACTGAAATGAGAAACTTTTCCTCATCATTTCTAGTAGTTCTCAGTTACATTGCCACAGAAGGTGACCTGGTTTTTTTTTTGCTGTTCTATAGTCTGGAAAAAAGAAAATGTTAAATTGGTTTAAAATAGCGGTGAGGAAACTGGTGTTGGAAAAGATAATCTTTCTCTAGCCTACTTTTCAGCCTCAGTTATAATAAGATTTAGATTTATATATATATATACATATATATATCAGGATCATTTGTGCTTCTAGTGCACCACAAATTTTGAAGATTAGACTTCTTGCTCTGTAATCCAGCTAGGCTGTGGGGAACAGGAAACTCTGGTGTAACGAAAATGGACCTTTAATAAAAAATCTATCTAGGCCAGGGTTTGTTTAGTATTGCCATTGATCAGGCAACTGTCACCTTTTCCCTTCAAGCTATGATTTGGAATGGAAGTCAAGGAAAAGAAGTGGCTTACTGAAATGTCACTGCAGTTTCTCCAGTCCGGAGGTAGCAGAATAATTCAGCATTCATACACTGGTTTATTTTATTCTACAGTTGTAAATCCTCATTGTTGTTATTCTGGAGTTGTAAGTGCTAATATATTTCAGGTTGGATCGATGGACTGAGGCCAGTGGGATGAGCTTCAACAATGCCAAGGGCTGGGTGCTGCCCTTGGGTCACAACAGCCCCAGTGCAATGCTCCAGGCTGGCACAGAACAGCTGGAAAAGGAGGAAAAGGAGCTGGGGATGTTGGTCAAGAGCCAGCTGCAGATGAGCCAGAGAGTGCCCAGGGGGGGACAAGAAGCCACCAGCATCCTGGCTGTGTCAGCACTGGGGTGGCCAGCAGGAGCAGGGCAGGGACTGTCCCCCTGCACTGGGCACTGGGGAGGCCGCCCCTGGAATCCTGGGGTCAGGATTGGGCCCCTCCCTCCCAGCAGGACCTTGCGGGGCTGGAGCGTGGCCAGAGAAGGGCAACGGAGCTGGGGAAGGGGCTGGAGCACAAGGGTGCTGAGGAGCGGCTGAGGGCCCTGGGCTTGTTGAGCATGGAGCAAAGGAGGCTGAGGGGAGACCTTCTGGCTCTGACAGCTCCTGACAGGAGGTTGGAGCCAGGGGGGTTGGGCTCTGCTCCCAAGGAACAAGCCCCAGCACAAGAGGAACCGGCCTGGAGTTGCCCCAGGGCAGGTTTAGGTTGGAGCTGAGGAACAATTTCTTGCAGCCCCTGGAGGGTTCCCCAGGGCTGTGCCAGGCTGCCCAGGGCAGGGGTGGAGTCCCCGTGATCCCTGGAGGGGTTTCCAAGCCCCCCGTGGAGCTGTGGTGCTGAGGGACAGGGGTCAGTTGTGCCCTGGCACTGCTGGGTTAATGGTTGGACTTGATGATCTTAAAGGTCTCTTCCAACCAAAAGGATTCTGTGATTCTCTAGTTGCACTCTTATGGTGAGGCTTTGTATAGGTGCCACACAAGCTCAGACTAAGATATTGATTGACTCCTGGGGGGTTTTGAAGAAAAGCCATTAACAAGCAAGAGCAAAATGAACCCACGCTGGATAGTAGGAAGATAAGATGGAATATCAGTGTTCATCCATCTTAATTAAGACACAAATTCCTGCCCTACTTTTTTTCCTCCTTTCTCATCTTCAGAGATCTTCAAGCACAGTTGTATATTGGCTCACTGTGAGAGGTTTTCTCTTGGTGCTCAGTGTTCTCGTTACTTTAACCTGTTATAAAGCAGCCCAGTAACACAAGACACCAGATATTTTTTTTCCCTTCAGGCTTTGATTTTTGAGTGCTTTCTGATGGCTGGTTGAGAAATGACATACCTAACATGGCTTCACTGTGATTTCAGCCCTGTTCTGGAAGCTAGAAAGTTCTGTGGCTGTGTGAGAATGTATGTAACAATGTATATTGAGACTATTTTATACCTGCTCTTGATAGTGGAACTGAGATTTTACTAGATGGGCTCTCTTCAGTCGGGCAAGATGCTATGGGAAGAGCGCAGTGGAAAATTATCTGAAGATAATTAGAACACTGCCCTGCTGAAGAAAATTATTTACAATTATGACGTCGTGATGGAAAATACTGTTTGAAAGATCACAGGATGCTCTGTTTCTGTACTGTCGAGGAATCTTGCGTCATCTCTCCTTGTTCAGATTGGGATTTCATCATTTTTTTCTGTTATCCTACTAAATAAGCAGCTGGCAATTCATGGTGTGTCTGTCAGTTACCCAAGCACTAAAAGGAATCGAGTTGATGTGAGTGTTATTGGAGAGTGTGAAGCTAAGCCTGAATCCTCAGAGGTGTTTAGCTGTCTAATTCCCCTTGATTTAAATGCAAATCAAGTACATAAATGTCCCTTGTGAATCTTTGTCATTGTCCCCAGGCGTCTGGATTGCCTGTCTGCCTAAAATATCTAAATGCTGTGGTATGATGATCTCTTCTTCCAACAGAGTTCAGAAAAAGAAGGTCATTCGTGGTTGTGGTCGTGAAAGCCCTGACACCTCGCGACAGAAATCACAGCTTCACTCTGAAGCGTTCTATAAACCCCCTGTGCGTAGCTATTGGATTCTCCTTTTTTTTTTCTTCCTTTTCTTTTCTAGCCATTCCATCCGATGGTGAATTTGGAATGCTCCCGGGATTTCCGGCCCTTTCTGTGTGCCCTCTACGCTCCCGTGTGCATGGAGTACGGCCGCGTCACTCTGCCCTGCCGCAGGCTGTGTCAGAGAGCCTACAGCGAGTGCTCCAAACTCATGGAGATGTTCGGGGTCTCTTGGCCAGAGGATATGGAATGCACCAGGTGAGCAAGTCTGGTTGGGTCTGGTTTGGGCTTTTTGTCCCCAGAATCCCAAAATTTGAATGTGATCTACAGATCTACAGACGTTTTTCGATGCGTTCCATTACACGTGCCCTTATTTTCTCTTCCATTGCTGTTTCCTGGGGGGGGAAGTTGAGTTCATATTTCTACCATCTACCCAAGAGACAGGTTGACAATTTCTGTGGGCGATTAATGTCCACTGCACATCTGTATTCTTCAATGAATGAATATACTTGTCTGGTTTTCTTCTTCTTTGTCATTTATGCTGACCTGGTTTTGTCAGCTGTACCCAAGTTTAATAGGTGATACTGCTATAAATTTCCCTCAGAATCAGGCAAAATTCCATACACTAGGGATGAATGGTCTCTTTTTCTGAAGGGGGAGCTGGCTGGTTTTGCCAAGCGTATAAAATCTCAAAGCTCTGTTCTCAGAGCATCTACCCCTTCTTGAACTTGTGTGCAAACAGATGTCTTCAGCTTTACATTACACCGATAACTTTGCTGAAAAATAGTCAGTGATTTTCCAATCTATTTGAAACAGAATATACATGAGATTGAAAATGATATCTTTATGCTTTATTTTTTTTCACAACTGACTCATAAAATGCAGGAGCACAAACAGAAAGAACTAGTCTCTCTTACCACTGGAGAGCAAGATAAACCATTAAAACTTCTTTCAGCCAAAGAATAAGTCAGAGGATGCTTCTATGTCCTGATAATCTGGATCGAAGATGGCTCTACATCCATACTCCAAGCAGATTCCTGGGCCCTTTAGGTCCTCCCATCTCCTCAGTAAAGCTCAGGGAGTGACATTTCAAAACCAGAGCTAAAACTTGCCTGGTGCTGTGTTAGTGCTGCTGTGCCAGAACATGACCTGTGGCCGAGGCCCAGGGCATATTTGGCTTATGCTGCTCTTGCTGAGGCAATGACACCTAGCAGAGGGAGGAGCTAGGCAGCTGTGTGTGGAATCTCTCCAGTCTCTCCTTTGAAACTTCCACCCCCAGCAGTCCTTAGCCCCCAGGCAGAGCTTCGCTTAGTTACAGAAATATCTTCATCCTAATTTCAGTTTCTTAATGCTCGTAGCAGTGCTAGGTTGGAACTTTGGTCTCACTAGCTCACCATCCTGTCTGATAGCAGCTAGTACAGTTGCTTAGGGAAAGCTTTTAAAATGTTATATAAAATGCTGCTGCTTTGAGCACAGTCTCAATTTACAGCAAGCCTAAATTTCTAGACATCCTGAGATGGATTTTGTATCCTCACCTATACGTTTAAATCCCCAATGGATTTTGTATCCTCACCTGCACGTTTACATCCCCAATGTGCCCATTTATTTCTCTGTTGTATTTTTAAGCCTATTTTATGCTTTCAACATCAACTTACTGAGTTCTAGAGGTTTTTTTTTTACACATAGCAGTGCAGTATTTTGTGGGTGACCCATCATTTGGATTGTCTGTTTTCGGTCCAGTTAAAGTGTCTGAAGTCAGATGTATAAATAAAATTCCTAGCCTTTGCAAAGTGTGTGTATATTTGTTGTAAATAATTCTTTTCTTACTTCTTAGGTTCCCAGATTGCGATGAACCGTATCCTCGACTTGTTGACCTCAATTTAGCTGGAGAGCCCACAGAAGAGGCGCCGGTGGCAGTACAGAGGGATTATGGCTTTTGGTGTCCTCGGGAGTTGAAAATAGACCCCGACCTGGGTTACTCTTTCCTGAGGGTACGGGACTGTTCCCCTCCTTGCCCAAATATGTACTTCCGGCGTGAAGAGCTCTCCTTTGCTCGCTACTTCATCGGCGTGATCTCCATCGTCTGTCTTTCTGCTACCTTGTTCACTTTTTTAACTTTTCTGATCGATGTCACAAGATTTCGCTACCCAGAAAGACCGATAATATTTTATGCTGTCTGTTACATGATGGTGTCCTTAATTTTCTTCATTGGCTTTCTGCTTGAAGACCGAGTAGCGTGTAACGCATCCAGCCCTGCCCAGTACAAGGCTTCCACGGTGACACAGGGCTCTCACAACAAAGCCTGCACCATGCTCTTCATGGTGCTCTATTTCTTTACCATGGCTGGCAGCGTTTGGTGGGTCATCCTGACCATCACGTGGTTCTTGGCAGCTGTGCCGAAATGGGGCAGCGAAGCGATCGAGAAGAAAGCGTTGCTCTTCCACGCCAGCGCCTGGGGCATTCCGGGAACTCTGACCATCATCCTCTTAGCAATGAATAAAATTGAAGGTGACAACATTAGCGGCGTATGTTTCGTTGGCCTCTACGATGTGGATGCGCTGAGATACTTTGTCCTCGCACCTCTCTGCCTGTACGTGGTCGTCGGAGTTTCCCTCCTGCTAGCTGGCATTATCTCGCTCAATCGGGTTCGCATTGAAATCCCCTTAGAAAAGGAAAACCAGGACAAACTAGTGAAGTTCATGATCCGGATTGGCGTGTTCAGCGTTCTGTACCTCGTGCCGCTGTTGGTTGTCATTGGCTGCTATTTCTATGAGCAGGCTTATCGCGGCGTGTGGGAGACGACGTGGATTCAAGAACGCTGCCGAGAATATCACATCCCGTGTCCCTATCAGGTGAGGAAAGCAAATGACCTTTGCAAGAGTGCAGAAAATGGGTAACGAGGGACTATCTTAAAACTTACTTAACTAAAAGTGCTGCTGTTCCTCCAAGGGAAGGGTCTTGCCAGAGTCAAGTTACTTGGATAATGCATTAGGCCTTCTGGAAGATGAGGTATTACTGGAAAGCCGGAGGCTTACGTCAGCTGGTTGGTGCTTTTTTGTGGAGTTTCTGGTCTGTATGGAATCTATACAGGATCTAAAGATGCTCTTTTAAACCAACTTGAAGAGCAGGACTTAATGAGTTTATTTTTTTGGTCCTTAGAGATGTGTTAGAAGTTTTGCCTCTGAAGCAGTTTTGGCCTTTAAACTAAGTTGTCCTCAGCCCGATTACTGCCTGTGCTAGTTTTTGTTGTTCGTCTCGTAACAGTTTTGTTGCTTTGATTAGCCTAGAGGTTTTGTGCTCGTTTGCGAGCTCACGTCAGAACTGTCTGTATGAAAGCTTGCTTCAGGTGTCTTCTGAAGAAAACCAGAGCTTACAGCTCATCGGGGTGGTCTTTTTCAAGAAAATGACCCGCTCAATTTATTTAACTGAGTTATCACAAGAGCAGAAACCTCTAGATATCAAAATGGCTGCTCTTTACTTGGTGCAGTTGCCAAGGAAAGTATTAATTACTTGAAGCCTACTTTCCTTTTTTGAGCCAAAGCAGCGAATTGGGTTTGGAGTGATACTGTGGAAAGATTTTCAGCAGCTCATTTGCAAGCAGTTTTGTTTCAAGAAGGATGTACAGCGAGCGTCGATGACAGAGCTGCACACGCAGGCATATAAAAAAAGTTAGGTTTTTTTGGCTCTAAAGCAGTTAAACCACCAGCTGGATCAGCAAAGCTCACATTTTAATGCAATAAAACATCACTTAAAGGTTTGGCTTAGTCTGTATAGCTTGATAATAATCCTTTTATTACCTTTCAACTCTCTTTCGTCGTTGTTTTCTCTGTTAGGTTTTATTAGGGTGTGACTCTTCCCTCCCGTCCAATGTGTGAGCATTTTTATGGCAGGAAATATCTCTCAGTGGGTGTGTGCAGTTTCATTGGCTTGATTAATTCTCCATTGCTGCAGGTTTGAATATGTTAAACTGATGCTTAAAAAGAGAGAGGAAGAGGGACCTGTGCTTTTCACAGTAAATTTCCAATACCCACCATCTGCCAGCCTGAAATCTGTATGAGAATCTATACCATGAAAGGGATGTTCCTGTCTCAGGATGACGAAGGAAACCAGTTTTACACCTTGAAACTTCTCATGTCTACAGGCTGAAATCCTGGCTAGCGGAGTAAGGAAACCATGGAGTAAAATGCTCCTGAAATCTCCAGAAAACCATTAACATAACGGCTCAGCGGGAGTCAAAAGAACAATAACGGTTTCATTCGCATCAAATGGGGTTGAAGGACCCAGAGACCCTAGGGAGTATTAGAAGGGGTTTTTCTTCTAACCCGTCCAATTTTATTATTTTTTCTTGCTGAAACTAAACATGCTTCCCTAATTAAACCGTACGGATTCATAATTGCAACAGATTTCCAGTGCTGTGGGGAAAAATAATTGTATCCTTAGATCACTCTACTGAAATAGATTGTTAAATTGGGGGAAGCTCTTTTGTGGAGAGTGTCACTTACTCGCGCAAAGTAAGACCATAGTTTTCTAAGTCTTGATGTTGTTTCACTTCCCTTCAAACATTTGAATGTCCCTTCCTGAGGTTAGACTCTCCCAAACTGAGAGCTGTCGCTGATCCCATGGTGGACGGAGGCTTTACGCGCAAAACTTCACGCGGGGTCGTGGTAGCCGGAATTCGCTGCTTGCGTCAGCACGTTGGACCCGTCCAAGGCTAAAAATCCATCAGTCCCTTCAAGTTACATCATCTTTGCCATCAGAGGATGATGCCCCAGTAACTGATGCTGGAGAACTAATGGGGGAGCTGGAGTACACAGCCGCTTCAGGCCTGCCCCCCTGCCTTCCCGGGGAACCGCTGCGGGCGGGAGATACCGCGGGGTTAATGTTTTGCTGCGGGTCCTGCTGCTGCACCTGCTTGGGATGAAACATAGACATGATGTTTCTTCAGCTACCTAAATACTCCCAAAATGGAGGAAGCAACAAGAGACCTTTATGTTTGGTTGTGATTTCTAGCTACCTGGTGTTTCCTGGGTTGATGATGGTTATGTGTCAGATCTGGGAGGAGTGGGTCGCTTTCCTTGTGAAATGAAAACTTTTAGGCCACCAAGGCAGGAAATCAATATCCCAGTATTCCCTTTCTTGGAGGACTAAGTGCAGGGCAAAAGGGACCTCGTGTTACTTTACCTTAGACTGATAGAGTCATAGAATTGCTTTAGTTGGAAAAGACCTTTAAGATCATCAAGTCCATCCATCAACCATCAACCCAGCAGGGCAAAGTCACCACTGACCCATGGCCCTCAGCACCACAGCTCCACGGGAGGCTTGGAAACCCCTCCAGGGATCACGGGGACTCCACCACTGCCCTGGGCAGCCTGGGACAGAAATTGTTCCTCAGCTCCAACCTAAACCTGCCCTGGGGCAACTTGAGGCAGGTTCCTCCTGTCCTGAGGCTTGTTCCTTGGGAGCAGAGCCCGACCCCCCTGGCTCCAAGCTCCTGTCAGGAGCTGTCAGAGCCAGAAGGTCTCCCCTCAGCCTCCTTTGCTCCAGGCTCAACAAGCCCAGGGCCCTCAGCTGCTCCTCAGCACCCTTGTGCTCCAGCCCCTTCCCCAGCTCCGTTGCCCTTCTCTGGCCACGCTCCAGCCCCTCAAGGTCCTGCTGGGAGGGAGGGAGGGAGGGAGGGAGGGAGGGAGGGAGGGACCCAAAATTGACCCCAAGATTCAAGGTGTGGCCTCCCCAGTGCCCAGTGCAGGGGGACAATCACCGCCCTTGTCCTGATGGCCACCCCAGTGCTGATCCAAGCCAGGATGCTGGTGGCCTTCTTGGCCACCTTTTCTTCAGTGTCCTCAGTACTCCGAGTTTCTGGAAGAGACCAAGAAAGATGGGAAGGAGCTGTGAAAGCTGGCAGCAGCTCTCTTCCCATGAGCACATCCCGATCCTCAGATTTCTGCAGCTTCCCAGGCTTCTGCAGTTTGGGCAGCGGCTTTAATCTCTTTCCTGGGCAGCGACAGCAGGTTAAAGAGGCAGCAGTTGCCCCTCATACCGTGGCCATCAGGGCTCAGATGGGCTCTGAGAGAAGCCTTCAAAAGCTGAGTGGAATGAATATTGTTTCCCTGAGTGTTCTTTAGGAAGGTAACCACTACTCCTTTAAGAGGTGGGGTGTGCTGGGTTAACAGTTGGTCTCGATGATCCTAAAGAACTTTTCCAACCTAAACCATTTTATGATTTTATATATATATGATAGGATTAAGATACTGTGATAGGATTAAGATATCTTGTTGCACTGTCCCTGCCGTAGAATTGCCTTGGTTTTGTGGGTGTCAACACAATCAGGCACCCCAGAGAGCTGCGTTTGGTATCAGCCCTGGACAAATCTCTTGCTTTAGTTTGAAATACCACGGTTGCTACGTTAGAGCATCCTTTCAGTATGAATAATGACCAAGGTGTTGCTACAGGTAATGATTTTGATCATTTCTGATGCCAGGACTGTTCATAGTGGTTGCAGCCATGCCATCTTCCCAGGCTGCTCTGTGAAATACCAGCTCACAGCGGCCGAAAGAATGTCTTAACCCATCCAGCTCCGTTTTCACTGAGGTCAGGATGTTTGTCTTTTTCCAGTGGAGGGAACAGTGTCTTTGGAATTCAACTTTCAGCGCAGTAACATCCAAACGAGGGGCAGGATTTTGTGTTGGCATCCTCCTTCTCACTCACTGCCTTCAAAAAACCAATTCGTGCTCGGCCTGGCAAAATGGATTCATGTTTTTGTGCAAGAGGAATTCATGCAGTGGAAAGTGAAATTAATTTTCACTAGGTATAGAACCTGGTGCCCCTGTCATAAACACAGCATTTTAACTGGGCTGCATGGGTTACGTGTTCTTCTAGTCAGACTTACCTCACATACAGTCTGGTTTTGTAAGAGTGCAATTTTGCACGCAATTTTGGAGGGGAGGAGGCAGGGAAGCATGGCACGATCCAGTCAGAGAACGATCACACCAAGTCATCACCTCTGCTGAGCTTGAAATCATAAAAAAAGAGTCACACCTTTGCTGATCCTCCTGCTTCTGCTTCTAGCAGTGGTGGTTCTATCGGTATCATATCGGTGTTCCCAGGGCAGAGGTGGGGAACTAGAGGGTTGCATTTTTGTAATGTTGAGCTCAGGGAGGGACAGTTTGAGTAAAGAAGATTCTGCATGCTTCTGTTGCTGCTCAGTGTGGCTGTCATCACCATCATCATCATCAATCATTTCCCCAGTTTAATTTAACCTTTCTCAACAAGATCTTGGTACTGCCTTGGCTTTTTGATCTGCAATCCTGAAATGTTTAGCTTTCAAAGTCTGTCTCTATCCTCTCTTACTCTGCAATTTCACCTTGTACATTGATGGAGGAACTAATTCAGGTGAAGTGGTGATCTGGGAGACTTCAGAGAAGCAGAGAATGATGGGACCTCTGGAAATCATCTAGTCCAACCCCACTGCTCAAGCAGGGTCAGCCCGGGACCGTATCCAGTCCAATTTTGAATTTCAGTTGCCATAAAAGCTGTAGGTTCCTTTCTTTTAGACATCCAGCCTCAGATATAGCTGATGTAAGGTAAAAAGTAGGGTAAAAGGGAGGAAAAAAAAAGTCTGACATGCATTTAGCTGCAGTTACATGTTCATGTCCTCCAGCACCATGGTTTTTGTTCCTCTTTAAAATGACAAAGGCGGTCAAACTGGGACACGGTGACCTGCCCCAGTCTATGAAAATATGTCTCAAAAATGGGATAAATTTGGTTACAGAGGGAAATAGATCCTCAGCAAAGCCTGTCCCCAAATCTGCTTGTACTGTACGTTTCTCTCAGGAGAAGCAGAAGTTTAAATGGTCAGTACAGCTTTTCTAGCCCAGAGAAAAGGTCAGGGCTGTGTCAAGCCAGAAGCATTCTGGGGTGGAAACAATAATCTTCAAGAATAGCTGCCGAGAGCAGTGTTCATTTATCTCATTTCAGATGTCTTCATCTGAGCCAGGCATCCCAGCCTCTTTTTCTAGCTGAAGCAGAGAAAGGGGCATTTTTATAGTGATTCATTGGACATGCTGATGAATTGTACCCTGATTTCATTTATTATCTGTCTGAAGAAGTCACATTCGCTCTTATTAGGTATTTTATGTTTGAATTTTTGCTGCAAAGCTCTGGTGAAATTTTCTGGGGGAAGGGCTAGGAGAAATTGGGGGACAGTTTCAATCTGTCCCCTTCAAAAAACCAGGATAGGCCTCAACACCTTTTAAATGCCCTGTCTAGATCTTGACCAGTCTTGGCTTGAAGAGCAGTCATTCCAGAAAGAATACCTGGTAACATGGTTTTCACTCCTTTTGGGGGACATAAATAAGCCCCTGAGACTGCAGGACCTGGCAGGATAGCCTTGCATTTGCGAATCCCACGGAGGGATAATTTGGCTTTGCTAAGCATCATATAAACAGGCTTCACCTACCCGTACAGGTGAGGGGCTGCCCGGCTGGAAAGCAGCTCTGTGGAGAAGAACCTGGGGGTGCTGGTGAACAAGAAGTTGCCCATGAGCCAGCAATGGGCCCTCGTGGCCAAGTAGGCCAGTGCTGTCCTGGAGTGCATGAAGAAGAGCGTGCCAGCAGGTCAATGCAAGCTCTCCTTCCCCTCTACTCCTGCCCTACTGGGGACAAATCTGGAGTATTGTGTCCATTTCTGGGACAATAAACCCCAGTTCCAGACATACAGGGAGCTACTGGAGAGAGCCCAGCAGAGGCTGGGAAGCTGCTGAGGGGCTGGAGCATCTCTGTGCTGGGGCAAGGCTGAGAGCCCTGGGGCTGTGCAGCTGGAGAAGAGCAGCCTGAGAGGGGAGCTGAGCAATGCTGAGCAAGAGCTAAAGGGCCCCGGGGGGCAAGAGCCTGGGGCCAGACTCTGCTCAGTGGTGCCCAGCATTGCCAGGACAAGGGGCAGCAAGGGGCACCAACTGGAAGGCAGGAGGTTCCATCTGAGCAGGAGGAGCAAGTTCTTTGGTGTGAGGGTGGTGGAGCCTGTGCCAGGCTGCCCAGAGAGGCTGTGGAGTCTCCTTGTCTGGAGAGATTCCAAAGGCGCCTGGACCCTGCGCTGCTGGGCCCCTGCTCTGGGTGCCCCTGCTGGATGGAGCAGGGGGTGGCACCAGAGCAGCTCCAGAGGGCACTGCCAACCCCCACCACGCTGGGATTTGGTGATACTGATGACAAAGAATTCTTCTGCGAGGGTAATGAGCACCACACAACTATTTTTGCAAATGTCATTTTAACAGAGTTCTTGAAGCAGTTCCTACACTGAATATTTTCTATCTTCCTTCTGATCTTTGCTTTAAGACAAATTAAAACCACCTTGGTATTTTTAGGGACTTCTTTATTAAGAGCAATGCTAAGATGCTGGGCTATGAAATATCACTTCCATCGGCACCAAAAATAGTCAGTCAATCCAGCCAATATATTTTCCTCTTTCCCTGCCAGGCGCAGCCCCCGGCTTGCTGTGTAATAATATCAGAGGGGTTTGGACTGAGGATGGCAGCTCTCGCCCACTCACTCCTGTTTGTCGCTGCTGTCGGGTGGAGAGGGGAGGATTAATTGTGGTTGCCTAAGAAACCCGAAGCGTAAATGGAAAGAATGTTTTGTTAGCAGTAGCTCTGGTCTGTCAGTGGCAGTTTCCTGCATCTAGTGCAGGCACAAAGGCAAAGTACAAGCTTGCTAATGTATTTCTGTTTAATATCGAAACGATACCGCCCTGTGGGTTTGATTTTAATGGATTATTGGACAACTACCCTTGCAGAAATGGATTTCACTATTAGGATTACTCTCTGACACCTGCTGATGCTTTTGGTTCACAGATTTGCCCGTTTTCTTATTTCCCATTCTCATGAACGAACTTGGTGTCCTCACAGTTAATTTTTTATACTGTAAGTTTTCAGGCTCATTTCAGACGTCTCCCAAGGCGATAAAAATCTCTCCCTTTCCAGCCACTTTGTCTCGCTAACACCTCGAAATGGCTTGGTTTTCTTTGCATCCTTTTTGAAGGCTACCCCCAGAACACGGGTACCACTCTCACCGGCGTTTCATTCCCACTTGGCTTGGCCTTTGTCCTCCCCTTGCTTTGGTCCCGGTGCCTTGATCCAACACCACGGGCCCGTTACCGACAGCAGACTCTGCGGAACCGTTTCAACGCCAGGAAGCTTTCTTAGGAACAGGTGCCAACTGCAAAGTGACTGTGGTGCTGAGGCAATGGGAGGCCGAGAGCCAAGAGCAGGGGATTGTTCAGTCATCTGCTCTGCTGACTGCGATAGCTCATCCTGCCTACTTTGAAATGAAAGTCGGGCGGAAGCAAAAAGAGACCCCGAGACAAGCTGCTGTATGTTCCAGCTCGGGATTCGCAGCTACGCCTCTTCATTTCTTCCCCACCCCCCCCAAAAGAAAAGAGAAGAAAACCAAAGAAAATAACCCTTACTCCACAAACTCTTCAGTTGGTATTCAGTTGGTGCAGTTCTTTTTCCTCCCTGAACTCCTGACAGATGTTTGAACGTACTGTAGAGACTTCAAGCTTTGCGATGGCCGAGCTGCCCCGCGCCGGCTGAAGCGGCTCTCGTAGCAGACTCTTCCCGTGGCTGCACTGTGGGTGAAGCGTAGCCCCTGTCGACACAGGCTCTCTTTTCATGCACAAGTGCTTTAGAACAATCGCCGACGCCGGCCGCAGCGGAGGGGAGAGGGGGGCTCGCGAACATCTTGCCGAAAACAGCGGCAAGGAGTAAGCGTCGGGGGGCAGAGTTTGTGGTTTTCGGGGGTGCTGATGGAGTTTCGTCCTTTTTTTTTCTTGGCATTTTCCAGGTTTTGCCATTTTTTTCCCCTGCCTGGGTTTGTTTGCCACTGGCTTTTTAAGCAGGAACTGCCTCAGCTGTTTTCCCATCTGTGTTACGTTGGGTCTTCAGAAGCACGTGGGTGCTGAGCTGGATACAGAAAAGAGGCTTTGTTAAGAAATGTTCTAACACCGTTTGCATGTGGCACGGGCAGAAAGGGAAGATATTTTGAGATGTCTATAAAGCTCCAGTTCTCCTCCCCCCCCGCCCCTTCTTCATTAGTTATTGTTTAGAATTCCACTTAGAAGAGGTAATGGGTTTGCTTAAATCTGCCCTAAGGAATCGTTTCTTGTTGAATATAATTATTCTGTCCTCAAAACAGCAACAATGAAAAAAAAAAGAGGTTGAGATAAAAACCATCTTTTCCACACTGCTGCGTGCCCGGAAGAGACAGAGAAAATCCAAATTATGAGTTAGGCTTCTCTCAGAAAACAAAAGCCCTGTCAGCTCAGAGCAGCATTAATCAGACTGTTTCCTAGCAGTGATTCACTTAATTTCTCCCAGTTTATGGTTAGCAAAAAGATTATGTTCAAGGGACAGAATACAGTCAAATTGATTTCTCAGAGTTCTCCTTTCAGCTCTCATAATGTCGGCCCCATCTCCTCCTTGCACCCCCAGGACTCTGAGAAATTCTGCGTAGAGCGCGGCGTATCCTCCTATCTCACCTTGGCACGGAGGCAATTGCCAGTCAGTTAGCATATCGAGCGAAAGCAATCATTTCATCCCCCTTGACTCACTCCTGGCTGGGGTTTTAATTGGATTGCCTGAGCTGGAGACAAAGGGAAACGTTGATTTCTCAGCCATTATCTTCAGGCAGGTTGATTTGTACTTGCACCAGAGTATGACTCCTCAAGGTCATCTTTTTTTCTCTCATTCAGCTTTTCACTGGGGGTGAGTGGCCAAAGGAGGTCAAATCTTGCTGGGTTTGAGTTCTCGCTTTCATTCCGTTCTCTTTTTAATAAGGGTGCTCTGTATCTACAACAGCCTTTAATTCTGATTATTAAGGAAGCCCTTTTTTTGCCACCGACTCGTTTAATTGCTATTCAAATGGCAACTGAAACGAAGTTAGGTGGTCTGATTTCTCTGGGTTTGAAGCAACGGTCACTCTTAGCTGTCAGAATTGAATGGCCCAGTACAAGCTTTGGGAAATCACCTTAGAAAAAAAAAAAACCTTTTTATTTTAATGAATTAAAGGGAATTACTGCGATTTGCACTTGAAAATTCTGAATAGCAATGCATTCGTAATGATTATGACTCTTTCACTGGGTGTCAGAGGTACCTGGAGGTGTGGGACAGTCACCTCAAAATAGCTGTAGACCAGCTTGCAAAGAGAAAATCCTAGGGGTGTCAGCTGTAGATCTTTGCCAAACCTCGGCGAATGCTGAACGCCGATGTTTGCAAGTCCAGATGTTCTGCATCTGAGCAGATTTCCGAGATCCTGCGCTCCCGTGTGTTTATTCCCAGTCATTCGAGATTTCAGAGAGTGGAAATGTAACATATCCTTGCAAGTTTGTGTGGTTTGGTTTCTTCTTTCACAGTATTCCCGTGAACAAGGTGCTCCCCAGCATCATCCTTCGAGTAGTTCTTTTTTTCTTCGCAGAGAATCATTCTGTTTCAAGTGAATGCAGAGAGTGCAGCCTCCCTTCCCAGCGTGTACAGAGGTTTGCTTTCCACAGGAACTGAGCTCACTCAAGAATCAGGTGCAGCTTGGAAATTCAACTGAGGAACATAACAACACTTCTTCATATACATATATCAAAATAAGAATCTGTTTATAAAAGAAAAGACTCTATTTGAGTTATCTAAGGAGCTGGGTTATTCCCATGTGTTCCATTAGAAGTTTATTTTCCTACTAAGACAGATATATTTTTATCTGTGCTTCCTGTAATTTTTCACAAGTGTTTCTGAAGTCATTCCACAGAATCTTTAATGCTGAATGATGTTGAAATATCTAAAAGATCTAAACCCAGTTCCTGTTCAGCATTAAAGAGTCAAAGTACAAACTGATGAGCTCGATAATAAAACTTCAAAAGAACTTCAAAACTGATAATAACTGATAACTTCAAGACTTCCCGGCTGTAGAGCACTCGCAGATCAGAGCTACAGCTTTGGGAGGCTACAGTGCTCCTCATGCTTGAGGTCTGGGACTTGTCTTTCTAAACAATGCATAGCTATAGGAGCTCAACTTTAACGGCTATTTTCATCCCATACATTTCATGTATATATTTCCTTTTCAGTGAAATCCTTTGAGCTCGAGTCCTGAAGCAGCACTTTCAGAGAGGACTAAGAGGAGTAGGTGAAGGTATTTCAGTATATTATACTCTGCTATGTATTGGAGAATAGCTGAGGGTGAAGGGACCTGTGGAGATCATCTCAAAGCGGGGTCACCTCCAGCAGACGGCTCACGGCCACGGCGTGAATATCTTGTGTTTAAACATAGCTTGGATGTGGTGTTGGGGGACGTGGTCTAGGGATGAACTTGTAGAGTAGGGCTGATGGTTGGACACGGTGATCCCAAGGGGCTTTGCCAACCTGAGTGATTCTGTGATCTTCATGGGCACAGCCTCTTGGCAGCCTGTGCCACCGTTCAGTCACCGCTGCAGTACCCGGTATTATGTCGTAACATCCTGTCAGTCGGTGGAATAACCACCACCATTGGTGTAAGAACCACGTTATTTTTCAAAGATTTGGCTGAACTGATTTATTCAAAACCCAAATGATCATTAACGGCACTCCACGTGCACTAGAAGTCGAACGAGAGAGCCTTTAGACTCGCGGTGTTTCTGTCTGTGGAGAGGCAGGAAATGTTGCACAAATACCACGTCTGCTAAAATCACTGCTTGTTCCTTCTCCCCCGAGCTCTTTACCTTTGCTTTAAGCTGTGCTTAGTTGAATCTTTACAGAATTACACTCATCTATTTCGTGTGCCTTCATCTCCAGCAATTTCACAGCGGGGCAGTGACTCATTCCGAACCATTACGGGAACAAATGTCATCTCATGTACAACTGCTTTGTTGGTTTGGTGGTTTTTTTTCCCTGTGTGGCATTATGTGCCTGCCTGCCTTATGCTGGATCAAAAAAAAAGACTGCAAGAAGAAAACAAAAATAAGTGAAAAGTAAAGAAAAGGCGCCAGGAATGAGGTTCTGTTGGAGCTTGTCTGGGGGAGGAGGGTGCAAGAAGAGCGTATGGAGCCTTGCAGAAGAAGAGTAAGGGGGGATGCAGGTTTAGAAACCCATAAAGGGCACTAAAAAAGAGCTGTTAGAGTCCAGTAGCAGCGCTGGCAGGATGATGACGTGGCCATGAATAAGCTGCAGTTGGAAATGAGGGAATTACACCATGAATTGATGATTTCAGGACAATGCTGGATGACTGAATAGGCTTCTGTGCTGTTGTGGGCTGCAGCAGTGGAGGACTTGACTGGACCAAGGATGCTTCTTTTGTTCTGTGCTCTTAATGCCAAGTGTCTTCATTCAAATAGCAGGAGTTTATTGACAGGGTTATATTCCAAGGCTGGGTAGTAGTAAACTTGCTAAATTTTGTCTTATAAGCGTTGAATAAATTCAAGAAAGGATGTCTACTGCCAAAATAGATCTTAAGGGTGCAAAGATTTTAGTCCAAGTACGTTCTTAGCAGCAGGGTTGACAGAAATCAGATTGTCTGATTCATTAGGGTTTTGGGTTTTTTTTCCTGATTGATTGTCTGATTCCCAAGGAAGTGTAACTATCTGATGAAAAAAAATTGTGGGTTTTTTTTTTTCTGAATGACAACAAGGAGCTTCAAGTCTCTCTGGCCGTGGGACAGATGATGGCAATGACCCCACGGTGTTCCTGATTTGACAGATCTGCCTGTAAATCAGGCAGGTGTCTCTTTAATCTTGTCTTCATCTCTGTGAAACTTGGGTGTATCAAGCAGTGTCTTCTGGCAACGAAGGGGTGAGGACAACTGTGACATTTTGGGGGGAGACGGAGGACTGGGATTTAAGCATGAGAAATAGTAGTAGATGGAGCTTGTTCCATCGTTTGTGTTAAGACCCCTTAGGGTGAGTTGTGCCTTGACTCAGAGTGATGCTTCTGTCATTTTAATCTGTGCGTTAGGCCTGTAGGGACAAAAGAGTCTATGGGTCCTTAGACCCATGATGTCAGACAACTACAGCTCATCCAAAAGGGGTTATTCTGGAGAGGGGCTGAAATAGTCCAAAGTGAGGGCTACGTTCAAGAGCTGTCGCGTGAATCTTTTATTCCAGTGACAAGAGGAACGACAACTGTGTGGTGAGTGGGGACTCGTTTGCTTTTTTTCTCTCAGCAGAGGACACCCCACTTCAGCTTGTCAGGGTCGGCAAGAAAAGGAAGGAGAGGTCCCAGCCTCTCATGGGTGGTACACTCAAGTAGACTTGCTTTTCCCACGCTTAACACCCCACGTTAGAGCTAAGAGATTCGTGACACCAGTTCCTCATACTGGTAAAACAGAGAGGTAGGGGCAATCTCTCTAATTACAAACCCTGCCTAGCACGTAAAAACTAAATTGCCACGGTTGAATGCTGTCTGCCACTTGGAGAGTAAGCCACAGACCACCCTTGGACAGACAGGACACTCTCCCAGAAGCAGTCTCCTGAAGCTGCAGGGTCAGCCTGGCCCGCAGTGGTTGCCAGATACCCGTGAGATGATCACCAAGGCTGTCAGCCTTCCACATTCCCACCCCACAGATGCAAGAGCCAGGCAGTGTCAGAGTTCCGGGTGGCTGCTGGTGACTGACACCGTGACTAACTGCAGGGCCTGAAGGGCACGAGCATTGCAGGAGAGTTATTAGACTCCAGTCATGAGTCAGGACCTTTTGAGTTGTCCTCTGGGATCCCTTTTCAAGAAGGAGATAGATGAGGAAAACCCCGCAGAGTTACCTTGTGAGAGGCCACTCTCTGCTGCTGCTTTCTTTCACTGAGCTGTTTCACTGGTGGTTGAGTCGACTCCAGTAGGTTCCCCTGGCAGGACTCGGGCAAGGGATGACTCCTGGGGAAAACCAGTGCAGTTCTTCTACAAACCGAATCATTTCTTCCCCGTGGATTTCTTTTCCGTAACATGCCAGGGAGAGTCAAGAGAAATGATTCTAAATATATAGAGAATTCATGGCATTTACAATGATTTGTAGAGGCAGCTTTCGTAAGGATGGGTTTTTAGGCACTCAGATTAAACTCTTGGGGGGGGGGGGGGGGGGTTGGAAAAAAGGTATTTCAGCTCAGTTCAGCACGGTGAGGCAGCGTGCTAACACTTCCCTTCTGGGGTAAATAAGTTTCCTGCAGAACAGCTGGCATCCTATTAAGGTGGTAATTTTATAAGCTTTTCCTACAGTGTTGTATTGATTGGGTTTTGGGCTTGGGTCAGGTTTTGAAGCTGTTACTGGCCCGAGTCTTGCACAGGATGATTGCTTTAATTTCCACTCTGGCCGTGTAGCAACTCAGTAGTCATGAAGTAAGCCTGGAGAAGAGTTAGGAATGAGGAGAGGAGAGGAGAAAGGAGAGGAGAGAGGAGAGAGGAGAGAGGAGAGAGGAGAGAGGAGAGAGGAGAGAGGAGAGAGGAGAGAGGAGAGGAGAGGAGAGGAGAGGAGAGGAGAGGAGAGGAGAGGAGAGGAGAGGAGAGGAGAGGAGAGGGGAAAGGAGAAAGGAGAGGAGAGGGGAAAGGAGAAAGGAGAGGAGGGGAAAGGAGAAAGGAGAGGAAAAGAAAGGAGAAAGGAGAGGAGAAAAAGGGAAGGGAAGGGAAGGGAAGGGAAGGGGGAAAGGAAAAAGGAAAAATGCTTTTTCCTAATTGTTCTAAGAATTGAATTGTTTCAGTGTGAGCCAGTGGGCAGAATTAATGCCCGGTGCTTTCATGCTCCTGTGCCTGAGGAGAGAGCAACCACGAGGAATAGTGAGCGAGCATCCGTGAGCTCATGCGGTAGCACCTCCAGACATCCCACGGTCGGGAGAATCCTGTTTATTCAGCTCGGAACAGTCTGGATATCTCATGAGCCAGGTGGCTTCTGGTATTTAAAGCCAGAAGAATTTCCTTTTGTTTCTTTTGGATGCAGGGAAGGCCCCTGATCCTGTTGAGGCTGTTTCACACAGGCTTGAGCTGTTCTGACGCCCCTGAAGTAGGTATTGGCTTGGTCATTGGCCCTTAGCTGGGGCTGAAGCAGGTTAGTCATTATCTTTTTTTTTTTCTCCAGGTGCTTTTACTTTCTCAATTCTCCAGCTTGCGCGGCCTCGTACAGATGTGCTTGTCGGATGAGAGCAAAGCAAACAGGCTGCAAGATTTTAATAACCTGAAAAAAAATCCAATTTTATTTTACAGTGCCAAGTGTTGCTGCGTTTTACTGGGAAACGAGCAGCGTGAGGATAATATTCCAAGTCTCAAAGCAGTGACAGTGATGGAAATGGTTATGAAAGTGAGATCGTTGGATCAGATTCCCTTTGGTCTTTTCCCCCACTTCTCCCGTTTTCAACAAAAGGATGGGTTAATTTGAATTTCATTGCTTTTTATCCTTAGGGAAATATCAAATGCTCAGCGTTATTGTGGCCCCGCGCCCCAGAGGAGGGGGACAGGTGTTGTGTTGGTGCTTTCACTTCACAGATACAGCAAGCTCATTAATTTGCCATTTCATACAGTCAAGGGGGAAGAGGCCACTGGTCTCTGTCACTAAAAAGCAGCCGTGATGGATGGTTCCAGGGCAGAAGGGGAAAATATTCAGAAATTAGTTATATCAGCATCTTAAATTAACAGTGTGTCTACAAAGAAGCGTCGTTACTCCCCGGAGGACTGCTGAAAAGGATGGGTTTAACCTCCTTCCTGACCACCTGCCACCGTGTCTGCTTCCTCGGGAAACAAAGCCTTCAACTGAAGGTCGTCTTGTAGCTGCTCCAGGAAGAACATTTCTGTGTGAAGATCTCCACCAACCCAGGAGACGGGAGGGGGAAAGTGGCTTACGCAGCTCTCGCTATCGCACAGGCAATCTTAGCAGCTGACAGAACTTGTTTGTTGGTCTTCAGGAGGTGAAACATCGGTGCCCGCGCTGCTTGCCAGACGTGTCTGAACAAAATAGAGCCCAGCGTGGAGCACGCAGCCCAAACCCCTGCGTCTCTATCTCCTTGCCTCTTTTTTCCTCCTTAGCTGAATGCTGTTTCATTGAAGCAAGACAGATGCAGCTCAGGGACTTGGATCCATGTGATCCAGGGTTCACATGGGCATCTGTGTGAAGCCTCTCCAGGCTTTGCAATCACATCTTCCTGTAGAATCATAGAATCGTTTAAGTTGGAAGAGAACTTGAAGATGATTGAGTCTGACTGTTAACCCAGCACTGCCAGGGCACCACTGACCCCTGTCCCTCAGCACCACAGCTCCACGGGGGGCTTGGAAACCCCTCCAGGGATCACGGGGACTCCACCCCTGCCCTGGGCAGCCTGGCACAGCCCTGGGGAACCCTCCAGGGGCTGGAAGAAATTGTTCCTCAGCTCCAACCTAAACCTGCCTTGGGGCAACTTGAGGCTGTTGCTTCTTGTCCTGTCACTTGTTCCTTAGGAGAACAGACCAACCCTCACACGTGTCTGAAGGAAAATGGAGAATAGCCACCAGCGTTATCTTTAGGAGATGTTCTCATCTTGAAGGACATCACCCCTGGCTGCCTTCTGGACTCTGTTCCCTCAACACTGGCTGACCTCCTGGAAAGGCAGCTCCTGATGTTCAGAGCAGACCAGTGTGCTTGTAAGAGAGGCTTTTACCTAGAAAGAAAGGTGTTCTCACCAGGTTTTGAAGCCCAGAGGAGATCTGCAGTGTCTCTAGATTTGAATCAGTGCCTTGCCTGTATCTGAGAGGTATTTTGAAAGCCTTTGATAGATAATAATGAGGGGAGCACTGAGGTCAACGGACGTAAAGAGTCTGGCAGCGGTGCCAGGTGGGAACCAGAAGAAATGACTGAAGTAAATTACTTCGTAGATGTTCACAGTTACTGTTTCAGGTCTAAAGTGCAGGTTTCCTTTTTAGAGGGTGCCTTCCTCATTGGCTGCACGTGCACCAGAACCCCAATATCAAAGGGATCTCTCTGCTTGAGGCTGCACCTTGAATACTGAGTCCAGTTTGGGGCCTCTCTCTACAAGAAGGACGTTGAGGTGCTGGAGAGGATCTACAAAGCTAGGAAAGGGCTTGGAGCGTGTGTCTGATGAGGAGAGGCTGAGGGATCTGGGGCTGTTTAGCCTGGAGAAAAGAAGGATGAGGGGAGACCTTTTTGCCCTCTCCAGCTACCTGAAGTTGTAGCAAGGTAGGAGTTGGTCTGTTCTCCCTGGGGATGAGGGACAGAAGAAGAGGCAATGGCCTGGAGTTGACCCAGGGGAGGTTGAGGCTGGAGATCAGGAAGCATTTCTCTCCAGAAAGGGTTGTCAGGCACTGGAATGGGCTGCCCAGGGAGCTGCTGGAGTCCCTATCCCTGGAGGGGTTGAAGAGCCGGGTGGATGTTGTGCTCAGGGACAGGGCTGAGTGGGTTTGGTAGGGCTGGGAGTAAGGTTGGACTGGATGATCTTGAAGGTCTCTTCCAGCCAAAACTATTCTATGATTCTATGATTGATTCTGTGATTCCATGATTCTACTTCTAGATGCATTCTGGGCCTTCTCCTTAGCATTTCACAACATGGATTACTTGCAGAATGAAACTGCCAGTTGAGGGTAACACTCACGCAGAACTAATTCCAAGGGCAATTCCTGTCGTGTACAATCTGCAGTAGCATCCAAGTCCTAAAATAGACACCTGAGGTGAGCTGGCTGGGGCTGCAGTTGCAGAGGATGTTTTGCGGTCGTGATAGGTGGATGGTTGGACTTGATGACCTCGGAGGTCTTTTCCAACCTTGATGACCTCGGAGGTCTTTTCCAACCTTGATGATCTCGGAGGTCTTTTCCAACCCTGATGATCTCAGAGGTCTTTTCCAACCTTGATGACCTCGGAGGTCTTTTCCAACCTTGATGATCTCGGAGGTCTTTTCCAACCTTGATGATTCTGTGATTCTGTGATTACTACCCCTTTAAATCCCTACTTTGAAAGCTGAGCATCTAAAGCTCCTTCAGCACTGAAACCATGGGGAGAGGGGGTGAGGATGTCCCACCTCCCTGTAGGAAGGGTGGAGGGATGTAGCATGTGAGCACCTGACGGTTATTGCAGGAAGCCAGTAACATGCTGTAGCTCACAAACGGAGCAAAGAATGCCAAACAGACCTTAAATAATGACATCACAAAACACGCTCTTTTATCTTTCATTGCGGCTTCGGAAGCCACAGACTTATCAAAGCTCAAACAGCAACAGGCTCTGTTTCTTAGGCTCTTTTTTTTTTTTCGTGTGCCACTGCCAGTGTGCTTTTAGTGCTATTTAACAGTCTCTCCTGAGTAAATGACAACATAATTGCTATTAGCAGTGCTTTGCTGGCATTGTAATTCCATAAAAGAAGGGGAAATTCTGCACAGAGCGTTCACAGCGGTGATTTTTACGCGTTAGTACAGTATTTGCTCTGTGCTGTTATGTGGAGCTCGGCGTCAGTCAGCAGCTGTGAAGGGGTTTTTAGGAAAATAAGAGATTAAAATACATTTTAAATCCTTAGTAACTGCATTTCAGTTTCTTTTCCTCCTCTTAGTTTGGTCAGTAGTTTAGCTTTCGGGGAATGTTTTGGGTATTTGTAGCAAACAGCATCAGTGGTGTAAGTTTGCCCGTTTTGTGGTTGTTCTCATAAAAGAACTGCCACATTTTCATCCAAAGCTTCTTACCGGAGAGAGATCTTCTCCAAAACCACAGTTTTCAAAGAATAACTCGTCTCTGCGTTCTTGCCATCTCTAAATTTCCACATCGATTATTCCACCACACTTCAGTATTAAAACTGCAACTGTTTTGCACTCGGGTTGAAGTCTTTCTGTTAGAAAATAACAATAAATCCAAGCTGTTCCTTTAATTCAGACTGGTTTGGGTGGGAAGGGACCTTTAAAGGTCATCTCGTCCAACCCCTCTGCAGTGAGCAGGGACAGTGTCTTCACTTTTAAGCAGCTATATAGACCAAATTAGCTTCAAGAAGCTTGTGTTTGTCCTTCTCAAACATATTTGCCTATATTCTGAATTAGTAAAAGCACCAGTGGAAAGTACAGCAAGTGACTTTATGACCTGAGCGTGGATGGCATCAGAGACCTCAATGTTGCTAGTCAGTCTCCCTAGTTTTCTTTGTTTTATACCCAAAATTTGGGTGACTTCTCTCTTGCCCCAGATTTGCAAAAGGCTTTCTGCAAAGAATGAAACAGAGCTCTGGAGAAGAGGAGAAAACTCTGTTCTCTGCAGACAAGGGAGGATGCTCTTCCACAGCATCTAGGACCGTATTATATATTCCCTGCATCCACTCTGTCTTCAGAAGAGAACCTGGGGATCTTGCCCAGTTTTCACTCATCCTCCAAGGTGGTTACACACGTACGTGTCCTGTGCTGTTGAAGAAGTGTGGGAGTTAGCAAAGGGCTGCGTCTCCTCTTTGACTCGCTCAACCAAGACAAGCTGTGAAAATGAAGATGCTGAGTATTTTAGAATTCCAGCAGCAGCTTTTTGTCTCAGTGGTTCCCCGGAAAATCAGTGAGGTTTCACATGTTGGAGGTGGATACTTCTGGAAGAGTTTGGGTCCTGCGCAACGAAGTCATTGAGAAAAGGAAGAACGAGTGACTTTGTAGTGCTGGAGCTGCTGCCGTTGTTGCTTCAGATGATCCATATTTGCCGTAGTAATTCTGGTTACCTGGAATTTCTCTGCAGGAGGCATAAGTAGTAACACAGAAGCTGAGGGCATGTAAAAAATGGTTTTAAAATAGCAGAAGTCAACCAGTTTCAACATTCTACTCCCTGTCAGGGGGGCTGATGGGAATAAGGACTCTCTAGAACTGCTGGGGCGGTGGTTGGGTAGCAAAACCGGGCGCTTTAGCAGATGCTTTGAGTGAAGTGGTGCGTCAAGGTTGGCTATTCCAGGACAAATTATCCTTTCAGGTATTGTGGATTTATTCAAGCACGTGAAAGCCCACGGTACTTGGCTGCTGTACATTGTATTTTTGACCCTTCCTAAATAGCCAGGTGGTAGAGCACAGGATCACATATACACAGAATCACTCAGGTTGGCAAAGCCCCTTGGGATCATTGTGTCCAACCATCAGCCCTGCTCTACAAGTTCACCCCTAGACCATGTCCCCCAACACCACATCCAAGAAGCGAACATCTCCTGGGTTTGAGTTGGGCGGGTGGACACGAGCGTGCGTTTTAAAACCCCTGGGACTTCTTCTCTGCCCTCCTGAAAGGAAATAGCAGCATTTTGGGGTGCTGGGAAATGGACTTGCAGGCTTTGCCTCCAAACACCCAGCACCTGTCATTTCAAGTTTTATTTCTCCTGGTTTAGTGATGATAAACATCTGATAACCGGCAGGTATCTGTTGTTTAAAGCAGGTGCTGGCCCCTCATTCTGAAGGATCTACTGCGTGTGACTCCTTGGATCCCTTGCTTTGTGCAGAGGGGCTGGTTTTCAGGGAACGCCCGTAATGATGCTGAAGAACTCAAAGAGCAGGCTCTTCCTCCTTTCACCCGAAGGGATTTGTTGTACCTACTGATTTTCATTTTCGCTTGGAATTATTTACAGCACGAATCTGTTGAGCCAGGAGTTTTGATATGAAGTGATTTGCCATAATATCCTCACGGAGTGATCGTGCTTGCGTGGTGCGAGAAGGGTTTGTCATCTGTTCAGCGCGGGCGGTAGTGCCCCTCGGAGCACCTGAGCTCTCGTGGCTCTGACAGAGCAGCACGGCTCGGGCAAGGAGATGAAGATGTCCTGTAGTGCAGCGAGGAGCTGGGAGCTTTAGTGCCAGAGCTGCTGGTTTATTCTGCGTGCAAGAATCAAATTCCATTCAGGCTGGTGGCTGTGCCAGAGGAGACTCGGCCCAGCATTATATGTAAATACAAAGCTGCACATAAACTTCACCTTTATTAAGAAACAATGAATTTCACCATTGATTCCACTTGACGCCACGTTTGCACATTATGAAATGAAATATTAACGCTAATTTTTGAGAGCTTAATTGTGTCAGGTAATTTTTTATTGGGTAATTGTTAATTTAAGCTATTATTTTTTTTCTTCTTCAGTGGAATCTCGCAGGTTGACTATAAAACCACCTAGAAAGCCTTCAGGCTGGTGGCACGTGGTTAAATGGTTGCAAGGAAGGTCCGTAGAGTCATTGACCTTCGTAGCTCCATAGAGCCCAAGACTTTCAACATCAATGTTTTTCCGTGGGCAGAGATTGATGAAAGCCCACTCAGCAGTGCTGAGGAAAGAACTGACAGGGGGAGAGCCTCAGTCCACTTCATACAAGGATGAACTCTAAGAAACATCTTCTGATAAAGCTCATTATGTCTCTACAGTTAATTGAAAGATGTAGTTACTGAAGACCAATATCGATGGGCTTTTCTTGCTGTGTTCTAGTCTGACACACTGTGCTGTGTGATTTGGGGCAAGACACTTAAATCCTCATTTTCCATCTACAGTGCTGATGCTGTTTATTTTTTTAAAAGGGTAATAATGCTAAGCATTAAAGCAATTATTGTTCTATTTTTAGTAGGCCACAGAGAAGCTGTGCTGCCCCTTAGTGTTACGTGGTGGGGAAGTCATGGGGTATGAGCCTACTTCTGGCAAATCATCTTCCCACATTGCAGTGTTTAGATATTTCAGTGTTTTGGCTGAGAGCCCTGGGGCTGTGCAGCTGGAGAAGAGCAGCCTGAGAGGGGAGCTGAGCAATGCTGAGCAAGAGCTAAAGGGCCCCACGGGGCAAGAGCCTGGGGCCAGACTCTGCTCAGTGGTGCCCAGCATTGCCAGGACAAGGGGCAGCAAGGGGCACCAACTGGAAGGCAGGAGGTTCCATCTGAGCAGGAGGAGCAAGTTCTTTGGTGTGAGGGTGGTGGAGCCTGTGCCAGGCTGCCCAGAGAGGCTGTGGAGTCTCCTTGTCTGGAGAGATTCCAAAGGCACCTGGACCCTGCGCTGCTGGGCCCCTGCTCTGGGTGCCCCTGCTGGATGGAGCAGGGGGTGGCACCAGATCAGCTCCAGAGGAACCTTCCAACCCCTACCATGCTGGGATTCTGGGATTCATTTTATATAGCAGTTATTTTTTTCACACCTTTGATTCTTTAAAGGCCAGACGACCTTCTTGCAAGACAGGCTGTCATCCGACCAGCCCTTCTTTGTATCCCTCTGCTTCCAGGAAGATGGATTTGCACTGTGCAGTCTTTCAGCCTCACTCTTACCTTGCAGAGTGAGGTTCCTCTGGCTTGAAACAGCTTGTTTGGTCTTTTCCTCTGTGGTAAATGGGCCAGTAGATATCCAGGTTGCCTTTGAAGTGTGAGGGTTTGTATCAGCTGCAACACCATTGGTCTCAAGGCTGTTGCTGCAGGTACTTAATCCTCGTTGGAAAGAGACCTAATTTCACGAGCATCTCTCCACGATTAAACAGCCCCAAACCCTCCTGACATACTAGTCCTTGAGCCATCTGTGGGTCTTTGTCGTCCTGTTACAGACCTACTTTATTTCTCTTGGGAATCAGGAGAACTTAGCAGAAGTTCAATTGAACTTCCACTTGTTTAGACACCTTTCCCAGCCTTAGCATTACACATCCTAAAACCATTCTAGTGAGAACCTTACACTGTCAATGTGTCACAATATGATGCAGTCACTGACATCTTCCCTTCACCTGTCAAGTTCCTTTTTCTGCCTCATGTCTGCTGCTTTTAGCCCTGATGCTCCTCTCGGGCAGAAGACCCTGGTGCTCTGGATCTGCTCTGGTCAACGGCCCGTCAGCCCATACCAAGGAGTCCCCAGCACCAGGATCTCCTTCCCTCCTTTCAGGTCTGCCTCCTGCTCTTGCCATCGCATCTCCCACCCCTTCACGTCATCTGCTTGTTGGTCACATTCTCTGCTGGGCCCTGGTTGGCTTCATTTCCTTTTCTCTGCTGACAGGACTACCCGCTCTACTCCTTTATTGTGCCTTCCATGGTCACAGTGCGAGTGACAGCATCTCACAGATGCTTACAGAAGACTCATTCCATCAGAATAAGCTGGTTCCTTTCCTCTACAGGAAGACACTGGTATCTTTTAGGCTTCCTCTTGAAGGTTCTTGAAGTCCTTGAAGTCTTTGAAGTTCTTGAAGTCCTTGAAGATTCAGGTTTTGAGCAGGGTTATGGGTTCAAGAGACTGCCTGAGTGCCTGTTTGGTTTAATACTATCTTACAGACCTTCCTGGAAGTAATATTTTTAGATCTTTTCTGCATCTTTTCCGAACAAACCCTTTGTATATCAAAATGTTTGCAGAAATAGACCTTGTGAGCTTTCTCAAATTCCATGGATCTTCCTGAAGAAACGGGGGGGAAGTTGTGCTTTTGCTGGGTCAGTAAGAATGAGGGAGGGAAAGCAGGGGTATAACCCTCTACTGAAGGCTAAGGAACAAAGGGCCATTGAATCATGGAATGGGTTGGGTTGGAAGGGACCTTAAATATCACCCAGTTCCAACACCTGTGCCATGGGCAGGGACACCTCCCACCAGAGCAGGTTGCTCACAGCCCCAGCCAGCCTGGGCTTGAATCAGCATCGAACATGTCAGGAAGCATTTCACTGGGATTTTTCTCAACAGCAGCTGTAGCACCTGGGTTTATGCAGCTTAATTCCATCAAAGGAACGAGTCTCTATATGTAGGCGAGGAAAAAATTCACCGTTCCTCGGGGAACCGACAAAAGACCAGAAACACAACCAAAGGCCAGGACCTCACAGCAGCTGAATCTTTTGTGCTACTCAACGGTGGGCTGTAGAACACAGCCGGTCATGCTCCGTAGAGCCCTGAAACAAAGGAGCCCTGTTGGTCTTTCCTTTGGCTCTAGGTGGAGACAGTTCTTTTCAACGAGTTAATAACTGGAGTAGCGAAGTATGATGGCTTGTATAATCTTTTGGTTGGTTTTTTTTCCCCTCTTTAGGTCACTCAGATGAGTCGTCCAGATTTGATTCTCTTTCTGATGAAATACCTGATGGCTTTGGTCGTTGGGATACCTTCTGTCTTCTGGGTTGGAAGCAAAAAGACCTGTTTTGAGTGGGCCAGCTTCTTCCACGGGCGCAGGAAAAAAGAGTGCGTATTGGTATCTAATGGGTAAACTGGGGGAGTACTGCCAAATAATCTCCTCTTCCCTTGCAGCACTGGAAGACTCTTTTGGTTAGTTCTTCATGGAAGAGAGGACAGGAATAGGTAGAAAACCTTTCCCTATCCAAACTGGATCATGGAAAGAGAAGTGACAGCTCAAAAAGCCCCTGAAGACTTGTCGCTTCTTCTTCCCTAATTATTGTTTGGTCCCAGAATCAAATTGTTGCTCCACCTGTTGCCAAAATACATTCTTAACAAGGATTAGCTTTCAGTTGAATGTTACAGCTTCTCTGCCCTGTACTGAGAGGTGCAGTTGAGAAGTTTGTATTTGTAAACGTGCTTATCTAGTCAACTGAATCAGACCAAGGAGACCAAAGTTCTTTTTGCCATGATTGCAGTTCAAAGCGATCGTCTCGGCTTTGAATCCTCCTTTGTGCTCTAGTGCCAAAGCACAGCGTGATAAAACGCAGCAAGGATGTCTTCTGGTTCCTGTAAGGTTGGAATTAATTGATGACATGAGCTTGGAGACGATCTGTGTGATTTTGTAGTAGCTGAGAAGAGCTGTTTTGTTCACTGTAAGTACTGTGGAGTAAATGTTTCCAAATACAGCTCCAACAAGCCTTTAAGTGACTGCTCCGTGGCTTTGCTTGTCCAGCCTCTGCAGAGCTGGCCTTCTGCTGAGGTGAAAGGAAAATTGCCTGCTCTGAAGCTGGGGTGAAGGAGTCTTTATTGGAAAGGTGACCTACTAAGATACAGGGTTAGCAACAACTTAATGTGATTTCAGTACCTGTGCCTGCACTTAGATGGGGTTTACTTAGTGGTGCCATGCTCGTTTGGTGGGAAGGGGACAGGAGTAGTGTGCAGGCAGGCAGAGGAAGCTGGTTCCCATGACAGGGTCTCTCTGGGAGAGCAGGGCAGCTCTCCTTAGGTAGCCTGCGATCCTCTGGGAGCAGGGAAATCTAGAGGAGGAGCTGGGCAGGTGGAGGCAAGGGAGCATGAAAGGAGGATACAGAGAATGGGAAGGGAGGAAAAGGCCACCCCACAAAAAAGAGATTAACCCCCCTCCCAAAGGAATGCAGCGGATGTGATAGCACCTCCTTTCATCGTGCTGCGCTGGAGAGGCCAAGTGCGTGCCCCTCCACCAGCCCTTCCAGCCAGAGATTTCAGCCAACAGAGGAGCTGTGAGACCACAACCACTAATCCAAGGGCTGCAGGCTGGTTCCTTATGAGTTATTATATGGGGTGTGTTTCATCTGGTGTTCTCCTGCTGCTGCCACTTGTAATCCAGGTTTTAAATGCTCATTTGAGTGAGAAAGCGGCTTTCTGTGTTCCCTGAGAGGCAGTTCCCTGGGTCATCGGAGCTTGCTGAGTTGTGGAGCAATCCCAAGGATTTCTTTTGGAACAATATGAGGAGGAGCTGAGGGCCCTGGGCTTGTTGAGCCTGGAGCAAAGGAGGCTGAGGGGAGACCTTCTGGCTCTGACAGCTCCTGACAGGAGCTTGGACCCAGGGGGGTCAGGCTCTGCTCCCAAGGAACAAGCCCCAGGACAAGAGGAACCGGCCTGGAGTTGCCCCAGGGCAGGTTTAGGTTGGAGCTGAGGAACAATTTCTTCCAGCCCCTGGAGGGTTCCCCAGGGCTGTGCCAGGCTGCCCAGGGCAGGGGTGGAGTCCCTGTGATCCCTGGAGGGGTTTCCAAGCCCCCCGTGGAGCTGTGGTGCTGAGGGCCATGGGTCAGTGCTGCCCTGGCAGTGCTGGGGGATGGTTGGACTCCATGATTTGAAGGTGTCCTTCAGCCCAAACAATTCTGATTCTGCTATTGGCAAACCAAGGCCATAAGCAAACCCACTGCAGTTATTCCACATGCTGAGGCTCTAGAGGCTCTAGAGGATCAGCTACAGGGAGTAGGAAGGATTCCAGACCAGGAACTTTGCTAAGATAGCCAAAAGTAGAGCTGCTTTGGAATTAGGCAAACAGGGGCATTGTGATGTAAATAGATGGTGTCAGTTGCCAAGCTGAGATGTTTGTTCTGTGTGGACAGCAGCTACAGTGCTCTTACCGCCATCCCTTTTATCCTGCAGTCGTTAACCTGACCTCCTCTAATTTCCTGTCTCCTTCAGAGTGGTAAACGAAAGCCGTCAAGTGCTGCAGGAGCCAGACTTTGCTCAGTCTCTTCTGAGAGATCCCAATACCCCCATCATCCGCAAGTCAAGAGGCACTTCTACCCAGGGCACCTCCACTCACGCCTCCTCCACCCAGCTGGCGATGATGGACGACCAAAGGAGCAAGGCAGGCAGCGTCCACAGCAAAGTCAGCAGCTACCACGGCAGCCTGCACCGATCGCGTGACGGACGGTACGTTCCTCCTCTTCACAACAGGGCAGGCCCTTTGGCCATCACCTTGCTGAACGTGGAAGTTCTGCTCGTAATTTCTCTGGTGGTATCTCCTCTTCCTGTTAGTGTCTGGGTTGGAAAGGGAAATACCCATCGTGATCTTTTCAGAGTCGTCACAAGTCTTCATGAATTACACAGCATGATCGTGTCCTGTGTGGTTTTCCTGCAGTGATCTGTGTTACCTCACCCGAGTCCATGGGGAAACCAGATCCGACCTGAAGTCAGCTCAACGTTTTTGTGGTTGCTTTTATAGAATCATAGAATTGTTTGGGTTGGAAGAGAACAGATTGTGGAGTCCAACCATCCCCCAGCAGTGCCAGGGCACCACTGATCCATGGCCCTCAGCACCACAGCTCAACGGGGGGCTTGGAAACCCCTCCAGGGATCACGGGGACTCCACCCCTGCCCTGGGCAGCCTGGCACAGCCCTGGGGAACCCTCCAGGGGCTGCAAGAAATTGTCCCTCAGCTCCAACCTAAACCTGCCCTGGGGCAACTTGAGGCCAATTCCTCTTGTGCTGGGGCTTGTTCCTTGGGAGCAGAGCCCGACCCCCCTGGCTCCAAGCTCCTGTCAGGAGCTGTCAGAGCCAGAAGGTCTCCCCTCAGCCTCCTCTGCTCCAGGCTCAACAAGCCCAGGGCCCTCAGCCGCTCCTCAGCACCCTTGTGCTCCAGCCCCTTCCCCAGCTCCGTTGCCCTTCTCTGGCCACGCTCCAGCCCCTCAAGGTCCTGCTGGGAGGGAGGGGCCCAAACCTGTCTCTGTGTAAACTGTGTGTAAACACTCCTAGCCCTGTCGGACTTAAGAACATCACAGATTACCCTCTCTAATTTGAGGTATAGTTAAGGTTTATAACAGTTTATTAGCCAGCATTTTACTCACCCAATTATCAATACTACGCAGCGCTGAAGTAAGAACAGAGCAGCACAAGGAGCTGAAACAATCCACCTGGGGTAAAACGACCAAGCTGCTCAGAGACCAGCTTTCTCCACCGGAGCGGAGGGCTGCGCATTGATTTCCATCCCTTGGCGACAGGCGGCGGTAACAAGAGTAACAATCACCCTCTCTTTTTCTACCCTAGCTACACTCCCTGCAGCTACAGGGGCGTAGAAGACAGACTACCTCACGGCAGCATGTCGCGCCTGACCGACCACTCCAGGCACAGCAGCTCTCACCGGCTGAACGAGCAGTCGCGGCACGGCAGCGCCAGGGATCTCAGCGGCAACCCCATGACCCACATCACGCACGGCACCAGCATGAACCGCGTGATCGAGGAGGACGGCACCAGCGCTTGAGCCGCCGGTCGAGGGAAGGGAGCGGTCGAGGCGGCGGCACGGCTTGGCCGGGCCCCTCTTCGGCCCTCGCGACGCCGCTCACCGGTAGCCGGCCTCTCGCCTCTCGCCGGGTGCCGACTTTTGCGCCGTCAGGAAGCGGAAACCGGCTTCTTCCCCGCGTCGGAGCCGGCGTTCGTGCGCTTGCGTCGGAGCGAGAGCGTTCCGCCATCGGGAATTATCTGAGTAAAAAGCTGGTTGCCTCATTGGGACCTCTCTGTAGGTAATTATTTATTCGATAGCTCTTCCTCGTCAGGCACCACCGCTGAATTTCTTATTCTTTGCTGAAACAAAACCGGAAGCCCGCCCCCCTCGCTCCGCTGGCTCTGCGGGTCGGTGGCTGTCACCCTCCAGAACTCGCGGGCAGCGTCACGCTGGGGTTTGGGGTTTTTTGCCTAGAAGGGAACTCTGGAATACTGAAGGAATTCCTCCTCTCTGATTAGACCCCAAACCGATGCTCATGGTCACCGAGCGCAGCGGGAGGGGACGCGTGTCAAACGCTGTCCAAAGGACGGACATCGGTGCGCTTGTCACGCCGGGAATGCCACACTCTGGAGAAGGACAAGAAATTGAGACATCCTTTCATCCCGAAAGGAGACTCTGCTGCTGGTCCCACCAGCTGGCAGCAGAGGCTCAGCCGCTGGGGTGGGGTGGGAGGGGACACAGGGCCGGGCAAGGCAGAGCCAATTTTGTTATAACTTGTCTCATCCTTGCTTTTTTTTTTAACAAAAGACTTATTTAAATTTTTTACCTGTTTACAGTTTCTCTAGGAAGAGATGGATTTTGCAGCCAGTTATCTAGGTAACATTCCAGCCGCCTATCTGTCAGAGGAACTCAGATTGCCTGTTGCTGATCTATTTAAATGATTATACAACAGAAAAGCTGAATTTGTCGCCCAAAGCGGAACGTAGACCCTTTTCCTGGCAAGCAGAACAAAGCCTGTTTACAGACCCCTGTACCGGGAAGGCTGAGGCCGATGCAGCCGGGAGGAGTTTGATCAGGGACTGTGGCTGGTTTGGGGGAGGATTCTCTTTGCTCTGAGCAGGAATTTGGATGCGGCTGGGAGGGATCGAGGCAGGAGCTGCCCACCTCAGGAACCTTGAGGAGGAGGAGGAGATGGGAATCCACCGTGAGCTGTGGGCTCCTTCCTCACGTTCCTGCTCCACCTCTACTGTCAGGTTTTTTTTTTTTCTGTTCCCTGCTACAGATCCACACTGGAGAATTCTCAGTTTGGGCTTTTGGGGTTTTTTTTTGCCTGTAAATAATTTGCCGGGGTGCAGCGCGTCTTTGGTGACGCTGCCGGCGACCGCGGCTTGGATGGGGCGGTAGATCTTCCGAAGCATCTACTGCCAGGTTCCCTCAGCGTGAAGAAACACTGATTGCATTGAAACCTACCTCAGTAATTACCACAGATCAGGGCTGGGAAACAAATCCTCGTTTTTGCATTGTCCTTACATGATTCCCTTCTTGACCCGCGTCGAAGAGCTCTCGTACGCGCTTCGATGGCACAGCCCCGAGGGCAGGAGTAGGACAACAGCTTTCGCTGCCGCGCTGCAGTTACTCATTTCTTTGGGGGGTGAGGACACAACCCGTCCCTGGGCCCTCGCTGAAATCAAAGGTTGCCCCGGGAGTCGCCGTGTCTTAGAGATAGGGTCACTGTAACTTGTCTTGCTTGTTTCCACCAGGCTTTTGCTCCAAAGGAGAAGCACAAACCAAACCCCCACACAGAATAGCAGCTTAGTAGCAGCTCCGCGCTCCGTTCTTAGCGCCCGGCCTGGGGCAGAGCAGACTCCGCTTTGGTTTGCTGGCCAGACAGCCCCAGGGGACGTCCGGGGACACGCAGATCCCTTCTGTCAAAGCAGATGGGCAGGAAGAGTCTTTTGAGTGGCTTCAACTGGTGAAGCTACAATTCCCTGTAAGCCACGGGGGTCAAACCCTTTTCTGTTTTCCGATTCAGCTCCTGCGAAGCAACTCACGGCCTCACAGGGGTGACAGTTTTTAGGAACCTGGGCCTGAAAAAGAAGCTGGGGAGCTGAGTTTTCCCAGGCGCTGCAGCCGAGCTCAATAAGCTCAAGCGTTTCATCCTCATCTCCTTGGCTCCATTTCCAGGACGCCTAAAAAACTGCAGCGACGCTTTGACTTGTTTAGAGTCAGGGAGGGGAATGATGGTGGGGGTTTGAAGTAGATCCTGCTGGAAACTGTGTTCGTTTGTCAGGTTGAGTCCCCGCGGTGTTTCCGGAGGGGAATATCCCAGCTCTTCTTGTCCGTGTGTCCTGTACGCGAGGGACAGGCTCACCCCCGAGAGGTGACCACAATGCAAACCTCGAGTTCTGCCTGGGTTTCCTGCCCCCTACCCCTGGAATCCCAAACCCTCCCTGTTCTCTTCAGCACACGCTCACTCTCTGCATTCCTCCCTGGGATCTCAAAGTCCTTTCCCGTGGCCGTTTCAGGTTTCACGTGTGAGATGATTGCCCCAGCCCTGATGCAATCCCCCAGCTGGGGCACACGGCCCGGGCTTCAGCTCCCGAATCATCGCTCCTGGGGGCTTGGAAGCGTGTCCAGGGTCAAATGCAGCCCAGCTGCCACCTCTGGCAGGGGTACCTGCGGGTGTTTTTGAGGTGCTTTCCTGTCTCTCTACCCAGCGAGAGCTCCAGCCCTGGCGCCTGGTTTCTGGGACTGGCGCCAATCCTTAAATTCCCCCGGAGCTTAAACCCCCACCCGGGTTCTGGAGTCGCCGGAACGCTCGGGTTGCTTTGGGCTCGGGCTGCCGTACCTGAACGCGCGCTCCTGGGGAGTTACCAGCAGCCCTTTGCCCCTCTCCTGCTGCTGAACTCCCCACCCTCTCCTCTGAAGCAGGCAGAGGAGTTGTACATAGCCCAGCTCCTCCCGCTCGTCCCCCCGGCAGGTTAACGCATCTCTGTCCTACGCGTAATGACGACCCAAGCCCCAGAATGCTGCTTTGCAAGATCGCGATATCAGAGCTTCCTCTAAAACCCCCACGGCTCCTTCTTCCCGGTATTCCCAGGGAACGGAATCTCCCGCTTCACCCCTTGGCAGGGAGCAGCGTGGCCCAGGTCGCGTTGCTCCCAGACCTTCGCTGCCCTGCCTGGGGGCAGGTGTTGGCTCACTTGCCCCCAGCCGCAGATTCCCCCGGGTTTGTTCCTTCTCCCTTCGTCCCGCCGCAGCTCTTGTCCTGCTTTGGAAGTAGCGCAAACCGGCCTTGCAGTCGCGCTGCATGGGCAGGGCTGGTTGGGTCCGCGTGGATCGGGAGCGCTCCTCTTTTTTTTAAGCCTAAAAACTAAAAAATCCAAGGGCAGCAAAAGGCCAGGATCAGCTGTATGTTTATTGGCCCGCTCTCAAGCGCTCGCTTTTCTTAGTGCTTAGACCTGAGCTTTGCTAGGGAAGCTTTAGCTGCAGATTGCACCTGAGGGCAGAGGTGAGCACAGGGCTGCGCTGGGAGCTCCGGCAGAAATCCAGCCAAGTCCTTCCAGCAAGGGGAGGGAAAACCCCTCAGGGAAGGGCCCCGGAGAAGAGCCGGGTGAGTTGGGGCCAGCCCCTAGAGCGCTGCCCACCCTTCTAGGGGAGCCAACCCCGCAGCCCAGCTCTGGGGGGTGGGGGACCCCCAAAAAAGATGGGGGGTGGTGGGGTGGGGCAGCCCCAGCTGTACCGCGGAAGGGGGTGCGGAGCGGAGCGGCGCCCGCGAGGTTCCCCTCGAACAGCAGAATGTCACAGGGAATGTGGTATCTCACCCCTGCCCCAACGCACCCGGGCTGTAAGCGGATCGGGATTTCTCGGCACCCGAGGCGGGATGTGCGAGGCGGCTCTTGCCCGTCGGGTCCGTGCGCCGGGGAACTTGGCGCGCTCAGCGCCGCCGCCGCCTCTCCCCTCGGCGCGCTCACCTTCGTCTCGTGATTCCATCCCGTTCTGAAGGGGAGAGGGAGACGCTGCCGTGTCGGTGGGACCTGTCCGTGCAGGGTGCAGGTGGCTGTTAGCACGGCGCGGTCCCCGAGCGCAGCTGACCCGCCGCGCACTCGGCCCTCGGGAGGCCCCTTTGCTGTAGTCCAGTGTCGGTTCTGTAACCTTTAATTTTTTTAGCACTTTAACTCGTGAGCGTACAGACTGGTTATGTTGTAGTAGGTGTACATTTTCGTTTTAGACCTTTCAAAGTTTTTAATAAAACAACGGAAAACTCCGAGTTTCTTTGTCAACGGCCTTTCAAACCCTCTCCGAAGCGCGCAGCTGCACCCACCCCACCCCTCACCCCGCTGTAAGAACCCAGCCCAGGGGCAGCTACGATTAAATACCCAGTTTTACCCCAGCGCTCTCAATTTCAACCAAGACTTTCTAGACTTTTTCCCCAACACCTGTACGCGTGGAGGCCGGGCACCCTTCCGGCAAACACAAGACTTCGGGCTCTGGTTCGTTCCGCCAACAGCAGCCCGCTCAAACCACCGGCGTTTCGTGAGCAAAGAGACGAGTGAAGCAACGTGCAGAGACCCTGGGAGGGTCTGGGGCTTTGCGCTGGGTTTTTGTTCCTGATCCAAACCTGACAACAGGCTGACCGAACGGATTTTGAAGTAGCTGCCTGGCGTTCGGGAGGGTAGGTGGTGATTTCACCTTGGGAAGCCGTACGCTCCGAGTCTCACGGGGCTGGTGAGGGAGTAACTGGTTTCCATAATCGCTGGTTTAGCACACGGTGCTGCTCTGGGTCTCATGAGGAGAAGCAGCTCCGTTCAAGGGATGAAACTTCAGGAGCTGCTGGTTCAGCCGCGGGTCCTGCCGGGTGATGTGAAATCCGCCCGTGTGCGCACAACCCCCTGCACAGCAGCCTCGGCAGAGCGGCCCCGTCCCGAAACATCGGCCTCTGTGGGCATCCCGCAACTGCAGCACCCAAGGAGCTGCTCGGGGCGGTGGCAGCTGTGGGGAACGAGAGCAAAAACAAGGTCGGGCTGTGGCTCCTGTGGCCACTGAGCGCTGGGGACTCACAGGGCAGGGGACACTTGAGAGGCAGCTGCTTGTCCTGTCGTAAGGCACCGCGGCAGGGGGGGCAGAAAGGACAAGATCCCTGCTCTGTCCCCTCTGGATTTAAACTGCCTCAGCCTCTTGGGGCGGCCCAGGGGGGTTTCTCACCACAGCTGAAAACATCGGGGATGAGGAATTGGAGCTCACATCGTTTATCTCCCCGCTTCTGCCCAGGTCCCAGCAGGGTTAATGCAGGGGATGAGGGGTTGGGGAGAAAAGAGTTGCCTGGAGTGTGCTCCGAGCGTGCTTAGCCCCCGGGATGCTCAGAAAGCATTTTGAAAGCGGTTTGAAAGATGATTTTAATGACCCGCAGGCGAGGAAGATGGGACGAGCGTGAAATCAGAACGAGCAGGGACGCAGCCAGAGCTGGAAGCAGAGGGCAGCCCAGAGCAGCCCAGAGCCCAGCTCCTCCCAAGGCTGAGGTGAAGGGCAGCCAAGTTTAGTCGCTGTCACATTCCTGATGCCCCCTAAGACCCCGTTTGCTGGTTTGGATTGAGTTTTACCCCTCAGCCCTGCCGCCTCGTGCCCTCATTGAGATTCCACCACCACTGCAAAGGGGGAAGAGCATCAGGCCGCGCATGAATCCTAAGGAAGTTAAAATCTCCAAGAAATCCCTGATAACAAAAGACTGAAACAAAATAGGTAGAAGTACAAGGACCTTTTAAAAAAGTCATTTTCTTTAGGTGTTCTCACCAGCTCCAGGCAGCTCCTGCACAGCAGGACAAAGCTGCTGACCCGTTAGCATGGCCGTGTGCTGGGATCCACGTTTCCAACGTGCTTTGCTACTGGTCCAACTGGTTTTCATGATAACACTCCCAAGCATGTTTGATGGATGTTCAGTCTCCTGTTTCAGTGCCTGCGCGCGTTCGCCGCCTGTTCCCAGCACCCACGTCCTGCTCCTGTGGTCCCTCCAGCATCTCCTGCTCCCGCTCTGTCCCACGGGGGGCATTTCCAAGGGGCTCTGCTTGGGGAAAGCTGCTTCCTCCTCGCTCATCTCTTTGCTTTGGTGTTTTAGTAAATCCCACCGTGCAGCGAGGCCCCTGTTTATAACATCACCTCCACAACTCCAGCTGCAGTTCTTGGATGCAGCTCTGCTGAAAAAGAAGGGGCTCGGGTACATCTTTGGCCATCAGAGCTTCAGATAGCGGGTTTATTTCTTACTGGTTTGTCTTGGGCTCTGCAAAACGTCCTTTATTTCCTTCCTTTGAAATCCATCTTGTCTGGCGCAGACGTAGCCTCCGCTGCTTCTCCTGTTTGTTTGTGCAGAGGGTTCCTGCTTTGGGGAGGAAAAAAAAAAAAATCCCTTAAGGCCTTGAATTGCAACATAATCCAGCTACAGATCCCACCTGGAATCCGTCAGAAGCGACGAGCCCCGACACACCGCGGCCGAGCTCCCGTGACACCTTCAAAGAACCTCTGATCTCCTCCATGGAAACGCTGCTGTCAGATAAGGCTTGGCCCCTGCCAGGAGACACAAAACATCTGCTTGGCTGAAGAAGGTGGGGGGAAACCAGCTCCTCGTGCTGGTTCTCTCTTGCGTGGGGGAGTTTGGGGACTTCAAGGTGGTCCCCAAAGCCTAAGGATGAGGTGCAAGCCCTTGGGGACGGTGGCACCGATGCATGGAGAGAGCGGGGCCAGTGATGTGTCAGCTCATGGAAGAGTAATAAAATCTGGGACTTAGGGCCATGGTCTGGCCATGGTCTGGGTGTTGGGTCATAGGCTGCACTTGATGACCTCAGAGGTCTCTTCCAGCCTCAGTAATTCTGTGATTCAATTCAATTCTATAACCAACCAAGTATTCGGGCCCCACTGAAAACAAGAAGCTATCTTTATATTTCAGAGCTTTTCTTCCTCCTGAAATCATAGAATCATAGAATGCCAGGGTGGGAGGGACCACAGGGATCGTCTGGTCCAACCTTTCTTGGTCTAGGGGTGAACTTGTAGAGTAGGGTTAATGGTTGGACACAATGATCCCAAAGGGCTTTCCCAACTGAAGTGATTCTGTTGGAAAAGCAGTTTCGAAACACCTGGGTTGTCCAGAAAAACTCCTGGAGCTCCCTCGGAGGATCCGAAATCGGCGGCAGCCCAGCAAAACGTGACATCCCTCACAGCGCTGCTTGGGCACGGCTCAGCAGACGAAGGGTTAACGCCGGCCTCCGGGTGCCTTTAACTGGGAGCAACATCCCCGCATCCTGCCAAACCTCGTTAGCCCGGGAGCGGGGTGAAGGGCAACAACGCTAATTGGAGTGACGGCCTCGCCGCGGCCGCCTCCGGAGCTGCGATAAATTAGCAGAGGAGGTGCTGAGCTCTGCTGCCGTTAACAGGTGCCGGGTCACCCCCAGCCCCACCGCCCCAAGCCCCCTGTCACTCAGAGTGACCCTCTCGACCCCTCCGAGGGGGGGATTTCTCCCTCCAGCTGCTGGGGAGGGGTTGGGATCCGTCTTTGTGACCGGGAACTACAGCGGCAACCTGGTGCTGGGCTACTGGGCCCCCGTCCCGCAGGCTGGGGGCACTCAGCAGGGCTGGGAGGTGCTGCAGACCGGGGGATTAGGAGCGCTGGGATAAACTGGGGCAGAACACACAGAGCAGCTGGTGCTGGGGGAGCTGTGGCTGGTGCAGGACTGAGAGATTGGTATTTTCCCTTAAAGCCTGGAGAGAGGAGCCATCACCATTCCCCCTCTCAAGCAGCAGTAAATCCCAGTGCTGCCCCCTCCCCAAACCATCCAGGGCTTTGGATTAATCAACTTGGTGGGATCAGGGATGGGACAGGAGCAGGCAAAGAGCTGCACCAGCTCACAAGCTCAGGTACTGGGGCTGAGGCCGGGCCTGACAGGGCTCCCAGCATCAGGTGAGCCCCTGTCCCTGTCCTCTGCTCCCACCGTGAACAGAGCTCCTTGTAAAGCATTCGTCCCCCCAAGGACAAACCATCCTCAAAGGCCTTTCCTCCCTCCTGGGACAGCAGGGAATTGGGAGCTCTTGGAGTAACCTGGGCTCGGGGTGGATGCTTTGTTGTGTGGGGATGGAGGGAACTTCCCAGGGAGGGATGGATGCTCGTAGGATGGAAGGATGCTCACAGGGAGAGAGGGATGGATGCTCACAGGGTGGAAGGATGCTCACAGGGAGAGAGGGATGGATGCTCACAGGATGGAAGGATGCTCACAGGGAGAGAGGGATGGATGCTCATGGGGGTGGAGAGGAATTGTGGACGGGGGGGATCATAGAATCGTAGCATCATCTAGGTTGGAAAAGACCCTCGGGATCAGCGAGTCCAACCATTAACCCTACTCTACACTTCCACTGCTAAACCTTAAATGCTCAGAGGGAGGGAGGGATGCCCGTGGGGCTGGAGGGGTATTTGTGGGGGGGAACTGATGCTCACGGCAGTTGCTCTCGAGGACAGAGAGATGCTCCTGGGGGTGGCTGCTCACAGCAAGGAGAGGGGGGCCCCGAGGCAGCTCGAGTTTTTGACCGCGTGAAGAAAAATGAGCCCAGGCTTGCAAAGCTGTTGAGTGGTGTAAATAGCTCTGCGGGGCCAAACCAGGCAGGTTGCAGGACGCTGTTAGGGAAGAAGGTGCAGTGTTATGCCCGTGCAAGGTCCTGAGCGTGGGCCCTTTCTCGCACCACCCCCCAGGACCCGCAGCAGCTTTTCCACCCGGAACCCAAGGCAGAAATCCCTGGAAAAGGAAAAGCCCCGGGGAAAGGCGAGGTCTCATCCCGGCGAGGCTGAGCACCAGGCTGGGCAGGGAACCCCTGGGGCCAGGGGGGCTGCGGGGACTGGTCCCCGACGAGCAGCATCCCCGCAGCCCAGCCGGGATTTTTGACTCGCTAGCGCCACCCTGCGCAAGCCCTGGGCTCCCGGCTGCCGGGACCGGTGGCCAAGCGGCTTTGGCTGGGACACGGACGGGTGGCAGGCAGGACGGGGACCATCGCCCCTGCGGGATGGTGGGGATGGGGATCAGGACACCCCCGGGGTGGGAGAGGCGGCCGCGGGCAGGGCGAAAGGCCCGTGGTTTGCAGGGACACCAGGAAAGCTGGGAAAGCAGCAGAAGTCGCATCAAAGCCGGGGCTGCCTCGAGGTGTAAAAGGAGGGGGGGATTGGGGCTGGTTTGTGCTCTGCTCTCTCTCTGCTGGTGGCCAGCACTGGTGAGCAGCTCCTGGACCATGCAGACCCTGTCCTGCCCTGGAGGGAGATGCGGGACGGGAGGGGATACAGGAATAACCCTCCTCTGACCCTGCGAGGTGAGTCCTGTGTCTCCAGCCCTTCCCCGAGCCCCAGGACAGGCCAGAAGCACCCGGGAGAAATGCCGTGCGGGGCTGTTTTGTGGTCACACTGCATCTGCGTGGTCTGCAGGAGGGTTTGTTGTGTGCACCCCAAAACCCCAGGCACCCAAGGGTGCCTCTGGGTGCAGCTCAGCTCGTGCGAGATGAACACCCAGCAGGAGGGAGCAGAACAGTGTCCCTGGTTTCAGCTCCCAGAATGTTTTGCACCATCACAACTCAGCCCCCCCAGATATCCCAGATACCATTTCAGGGCATCAAACTGGGACGAGAAGCATTTGGGACAGGAACCCTCTGCTCCTGAGCGTTTCTGTGGGCTGGCTTTGCTATTTTAGTGCCCCCAAGTGTGCAGACACATAAGGACACTTGCAAATGCATGAGTGTGGTCACCCCAGCAGGGCTGTAGGGAGGGCACCACCACCCCCCCCCCCCCCCCCCCCCCCAATAGGTTCTGCATCTGTCCAGGTGGCCAAGAAGGCCACCAGCACCCTGGCTGTGTCAGCACTGGGGTGGCAGCAGGAGCAGGGCAGGGACCGTCCCCCAGCACTGGGCACTGGGGAGGCCGCCCCTGGAATCCTGGGGTCAGGATTGGGCCCCTCCCTCCCTCCCAGCAGGACCTTGAGGGGCTGGAGCGTGGCCAGAGAAGGGCAACGGAGCTGGGGAAGGGGCTGGAGCACAAGGGTGCTGAGGAGCGGCTGAGGGCCCTGGGCTTGTTGAGCCTGGAGCAAAGGAGGCTGAGGGGAGACCTTCTGGCTCTGACAGCTCCTGGCAGGAGCTTGGAGCCAGGGGGGTCGGGCTCTGCTCCCAAGGAACAAGCCCCAGGACAAGAGGAACCGGCCTGGAGTTGCCCCAGGGCAGGTTTAGGTTGGAGCTGAGGAACAATTTCTTGCAGCCCCTGGAGGGTTCCCCAGGGCTGTGCCAGGCTGCCCAGGGCAGGGGTGGAGTCCCCGTGATCCCTGGAGGGGTTTCCAAGCCCCCCGTGGAGCTGTGGTGCTGAGGGCCATGGGTCAGTGGTGCCCTGGCAGTACTGGGGGAACACTTGGACTCGATGCTCTGAAAGGTCTTGGCCCCAAACGATGCAGTGATTCTAAGGCTGGTGGAGGGATGGGCTGGAAGGCAGGAAATGACCCTTTGGGCCAGGCAGGAGAGCGGGGTGGAACTACAGGGGAGGAGACGGGCATGCGGCCGATGGGGACACCACTCTCGTCCCCCCGCGAGGCTGGAGAGGCAGCTCGCCTCAGAAAGGCTAATCCCGGGGGAAAAACGGACGTAAGCCTCTTAGCCGGCCACGCTGCCGATGCCCCTCGCTGATGAGCTGATTAAAATCAAACAGAGAAGATTAAACTCGCCCCCCTGAGGGTACCCGGGAGCCACCCCAGCGGCAGGCGATGGAGAGGAGATGATCCGTGGTGGGCTGGGTGCTTTCGTTCTGCCCTCTCCAGCGTGGGTCTGCCCAGACCTGGGTGGCATGAAGCCAAGAGGGATGGTTTGAGCCTTTGTGCACTCCACAAATCATAGAGTCACAGAATGGATGGGGTTGGAAGGGACCTCTGGAGATGATGGAGTCCAACCCCCCTGCCAGAGCAGGGTCACCCAGGGCAGCCCACACAGGAACAGAGCCAGGGGGGGCTGGAAAGGCTCCAGAGCAGGAGACTCCACAGCCTCTCTGGGCAGCCTGGGCCAGGCTCTGGCACCCTCACCATGAAAAAAGTTTTTCCTTGTGTTTACCTGAAACTTCCCATGCTCCAGCCTGTACCCGTTACCCCTGGTCCTATCACTGGATGTCACTGAGCAGGGCCTGGCTCCATCGTCCCAACGCATCCTCCCCATGCCACGTCGGGAGGTCCCAGCAGCACCAGCCCCTTTGAGGATGGTGGATTTTCTGTGTCCAAGCTGCCACCTGGAGCCAAAGGGAACGGTGCCAGGAAAATTGATGATGGGCAAAATTTTCCCCAAAGGAACCTCCTGTCCCAGTCCTTGGTCAGCCCCGGGGGACATCCCCAGTGGTTTGCTTTATTTAAGCAGCTCTATGAACCGGCCATCGCTGCTCCAGACAGGAGACTTGGGAAAGGCACCATGTCATGGCAGGAAAACATGGAATTGCCTTGGATTTGAGGGATTTCTGCAGCTCCCCAGACCCAAATTTGTCCAAGGGGTGCTTGGGAGTAGGACCTCAACCTCTCCAGGGTCAAATCCCTGCTCCTGGGAAGCAGTGGAGGGCGTGTGGAAAAGCATCACACGAAGAGAGCTGGTGGGACCGGGGCGTTTGGTTACAAAAGAGGTAGAGTCAGAGCGAGCTGCTGGTGGGATCTGAAATGTCACTTCATATCTGCAGGACCAGGGTGACACCGGAAAGCCTGGTCCCACCTGAGAGGCTGCCCACGGTGGCTCAGCTGCTCTCACCCTGGTGAAGAAGAGGGACAGAGCTGGAGCTCAGGCTGCACACACCCGCTCGCTTGCGCCTCTGGGTTTCCACCAATTCCTCCAGTAACTCTCCGTCCTCACCGGGGGCTCTTCAGGTCTGGGCCTTCATCAGCAGGTGCTTCTGCTGTCAGGAAAAAACAGGAATGTGGATGAAAAAAATGTGGGTGAAAGCATGTGGGGTCTCCCACTGCCCCCCCTTCAGAAGGCCATTTGAGCTGTGACTCTGGTTTGGGGGCGATCCCACCTCTGCCAGGGTCGTCACCCCTTGGGGACCCCTTTTCTTCAGGGTTTTGCTGAATTCTTGGTTGATTTTTGAGTGGGGTCCCACCAGTGGGCTCCACAGACCGAAGCGGTGACCTGGGGGGCTGAGAAGGCCTCGTTAATATCTATTCAATCCTTCCACAGGGATGCATTAATTACCCACTAATTACAGCAGAGAGGAGCTGTCTGGGGGGTGGAAAGAGTCAGGGCTGGAGCTGTGACCCAAAGACCCCCAGCTGCACCCTGTCCCCACATTGGACCCGGGGGGATCTCTGGTGCATCTCTGCATTCCCATGGCCCTGGAGGTGTCCAAGAGCAGCGGGGGGACCCGGTGACTCTCCGGTCACAAGCCGTGCCCCAGGAGCTGATGCGCCCCAGGAGCTGATGTGCCCCAAGAGCTGATGCACCCCAAGAGCTGATGTGCCCCAAGAGCTGATGTGCCCCAAGAGCTGATGCGCCCCAACATCTGCCCGTCCTCTCCAAAGCATCGATGTTCTCAGAGGTGTCAGAGGGCCCTTCTCGGGGGGTTTGGGGTGCTGTGTGGGCAGGGGCAGCTTTGGGACTGGTGGAGAGAGGCAGCAGCTCCGGCTGCTCCCCACCTTTCAGCTGCCCCCCGCCCCAGCCGGCTGTAAAGGGCCAGATCCCATCAGGGCTGCCGGACCCAACTGGGCGTTACTGGGGTGCTCCCCCACCCTCCCTCCTCGGGGCCCGGGCACCCCCGGGCTGGGCGGAGCTGCCAGCAGAGGGCACCCAGCACCCATCTTTGGGTGCCCGCTTCCCACAATGCAGCGAGCCGGGCCGGGGGCTCCGCGCCGCTCCGCACGCCGGGCTGCGGCCGCAGGGCGAGCGCGGAACCCCGCGGAACCCCGCGCAGCACCGCGCAGCCCCCGCTGCCAGGTAAGGGCTGCGCACCCGGGCCTCGGGGCGGGATCGGGGACTTTGGGGGGGGGGGTTTTATGTTATTTATTTATTTAATTATTATTATTATTTTGGTTTGTTTCATTTTGTAGTCTTCTCTTTCGTTTGAATTACTTGAGTTATTTTTAATTTATTTGTATTTTTTATTTTATTTTATTCGTATTTATTTTAGATTTTATTTGTATTTTATTTGTGGTTTATTTGCATTTTATTTTATTATTTTATTTTATTTTATTTTTATATTTCATTTTATTTATTTTATTTTATTTTATTTCATTAAATTTTATTTTCTTTTAATTAATTATTTTATTTAATTATCTTTAATTTTCTTTTAAGTATTTATTTTATTTTATTTTATTTCATTTTATCGTATTTTCTTTTCTTTTCTTTCCTCATCCCTCCCCCTGGCAGAGGGTCCCAGGCTCCTGGGATGGATCCCAGCTGGAGGGGACCCACCCCCCCCTTCCCCTCCCCACCCCGGGCTAGGGGGGGGTGTCCCCGGGGCAGAGGAGGATTTTGGCTGCTTGTCGAGAGGCGGTAGCAGCAGCGGGGTGAACCCTGGGCTGCTTTCTTGGAGGGTGAGGGGATTTGGGTTTTCACCCAGACCCCCAGAGTTAAGGGGAACTCGTGCCTGTGGCTCTGGGGTGGCTCTGGCTCTTCGGCTTCTCCGGGATGGTGCGACATAAATTGGGCTGAACGTGGAAGCTGCTGCTCAAATAGCGGGCGAGGAGTCCTCGGCCCCGGGTGAAAGTTGCTTCTGAGTTTGGCAGTTTGGGCCATGGGGGCACGCGAGGAAAACTGGCTGCTTTGAAGGAGCTTTTGAGCGGCGAGGAGAAATCCCAGCCGGGAGGGAGAGCTTGGGGTGGCCGGAGAGGAGGCGAGCGGCCCCTGGAAGCGCAGGAATTGGCTTTGGCGTCCCCTCGGAGAGGGCTCTCGGCAAGCCCATCGCTGTGGCTTTGTGGTACCCATCCACCCGCAGCTGCCTTAACTCCTCGGCTTGGGATGCGAAACGGGAGAGCGGCAGGGAAAGGAGAAGGGCTTGGAAAAGTCAGGATGCCCCAAGTCTGGCTTCCGTGGCAGGTTCCCCCTTTGTGTGATGGAGCTGGAGGTGCTCGGGACTCACCGGCTCCCTCAAATTGTTTTGGGTCAGTCGGCTGGTTAAAAAGCTCAGTTTTGCACAAAAGCCCCGTTGCTTGCTGCGTGAAAGATTTTTCTATGCCAGGGAGGGAAGTTGGACACGGGCTAAAGCAAATAAACTTGTATTTCATCGTGTGGGGGGGTGGGTTTCTTTGTTTTCCACCCTGCTCTGGGCAGTCCGGGCTCCCTACAGCTGCAAACATTCCCATGTCCAACCTTCACCTTCAAACACCTCTCAGGGGCCAAGCAAAAAACCCAACTTCTGCTCCTTTCTGTCCTCTGCCTGCCGCGTGCTCTTCCTTCGGGTGTTTTCTCCTCTCAGTGGCTGAGGGGAGGGGTTTGTGGCCTTTCTCCTCCAGCCCCATCCCCACAAAGCAGCTCAGGACCAGGCTGAGAGATGCTGGGGCGGTGGGAAGTGTGAGCACGGCTGCCCCGTCAAGTCGGGGCTGGGCGTTCCGCCGAGGGATGCGCGCCGGCTTCGTGGCTGCTGCTGCTCAGCTCGGGAGGTAAAGGATGCTCTAGGTGAGGGAAGCCAGTGTCGTTTTTGTCCTGGGGTGTTAAACAACCAAAAAGCACAGGTATTTCTCTGCCTGTCCCCACTGTCGCAGACCTGGCTGGGTCCAGGAGCGGGAGTATCCCAGCGAGTGCTGGAACGTGCGTCTCCTGTGGGAACTGAGCAGTGAGGGGGTTTCGAGGGCTGGAGATGCTGCATTTATGTGAGACTGTAAATATTGCCAGCTGCCTGCACAGAACCCTCCAGCAAGAGCTTTCTCCTTGCTGGAAGAGCCTGTGCAGAGTGCCAGCGCTGCAGGATGGGCACCACGTGGGCAGGAGCGACGGGGTCGAGGCGCGGGACGTACGAGGAGGTGCAGTCCCGTGCTGTCCGGGCGGATGGCAAAGACCAGGGCTGCTGGGGGAGAAATCAATACCAAAATTAAATGTCGTGTCGTGCAGCGATGCTGTGAAGGGGAACGTGAGCACGCTAAGCCCATAGCAGTGGGCTGGGGGGAGCCTGTGGCTCCTTCGCTGCAGCGATGCCGGCGCAGAATCCAGGTCCGAGGCTTCACACGGGTGTGATCTGTTGTATGTATTCCGTCGGCTCGTAAGAAGGCAGGTGAAAGGTAGGTGCTGATGTGGAAAGTGCAGGGAAAACGCGGGTACATCGGGAGAGAGGGAGGGTTTTTCCTGACTGCACAGGTTCCCATCCATTAGCCATAATATTTCCAGCACGCAGAGGGGTTTTTAACTGCCTGTGCACTTGCATTTCTGTATAAACGAACGCAGGGGAAGCGAAATCGGAGGTGACAGGAGGGAGTGGAGAGACTCAAGTGGGGTTTTTTTTTCCCCAGAAGGACCCTTTTTACTCTGAGACACCTTCGGCCTCAGGCCTGGTTTCCCAGCATTTGTTGCTTTCATTTCTTTGATGTGTTTTTGACTTCTTTATACCAGTCTTCATGCTCTGCAGGGAGGGAGGATGGAGGCAGAACCATCTCTGTAGAAAAGTTTGACATTGTGCAGCAGGTAAAGCCAAATGCAGACAGTCGTTTCGTTCTGGCTTCTGAGTTTGTGGGGAGGCAGGAGGGGATTTAGGCTGGAGATGGAGAAAGGAGGTGGCACGTGGGCCCCTTGTGTCATGATGATGTCCAGTTCTGGGGTTTTTTAGGAGAAATACATCTGTGGGAACAGGCTTTGGCCAACTTTGCTTCTGCCCAGAACCTTGACTCAATGGTACCCAGAAAAAATCTGAAGGTGAGGGAACCTCTGCTCCCACCTCACCGACATCAGTTGTTGTGGCAGCTGTGATTTGATCACTGGGGATCCCAAAAAGGATTCTGTGGTTGTTGGGTGAGTTGGAACTGAAGGTGCACAGTCGCTTCCTTCGCCTATTTCTCTGGTCTACTTTGGGAAGGAGAAAAGGGTTTCCAGTCCTGTGTCACATTTGTTCTCTGGTGGGTCCTGAGAGCAGCTGTCTGAGAATCGTCAAGCAGAAGGTTGTATGATGTGTGCTCCTCCTAGCAGGACCAGGACAGGGTCCTGGTGGCCTTTTGACTGGGAGGGGAGAAGTGGGCACTGGTGTCTGTTGCACAGGGTGGACACAGCTGCTGACTGCTCTCTACTCAGTGTCTACAGCATAAGCCTTGTGAGGAGCACCTGAAGGATCTGGGGTTGTTGAGCCTGCAGCAAAGGAGGCTGAGGGGAGACCTTCTGGCTCTGACAGCTCCTGACAGGAGGTTGGAGCCAGGGGGGTCGGGCTCTGCTCCCAAGGAACAAGGGACAGGACAAGAGGAACCAGCCTCAAGTTGCCCCAGGGCAGGTTTAGGTTGGAGCTGAGGAACAATTTCTTCCCTTCCCTGGAGGGTTCCCCAGGGCTGTGCCAGGCTGCCCAGGGCAGGGGTGGAGTCCCCGTGATCCCTGGAGGGGTTTCCAAGCTGTGGAGCTGTGGTGCTGAGGGCCATGGGTCAGTAGTGCCCTGGCACTGCTGGGGTGATGGTTGGATTCAATGTCTCTTCCAATCAGAACGATTCTATGATTTTATGGTTCTTTCTGGACATGTCATTTCTTTGATTTCTTTCCCAAACATCTGCTGGCTTTTCCCAGAGAGGAGGTAGTGGGATGTCCAGTTGGGACTGGGGCAGAAGGAGATAGTGGCATCTTGCCTGGCTGCTCTCTGGGCTGTGTGCCGCCTCCCTGCCCGTTCTGTATTCGCCTGGAAAACACAAGGGAGTTTGCCATGGAATATGGCCTGGGGCTGCTTCTTCCTCCCAAATAGGTCTGAACTTGTCCAGTTCTGCTGCAAGATCTTCAGCTGCTTGCCTGGGCCATTCTTTAAAAATAAAGGCACTTTAAAACCTGCTTTTTCCTCCCCAAAACAGTGTTGGTGCGTGGGACTCCCTGTGTTCTTGATGGTTTGGAGACGGCTCTCTTTGTGTTAGTGATTAGGCAATGTTCATCATAGGAAATGCATTAATTAATTAATTAAATTAATAGGAAATGCCAAGGAACGTTTGGTTTTCCCTGGGGCTGCCAAGGGGTGATCTTTGTGCAAGGCTTGGCTGGAGGTCAACTCTCTCAGCAGCCCAAAAATGGAGGGGATGGGCTCACCCGGGAGCTGGGAAGCCCTGATTTGGGCATCCCAGTTCAGCGCGGGGATCGTCTGCTCGCCAGCCAAACGGCCAGCCTGGCGAGGTACGGATCCAGCTCTCAGTGGGAGCTGGCAGCCAAGTGGTGCTGGCTTTTGGTCTGATCTGGCTGGGAGGTGGAAACGTGTCCTGGTGCCAAATGAGGAGAAACTCCTTATTTCTGCAAATGCAGCAGAAGGAGGAAGGGTTTCGTGTGATGTAAAGGGACTGAAAGGAGGTAAAAGGGGGGGATGAAAAAGCAGAAGTTGGATGCAGGTTGTTCTGGGGCCCCATCAACCCTGACCCACCTCCAGCATGGCCTCAGGAACAAACCAATTCACCTTCAGATAGCCGTTGGGCTTGTCCTCTTGCCTGTTGGTGGGAATTCCTTCAGTGAGGCTCCCCTGGATCAACTTTAAGCTATTTGCCAGCACGGACCCTGGTAAAGTAGCTGCAGAGAGCGAAGAAACCCCTTGGGAATTGCTTTGCTTCTTGGTCTGGCTTTGGTAGCTTGAAACCGAATCTGTCCCCGCGAGCTGGGGCAGGAGAGGTCACACACTGGGTTGCGGGGCAGGCGTAAAGCTACGGGGGAGGTTAAAGTAATGAAATAATCAAAAAGCCAGTAAAAGGCAGCCTAAAGTGAAGGCAGCAGGTGCTAAATGCTGCCGTGCCTTTGCAGCCCGCTCTGCTCCAGGTTTGCGTAAGCTCCTTGCAGGGGTTGTGTTTTGCTACGGTCCTCACAAACCTTTTGAAGATGCTGTATAAAAATGGTTAAAAAAAAAAAAAAGAAAAGAAAAGATGTTCCTGGATACCTTGAATGCCACTGGCCTTCTGCTCTGCTGTCCTGTCCTGGGCTTTCACCAAGTCCTGGCCCTGGCGTCGGTTTGCAGATCTGAGTGAGTGGCTTTGGGGCACAAAACCATCGTTCCTGAGCGTGGGGATTTGCTGGAGAATTACTAATGCTGGTAAAAAGGGGAGGAAATGTCAGCGCGTTTGTGTCTGAGAAGCGGGTCCGTGGAGGAGTCCCGTGGGGACGCGCAACGCCGGCCTCAGCCGGAGGGGTTGGCCACGTGTGTCAGAGGTGGGATGGGGGCCAAGACTTTGCATTTCCATCACTTTTGACATGTTTTCTTTGACTTGGCTGGTATCGTAGAGTTTTCTTCTGGTTGAAAATGAGAAAACTCTGGCGGGGGGGAAGAAGCCCAAGCAATTCTTTCTCTCCCCGCTTTCATTTCACAGTTCACCTTTCTTTCTGGATGTAATTTCTGCAGGAGCTTCTGGCTTCCTAGAGAAAGAGTAAAAAAAAAAAGGAAAAAGAGAGAAAGCAGGCATTTAATAATAGATCAAAAATGAGATTAAGCAGTAAGTCAGCCCTCCCCTGCATTCTCCCTTCCCGAAAAGCAACCAAAAAAATTGCAAATCCCCTTGAAAAAAAGGGGAGTGAAGGCAGTGAAGATCAAACCTGATGTTAAGTATAGATGAGGTGTTTATATTTTATTTAATGACTCTATGTTGCCACCCTCCTAGAAAAGCTGCCCTCCCCTGAATTTCTGCACGTGACAAATACAACAGCGGAGAAGAACCAGAATGGGGAAAATTCAGCAAGTGTTGAGCTCCAAAGGTGAACATAACGGGCACGGGCAGGCTTGTTGCCTGGTACACCCAAAGGCCTGTGGCATTTCTGGTGGCTGTGGTTGGCGGTAGCTCCCCCAAACCAGGAAGCTTAACGAGATGCTGTTTGTTCTCCATCCCCAGTGACTCTTTGAATCAATTTTGACCACTTTTGGTAGAGTGCTGGGATCTCAAAGGGAAGGGACCACAATGGGCTTTGTACAAGTTGCCCACTCGCTACAAGAAGGACCTTGAGGGGCTGGAGCGTGGCCAGAGAAGGGCAATGGAGCTGGGGAAGGGGCTGGAGCACAAGGGTGCTGAGGAGCGGCTGAGGGCCCTGGGCTTGTTGAGCCTGGAGCAAAGGAGGCTGAGGGGAGACCTTCTTGCTCTCAACAACTCCCTGACAGGAGGTTGGAGCCAGGACTCTTTTTCCAAGGAACATGCGATCGGACAAGAGGAACCGGCCTCAAGTTGTGCCAGGGAAGGTTTAGTTTGGACATGAGGAACAATTTCTTCTGTGAAAGGGTTGTCGAGGCCTGGCCCAGGTTGGTGGTGGAGTCCCCATCCCTAGAGGAGTTTGAAAGTCATGGAGCTGTGGTGCTGAGGGACGTGGTTTAGTGGTGCCCTGGCAGTGCTGGGTTAATGGTTGGACTCCCATGATCTTAAAGGTCTCTTCCAGCCAAAGTGGTGCTATGATTCTATGTGCAGGCACTAGCAGCAGTGCTGCCATGGAGGGACTGGGTGAGCTCATGTGTCCTTAGTCCCCAGGCAGGCTGAACCAGGAAGATCCGTTCAGCGTGCCGCAGCCTGGGAGAGCGTGCAGTCAAGGTTTGCGCTCGATGAGACACAGCTTCCCTGGAAAGGAGGCTTGGTTCCAGCACCAGGTGTTGAGGCTGTCAAGGCTTTGGTGGAGCTGTTGCTGCGGGCCAGGCAGGAGGGCAGGAGTTGGGATGGTCTCAGTTTCCTTACCAGGTGCTTTGCAAATGTGGTTCATATGGATCTGGTCTCCTCCTGGCTCATTCCAAAGGAGCCACCATGGACATTGTGTATGTCATTGGGAGGATGTGCGAGGGGAAAGCTCTCATTCTTGCACCATGTCTCCACTGGAGACAGGCCAGCAGAGGAGAGGACCTTTAGTCTGACCTAACCTGTGGTCCTGTTTCCACCCTTGATGAATAAAATACCAAGAGGGACATGAGGCATAGACGGTCCTCTCCAGTACTGGTCCAACACAAGACACCCAGCCTGGGTCATGCCATGGGCACGAAGACCCACGCGTGCAGCTGCAGATTTTTTTTTTCTTGCACTTTTGAAGTGCAGAAAGAAGGAGAATCTGTTTCATTACCTGCTGGACTGTTGCTCCGCTTGTTTATTCCCCAAAAGGAAGAAAATTAGATATGCCAGAGCTTAAGCTTAGAAAAACAACAACCCCAAACTCCAGATTTTGGAAACAACCACTTGGAAGTAGAATGAACCTCAAGAAAATGTTTGTCTTCTGCCTTTTCTGAGGCTGGCTGGGAGTAAAGTGCAAGGAGATCATGGGCCAAGGTTTACTTACTTTTAATTTCAAATATATTCCAAAAGTGGAGCAGATGGGATTTCTTTTTTTTTTTTTTTCCCCTTTTTTCCTTTTTTTTCTTTTTCCCTTTTTTCCTTTGTCTGATTTTTTTCTTTTTTTTCTTTTCTCACTTTTTGTCTTTTTCCCTTTTTTCTTTTTTCCCTTTTTTCTTTTTCCTTTTTTCCTTTTCCCTTCTTTTTTCTTTTCCTTTTTTTCTTTTTCCGTTTTTCTTTTTCCTTTTTTCTTTTCCCCTTTTTTCTTTCTCCCTTTTCCTTTTTTCTTTTTCCTTTTTTCTTTTTCCTTTTTTCCCTTTTTATCTTTTTCCTTTTTTCCTTTCCCTTTTTTCTTTTTCCTTTTTTATTTTTCCCTTTTTTCTTTTCC
>JANVCC010000018.1:82481-93178 GCA_025345505.1 Todiramphus chloris collaris
CCTTTTTTCTTTTCCCCGTTTTTCTTTTTCCTTTTTTTCTTCTTCCCCTCTCTTCTTCTTTCCTCTCTCTTCTTTTTCCCCTTTTTTCTTTATTCCTCTCTCTTCTTTTTTCCCTTCTTTTCCCCCTCTCTTCTTTTTCCCCCGTCTTCTTTTTCCCACTCTCTTCCCCCCCTCTTTCCCTTGTGTTGTTTGTTTTTTTTCCTTCTGCACATTGCTTTGCCAGGTTTGGGTGGAGAAAACCAGCTGAAAACCTGGCCGTGGTGGATGTGGGATGGAGGCAGGAACGCGTTTATTTTATTTATTTGCCTGTTTTTCGTGGCGAGGCCCTGGGGCAAAGCGGCAAAGCCGCGGCCGCGTTGCGTGCTGCGTGCAGGCAAGAAGAGCACTCTCCCCCCTCAGATTCTTTTTCCCTGCACCGACAAGACGAGCACCGAAGGTACGTGACTGAGTCAGCGGTGCAGGTGCCATCAAACGTCTGCGTTCGCCCTGGTATGAATCAGAGCAGAGGAGTGTCAGAGCCTGATATTCCTCATCTCCTGATACGAATGCACGCACTTCAGAGGAAGCAGAACACGGTGAAATCCCAGTATCCCAGCACCTATAGCTCACTGGCACCAGCAGCGCTTATTTTCTTGCAGCTCTTGCAGTGGCACCTGTGGGGTTCTTTTATTTTGTCTTTGAAATCCTACGTCCTGGAGCCAAAAGATGGTTTGGTTTTTTTAAGATGTTTACAGGAGAAGTAATCCAGAGGCACACGTGTATTTATGACTATATAAATGCGACTGTTTCTGGAGCGCAAGCCATTCGTGTTAACCCCTGCTAGACCAGTAAGAGCAGCGTGTGCCACTGGTCTGGGTAGCAGTTGCTTACTCTACAGGTTTTTCCAGTGGGTCATATTCAGAGGGATTAGCTTCGTTTGAGTTTCCAGTCGTGTGTTTACCTCCCAAATCAGCTTCGTTTCCAGATGTACATCTTTTTCCTTTTCGGTTGGCTGTGAAAACCATGCACAGAAGTGAAACCCTTTATCCCCAGAAGTTTTCTGCTCCTCCTTTGCCAGACTTTTCCATCCCCAGCTGCTGGTTTTGAAGGCCCAGACCGCAGCCAGCTCAGCGACAGCGTTTCCTTCCATTGTGCAGTGGGGACAGCTTTTGGCTGCCTCTGCGAGGGTTACGCGCGGCCGCTGGCTTTTGCATCAGCTGCCTCCTTTCTCCTGATCCCACGGGACCATCTGTGTCCTGTTCCTGCTGCAGTTCCACTGCTGGACCCAGCCCGGGGAGCCTCAGTGGGAGGGAAGGAGATGTGCAGTGGTGTGGTTATATCCCCTAAACCCAGATACGACAGTGAAATTTTGCAAAGATCTGGTTGTATTGTCCCCAGGGGACAGCGTGAGCTGTTTAAGAGACAGCTTTGCTACTGTGGTAGGGGTGGAGAAAAAGAAGGACATTTTTTAACCCAGATTTCTCTTTTGAGGGGCTTGTTTGTTCCTTGGGGTCTTTCTGCACCAGCGACTACAGAAGCTGAGAGGATAAAAAGCTTTTTTTTGTGGTTCCCCATCTGTAGATTTGAGGGAGAACGAGTTCAAATCCACCACTCCAAGCTACATCATAAATCTCACTGTGGAAATACGGAGCCTAGACATTAATAATTAGGAGCTTGCACAATAAAGCGCTGGAATATTTCACACATGACACAACATCTTTCAATCCAGCTGATGCTGTGCAGAGATCTGTGTGAAAGTTCTGTGCAGCCAAGGCGGGGAAGGTTTTGCTCCCATTTATGCCTCTTGAAGGAGGAGAAAATGGGAAGGAAAATCCAGTTTGCACCCCCAAAGTGTTTCCTGAGGCTCAAGCGTGGGGGGTTTTAAGGTACCTGGCTATTATAATGTTTGTGTGTAGTGAAAGAAAACGATGCAAATGAATAGTTATCCTTGCCCTGCTTCCCCTGTCTTCAGATTGCTCCCGTTTATCCAAACTGCCTCCTGTCAAACTTCAGAGAAAGGCAAAAAAAAAACCTTCTGGACTGTGAACATGAGAAACGTTAGTCCCCAGGAGTCCGTGTCCCTGAGGTTTGGGGGCTGGATGGTAAGAGCTTTGGGCCGTGAGATGACAGATGTAACTTTGCAGTTGCTCGTTCACGCTCCAGCAAAGGTGTGTTTTGGGTGTAGATATTTCCCAGCAACAAAGCTGAGATCTTAGCAGCTCTTACATAAATATTTTTCACCTCTTTTTCTTTTTCTCTTTTGTTTTTTTTTTTTTTTTTTGGATGCAGTTAAAAGTAATTGGAGGGCTGGTGGTGTTTTGAACAACCGTATCCACCTAGGAAATTATGACCTTGGGTTTATTCAATCAAATAATATCAAGATTAAGAGCGAAAATAGCTGAGCTTGTCAGTCACAAGGAATTGTGTTGCAGCCTGGGCTCAAATCCATCACCTGGAATCAGGAGACTCTGGCAGGGTGTTCTTCATTCATCAGCAAGAGGCATCACTGGGAGATCATTTAACTGTAATTCATCAATTTACCAGGCTACTCAATTAAGTGGGGGCTGGAGAGAGGATGAAGAGAATGATTCTGCCTCTTGTAATGAATCTTTAGCCACCTGGGGACTTTTTTTGCTTGTTGCTCTGTCGTGTTTCATGTCACCTTGAATGCCCATCAGGAGAGTCTGGACTGGTGATGCACTACCGTTAGTAGCCCTGGTTTTTCATATTGTTTCTCAGAATCATAGAAAGTTTTGGGTTGGAAGGGGCCTTTAAAGTTCATCTCATCCAACCCCCCTGCAGGGAGCAGAGACATCTGCAACTAGAGCAGGGTGCTCAGAGCCCCGGGCAACCTCCCCTGCAATGGTGCCAGGGATGGGGCAGCCACCACCTCTCTGGGCAGTCTGGCACAGGCTCTCCCCACCCTCAGCACCAACAATTTCTCCTTCTCTCCAGTCTAAATCTCCCTCTTGGAGGGAGTTTCAACCCAGCCCCCCTTGTCCTGTCCCCACAGGCCCTGCTCCAAAGTCCGTCCCCATCTTTCTGCCAGGCCCCTGGCAGTGCTGCCAGGCCCCCAGAAGGTCTTCCCTTGGGGAGCCTTCTCCTCTGCAGGCTGAACCCCCCCAGCTCTCCCAGCCTGGCCTCCCAGCAGAGGGGTCCCAGCCCATCTGCACGCTTTGCACGTGGGAAGAACTGCACCGTGCCGTGAGCCGTGACAGTTGTGTGAGGGGAGGGTGGGGGATGCTGTCCAGTAGCTGTGTACAGGCACCCAGTGCATGCACAGGTACAAGCTCTCACCCTGTAGCTGTTAATGAGGAAACACAGGTAATATTAACGGCAGTATTTGAGAGCGGAGTAGGTGGTTACCTAAGTACAGGCTGTGTTTGCTGCTGAATTCACATAAATCTCTCAACTCCTTGCACCTTGGCACTAGCTTGAAGCAGCAGTGCTGGTTTCTGTGCTCTCACCATGCTGTCCAGGTCAGCCTTGTGGCTATGAAGGCTGAACAACGATGTCATGAGTGCAGGGCTTCTTGAATCTTGATTCCAAAGTAAGTCTTTAGGTGGTACATCTCTCGTTACTCTTCCAAGCCTTGTGAAAAGGAAAACCTAGTCACAGTGGTGGTGAAAAGAGAGGGCTTAAAGAATTAAAGAGGTTAATGAGTTAGAGCTTTTCCTCTACATGGTTTGTCACTGACCTGACCCTGATTTAACCATTCTCTGAAGAGATTGTGGAGAACCTTGGGTGGAGAGCTGCAAAAAAATGACTTAAGTAAAACTTTGTGTAGCCTGGAGTAAAGGGATAGGCTTTTTTGGGCCATCTCGGCTCTGTTCTTCCCATGTTTTCTGTGGTCTGACCCCAGACTCTCTGGTGAAGCAGTTGGGGAGCTTGGTGCAAGCTCTGCTTCTGCCATGAGTGGTCCTGTCTGGCATCAGCCGCCCTAAGACCTTGGCAGAGTCATTCTGGTGCTGGCTGATGCAGCCCTGCAGCTGTCTTGAAGAAGGAAGCTGAGGTAGAGGTTTCTTGATGAATGTGGTATTTTAGACATTCCTGAGTACATCCAAATACTAATTTTTCTGCATGGCTACACCTAAATCTGTAGGTTCACTGTGGATAGCTCACTGCTTGGGATCTCTGCTTGGCAGATCCCTTCTTTTGCCCTGACGATCAACACCCGTGTTTTGTTACAAAACAAGACCCAGTTTCATCCAGGTTTCTTATCACCCCCTATGTCTGTTTGTGTGTTTGCACCACCCCAATACCTTCTGAACCTGTCGGCCTGTTTCAGTCGAGCCTGACGGAGAGATACAGGTCTGCAAGGGTAATTAAGGTTGCATAAGTTCGTGAAAAACAGGCAGTCAGGCATGAAAGGTAGTGCAGGTACTTACTGAGCCCTGGGGAGAGGTGTGCCTCTCCATCCATTTTCTCCATCTAGGCGATCTTGCTCTGGCAGGGGGGTCGGACTGGATGATGTTTTGAGGTCCCTTCCCACCCCTAACATTCTGTGACTGCATGAGTCACCAGACAGTCGCCGTGAGGGAGAGATCTGCCAGCTCTTTCCATCGTGAGATCTGCGAACTGGAGCCTGAGCGTGGCCCCTTCGTTGCCCTGGTAAACCTCAGGCCCATGGATGGTGGTGTCTGTTTCAGGCTTCGGAGTTTCGATGCGGTGGTGGTTTGGGCAAAACCTGCCCTGGTGGAAACTGGCTGGTGCCAGGGAAACCTGTGGCTCAGTTGGAGATGCAGCTCTTTGCTTTCTTTCTGTAGAAATACGGCAAAAGACTTCAGCAGGTCCAAGGACTCCGGGTGGTGAACATTTCCTCCCTAGCTAGGGTTTCTCACGAGTCCTATTATTTCCTTTCACCGAAAGCAAGAGAAAAGGAGAATTCATTTGATTTTAATAATAAAGTACCTCCAAGGAGATGAAGCAAAAGGAGCCATTAGCAAGGGGAATAGGTGGAGATTAAAACCACGTTCTTTCTCTTGCTGGCCCTTGTGCATGCACACACAGGATACATAGATGTAGCCAGACCCTTTCTCCTTGTGTAGCGTGAGAAAACTAAACTGAAAAGGAGACAAGATGAATCAGGATAAAAGGGAAAAAACAAAAAAAGAGGACGAGTCAGATCTACTCCTGCCTGTCTGAAGCCAGGGGAAGCCTACCTGGTGCTTGTGACGGATTCTTCACAAAAAAAGATAATACATCAGATTGCTGACAGCCCGTGAGATAGACTGCGAGCGCTATGAAAATTGCTGGTAGGTACTTGGATGGCACTCACGGCACAGAAGGAATTGTAGGTTGAGTTGCAACAGTTTCCCTAAAGCTGTGTCTGTTAATGTACAAATACCAAGGAAGTCCAATCTTTGGATTTTTACCTGCTTCAGCTTGAGAGTCCAAGTCGGTGCGTTCCAGAAGTGTGATCCACGTGAGCTGATGGTCAACGCTGTGTTTGTGGAGAGGATGCATTTGGGTTTATTGATAATGTTATTGAGGTGCTTAGAAATACACGTGTGGTGGGTTTATTCTTGTTTCTGGCATTTGGTTAAAATGGTTTTTTCCATTCTGGTCTCCTCAGGAGATGTCTTCTGAGAAGAGCATTAGGAATGTAGATTCTCTCTCCATCCATATCATTTTTCCTCCTTGAGTTTGTTATAAACCTGACTTTATTTTTCATAGCATTTTTTTTGGTGAATTTTAAGGTAATTTTATTTGCTGGAGGTAAAACCAAGGTGGAGAATTGAGGAATTGTGATTTACTAACCTTCTAGTAGTAGCTCAGCTGCTTTTTTTTTTTCCTTAGTTAAACCACTTCAGCTGAAATGCAGTTTTTAGTGGCCAAAACTTCCTGTTGATCTCCATTGTACCATCACTTGACCCATTTTACTTCCTCTGATGCTCTGCCAATCCCTTCCTGGGTAGAGAAGACACAAAATCAGTCTTAACCCACTTGAGAATAACAGAATAGTTTTGATTGAAAAAGACCTTGCATATCCTTGAGTCCAACCATGAACCCAGCACTGCCAGGGCACCAGTAAACTACAAGTAACTTGATATGAGGTTTCAGGTTTTGGGGGGGGGGAATATTTTAGGCTGCAGGTGTTTCCTGCTGTCAAAGAAGCACATGGGAAATTCTGCTTTGTGAAGGGGCTGCGTGGCTGGGAGCTCTGAATTTCTGCCTTGTGCTGGGCTGGTTATAAAAATTGCCTTTTAGGAGCTGTTGCCAATGACTTCACCATTTTGCCTTTGTTCCCATCTTTATAAACAGTTCCTGCACCTCAGGAGGTGGTTGTAAGGATTAGTCATTGGTTTTAAAGCGCTTTGAAGGTGGCAAGTGGTGGATAACAGCTCAATGTTTATTAATGGCATGGCTTAATACGATGAGAACTGGTTTTTTTTTACAGCTGAGTTTACGTACACCAGGCCGGAGCCTCGGCAAGTTGGCATTGGCGTTGCTTCCTCGATCTCAGCCCAGCTGCTCCAGCTGGTGACACCCGATTATTTGGCCCATCGTACCTGCTCTGTGGGCTGCAGGGAGTCCTCCCTCTCTTTACTCCTCCAGCAAGTTCTCCTTCTGCTGGCCTTCTGCCACAGCATACGCCGAGTTTAAATCTGGTTTTGTGTTTTTGGCTTCGTTCCTTCTAAATGTTTTCAATTTTGTTGGCTTTAACTGATCCCAGTGGCATCTTTTTATGATGCACTTTATTCAGCTTCTTCTATTGCTTCAAGTGCAATAACACTCCTAAAGTTCAACCTATTTTTTAATTAAAAAAAAACCCCAAAAAGGCAAAGGGTAGTATTGTTCTGTCACTGGTGGGAGAAAGGGAGGATTTTTCTCAGTCTTTAAATTTGATTGAATTTCAAACTTGACATACATAGTGGCTTTAGTGGAACACTGCTGTAATTGGAAGGGCAGATTACGGTTTGTTCTTGCTGTCTTGGGAGCCTCTACTGGTATTGATTAAACACGAGCGTTGCCATCTGTTGGAGGACCTCCAAGCACTTCAGGACTGGTGCATGAAGAAGACTTGGAGGATGTCATTAGTTCCTCTTCTGATAAGGAGGCTGAAGCAACTTTCCAGGGCTCAGATGAGGTAACTGTTACTGGCCACAACAATACACGATCCATAGTAGCATCTGTGTTGCCCTAGCTCAAATCCCTGCCCAGACCAGCTGGAGTGATTTCCATGTTTATTCTGCAGTTTGCTCCTCTCGTTGACCTCTGCTCTTCTGCACTTGCTCCGTAGAAAGCTTAATTGCCTGGTTCTGTAGCTGATGTGACTCCAAACTGACGTGGTGTCCCCAGCCTGTGTGGTTCTGTGGAGTTCGTGCGTGGAAGCCTGAATTTGTAGGGGAGGAGAGAAGGGATGGGAGGAGAACAGTGTGTGTGTCTGGAGTTGTGTTAGCGCATGGTCCTCTCTTCCAGTAGGTGCAGGCAGTTTGCATCTATCTCTTCTGAGAACCGCAGTCTTACTGTCAAAGTCAATCTGCTGCTAAGGAGATCTATGAGTAATAAGCAAATTAAAGCAGCCAGGCGTTTGCAGACCCATCACCCAGCACTGAGTGTAGGGCTTTGCATTTAGGGAAAAACAGATGAGAAATCACTTTCCTTGGCAGACTTGGGTTTTGATTCGCTTCTTGAATTTCTTGCTCTGCAATCCTGACATCATCAGTGCCAACGTGAGACGCTGCAAATGCAACTGCTCGTTGAAGTTCACAGGACCATGAAGATGATGGGGCTGGAACCCCTCTGCTGGGAGGCCAGGCTGGGAGAGCTGGAGGGGTTCAGCCTGCAGAGGAGAAGGCTCCCCAAGGGGAGACCTTCTGGGGGCCTGGCAGCACTGCCAGGGGCCTGGCAGAAAGATGGGGACAGACTTTGGAGCAGGGCCTGTGGGGACAGGACAAGGGGGGCTGGGTTGAAACTCCCTCCAAGAGGGAGCTTTAGAGTGGAGAGAAGGAGAAATTGTTGGTGCTGAGGGTGGGGAGAGCTTGTGCCAGGCTGCCCAGGGAGGTGGTGGCTGCCCCATCCCTGGCACCATTGCAGGGGAGGTTGCCTGGGGCTCTGAGCACCCTGCTCTAGCTGCAGATGGCCCTGCTCCCTGCAGGGGGTTGGACTGGATGACCTTGAAAGGCCCCTTCCCACCCAAAACATTCTACGACTGCAACAAGTGCAGTCTACATCAGCTCAGAGTGCTCCAAACCTCCACCTGTGAATGTACTTCCACAAACATTTTAGGCAAGGCTACAGTTAGCAGCAGCTTTTCTGCTCCCTTCCTCCTGCCCTTTGCTCACTGGTGTTGCTCTTCCTTCATCCTGCTAACAGCACAGGCAGGGCTGCACGGGCAACTGATTGGTAGAAGCGATCTGGGTTAAAAGGAAATGTTTAATGAAGTAGGCTTTGCCACGTTCATTTTACTTGAGCATCACCTCTTTGCATGAGAACAGAAACTTAATTTTGTTTCAAGTTCTGAAAACCTGAAGACATGCTGAATGGGTAGAAATCTGTTCTATTTATAGGCTGCAGAATTCCTTTGTAGAATAAACCAGTTTGTTTAATTTAAACTATGTATTCAGCACATTTAGCTTAATTTTATTTAACAACGAGTTGTACAAGCCTTTTTTCTACATTCTAATTGTTTCCTTTAATTTGTGACATAAATCCTAAGTAAAATTAAAAAGTCAGAGTAGTCGTTAAGAAACTTCATTTACCATTTTTAACATAAAATATGTTGACTTGCATAGTGTATTAACTTTTACAAATGCCTAGCTCTGAAAATAGGACAGCTTTCTCGTTTAGCCAAAGGCCTGATTTACAGAGAAATACTCCTTTGTTCTCCACCAGCCTATTGCTAAGACAAAAAAAGAAGTCAAGAAATGCAAAGCAAGACAGTTTAAATCGATCAGAATTGGACTATTTTGCTCTCTGCTTTGCATCGATAAAGCCAGTGGTCACAGGAGAAAAGGTCAGGTGGTTTTGGAAGGCGAGTTAGCAACAGTGTTCAAGAAGTGTTCTCAAGACCAGAATTAATCAGTGTAATGACTAATGAAGTAGCAGAAATTAATAGGATTTGGAGATGTCATCGAAAGAGGAAAAAGAGGACATCCCAGCAGCAAAACAAATGACTTTAGGACTGTTTGCCTCTAAGCAAATGCGAGCTCTTGTAACGCAAGCTCCGATAGAAAGTTGGGATTCCTGTATTGGAATTGAAATGTATTCATTAATTTGGAATATTTCTGCTGTCCCAATGACAAAGATACATCCTGGGATCGTGTTTGGCAACCGTGTTGTGACCGCGAGCGACAAGGAAACGTGACTGACACGGCAACAGGTTTTAGTGAGGCGGTGTTTAAAATGTACGCCGCGTTCCTCGTCCGCGGAGGGGAAAGATTGATTTCAACTGTAAAAGGGGCAGGGGAGGGTGTCGGCTAGAAATGATCTGGAGAAGAGAGAAGCTGGTTCACAAAACAATTAAAGGAGCCTGGAAGTAAGGCAGTGACAAAAAAAGGCAGAGAAAAATGATACTCCTTCTCTATAAATACACTGGCATAAATACCAGAGAGGGAGAAGAGTTATTTAAGTGAAATGACAATTCTGGCACGAGAACAAATGGCTCTGAATAAGTTTAGGCTGGAAATGAGCAGAATGGCTTCAAACCAAGAGAGGTTCCTGAATAGCCTTCTAATGGGAATTGTGTAACACGGGCTAAAAACCCGATTACTGCAAAGATCGAGCCCGATAAATGTATTAATGGGATTATGCAATGTGGTTGACTTCAGTAATAAGGGATCAGACTCAGGATTTCCGGTCTTGTGCTTTTGCAAATACACTTAAGAATCCTGCAGGTATGAGAAAAAAACGTAGAAGGTTTTAGTTTTCAGAAATATTTTCACGATGAATCAACTTGGGAGTGGGCTTCTAATGTGCTAAGGAGTGAACTGAGGGAACTGCAGAAAGAAGGATCTCCTCTGCACCGGGAAGAAGCAGCAGCTGGCAACTGTTTCCCTATTAGAGTGGTCGATTTTGGCAGCTGGCCTCTACTGCTTAGATAGATATAGATATTTTAAAATTTAAAACATTTTGCTATATTATAGTAAAGTTTAGCCTTGAAATAGCTTCTGCTCAAAATGGTGGCAATTAGTTATTGTCATTCAACTTCCTAACGATGCTCCGTAAAAAACCTGCAGCGCTTGATGCGCACTGCTGTTTTTTATCGATCTCGCCGCTCTCTGTATCCATCCCCAGTTCCCCACTTTCCTAACAGCCCCCAGATTTCTTGTTGCTTTGCTAAAATCCCCGACAATTAAGACCAAAAAAACCCAAAAGGGTATTTTCTTAAAGATGGGTGCCAGGCTATTTTAGCACAGTATAGCTTTGATCTCACAGTGCTCTTCACATTCTGTATTTCCCTGTCTTTTATGTTCAGATGCAGACTCTGTTCTCAAGTCTTATCTGCAGTTGATAGCTGTGGCTTCCCCGAGCGCGGCCGCCTCTCACTCAAATCCTGAAGCGAAGATACTCGGTGTAGAAGCCTCCTCAGTGTGGGACTGACTGACGTAGGCTGGTATTGATGGGATGCCTTGTGGTTACATGAGAACATCAGACACTGGATCATAGAATCATAGTCATAGAATGGTTTAGGTTGCAGGAGACCTTTCAAGGTCATCTCGTGCAACTCCCCTGCAGGGAGCAGGGCCATCTGCAGCTAGAGCAGGGTGCTCAGA
>JANVCC010000018.1:93578-105091 GCA_025345505.1 Todiramphus chloris collaris
CCCCCCAGCTCTGCCAGCCTGGCTCCCAGCAGAGGGGTTCCAGCCCTAGGCACTTTCAAACATGGGCTGTGGGACGAGGAGGTTCATTCCAACAGTTCTAAAGCTTTTATTACAGAGATTTCTGAATTTTAGTTGAGGGATTTTATAGACCTGTTAGTCCCTGCTAGCGGACTGGGTGTTTTGTCCGCCTGGAAGAGAGGGCATGGAGCAGTGCAGCTGATGTTTCCCTGGCTGGGGAAACTTCAGGCATGCTCTCTTGTAGCCTGCCCCACCTTTGGCCTTACATACCACGCTCTCCTCAGTACTCAGTGTCACAGCAGCATCTGTATTCAGTCTGGGGGCTTGACCGTGACTATCTCCCATCTCCAGCATGTTCTCATTGCTTCCCTACATGTGCTGTGTATTTGGCTCCTTTATTCAGGGCGCAAATGGCAGATGGTTTTTCTTCTTTGGTTTCAAGGCCTTCTCATCGGAGCGTTTCAGCCATTCAGAGCTGTCAGCTTCACAAACTAGTTCCTTTAATTACCTCAACTCTTCTTTTTGAAATTGAAAACCTTGCAGACCTGCTTTTATTTTGCTTAATCTGAACCAATTTGTGGAAAATAGCCTGGAATTGAGTGATCACAAGCAGCTTTTATTACAACATCCTCACTATTTGCCCAAAGTCGACAGCAGAATCACCTCTTGTTTGCTCAGCGCCTATTTTGTAAAGAAGTCTGTCAGCTATCACATCCTGGGCTTACAGAGACCTGCTGTTAGTATTTGTTCTTCCTTCTATATCTGGAATTTAAGACTCCCTTATCAGCCAATTCCTAGGAGTATTTCTTTCTCTCTCTAGTCATTTCTAAAAGCTCCCTGTGCACGTCCAGATCCAACGGTGGGGTCTCCAGCAGACCTCTAACACAATCCCAGCAGATGGCCTTTTCCAGTCTCTTCCCAAAGTGACTTTAATCCAGAATGATCATTTTTATGCGTGCTATCGCTTTGGATTTCTGGCGAGCACGGATGAGTCACTCCGTTCGCAGAGAGAACCGTGGAGCAGCGTCCCAAAAGATTATCTAAAGAGAGTTTTGCAAGTGGATTTGGGGTTACGTGGGCAGCCTGCATGCTCAGGACTGACTGTGGTTTGGGGCTTTGAGGGTGTGTTTTTTTCTTGGCCACCTGCACACATGTATTTACCAGCCCTTCTTTTCTGTACGATGACTGTAATTTCTAACAGATTCTTTTTCTGACAGTCCTGTAGGAAGAATTATCCTCGGTTTACACTGTGATAACTCAACCCAGGCGAGATCGGCGAAGCAGCTGGCCTAAGCACAGAGGTCTCTGTGAGCAGAGTCTGTGTTCCCCGGGTCTTCTGTCTTTTCAAACACCCTCAGCAAGCTGGCAGGTTGTCAAGGCCTCTCGAATTGGGCGGACTCAAGGGTGAGCTGAAGTGCTGGAAACTCACAGCCGTGCGGCTGGTGCAACAAAGCACGCGCTCAGGAGGATGCTTTTGTGCTTTCCTGAGCTGCTTGTTTCGCAGTCACTTTTAATTTAAGTTTAGATGGTGTTGAGTGCTTAATTAAAAAAAAAAAAGTGCTTTGGGTAGACAAGAGTGTAAGGCCCAAGCTACACAGGAGTTACAGTGTGTAGATGTTTGGGGATTACATTATATACAAGTGAAATAATTGCTGCTTTTGAACGCCTGTTTAAATATAGCTCAAATTACGGAATATTTAGTCAAAGAGAATAAGCTGTTGCTCGCCAGCTTTTTCATACCAGTGGTTACCAGAGGCTTTTGTATTTATAACCTCGCCATCTGTTCTAGGGTGGAGTTTGGGGGTAGTCTAGATATTTGGATGCGTCTTCTTTCTTGGGTATCTCCTGGAAGACTTCAAAGCATCTGTTTTGACATGAAGGGGAAGCATGGTTAGCTGTAATACTCAAGGAATTTCAGGGAATTTTACAGAAATGCAGCTGATTCCTTAGTGTAGCAGGACTCGGAAGGGGAAGGAGCCTTAAGCAAAGAGGCAGCGCTGGTATTTTGTGCTGTTAGTCACTCGGAGTTCTGCTTGGCTGTCACCAGGCTAGGTTGCTGCTTCCTGCTTTGGATCGTGTCTTTCTTAATGGTGACTGAAATTTCCAGTCATACTGCAATATGGAAGTCTCTTGATGAGAGGGGGGTTTATTATTTCTGTAGATAGATTTTATTTAGGTATGTTGTAGATAATTTTTTTTGATGCTGGGTGACTCATCTGGGGTATTTTTAGAACAACAGAGCTAAGTCTGGCTAAAAAGAGAGACAAAACTAGCACGTTTAGACACATTCCCTCTCTCTGCTGTACATCCCGCAAGGGCCCAGGTGAGGGTGAGAGAGCAGCGATGCTCTGTAGGATGGAGAAAGTAGCTCAGTTGATTATTTAGCTCCCTTGCCACGAAGCCACCCATGCAGTGGCTTGTTTGCCACATCTCTCTGTTCTCAGGGTGCCAGTGTCATGAAGACTGCTGGTGGTACCAGCTTGTTGTTCACGTACCTGGTTGTGGTTGAAATACACACCCCGAATGACTGTGACTGAAAGCGTTTCGTTGTTCAGGTGACTATGAAAATGCAAACTGAGTGAGGGCTGGGTTCACAGGATCACCATGGAGTTGGTGTGAGGGGTTGTAGACACAAGGGAAAGAAAACCTGTTCCACCTTCACCCGCTCCTGCTGTGTCTAGCTCCACCAAAGCCTGGAGTGACTTATTGTAATGAAATCGGTTTGCTAGTGGTTCTGGGGCTGGGGGAAAAAAAAACCACCATGCATTTTGGTCAACAAACAACTTGGGAAAAATATTCACCCAGTGCTAGTAACAGCCTTTGGTTGCTAATGATCTGGGAGATACTGGGGGAGGAGGGAAGGCTACATGTCTCTCTACCCATCCTCTGAGCCATCTGGTCTCTCACGGTTTATTTATCCTCATCTCTCTTAACTTACTTCATTGTTGATGAAATATGAAAATTACCCTTTTAGGCACTGTGCTTCTTGTGAATAACACAGTCTGGTTACGTCCAGTTTTATAAACAAAGCATAATACTGTCGTTTAATTAATTAATCTAGGATGTTTATTCTTAATCAGAGGTGTGGCAGCGTAACTCGACATATTCCAAGCGTGATCCGTAATATTCCACCTTAAACTCCAACCTTTGACCCTATTTCTTGCCTCGTGATTTTTCTTTTCAATAGCTAAGGAGAATAAGAAGGGCACTAACTGTGCCTTCATTAACAAGGGAACGGGCATTTCTTTTCCTCACCCTTCTTTTACTATCAGGCAGTATCTTCCAGCATCTTGCCAAAAGCTTTCCTTGCTTTTATAAATTTATTTTCTTCCGCTGTCAGGATCTGGTTCCCTGGTGCAGGAGGCGGGTAGTTCATTGTATCTGTTCTTTGGTTCCCAGCTGGGGCCGAAATGGGTCCAAATTAGAATTCATATTTGGGAGGGAAAAGTCTGTATGTCCGTGCATGCATTCTTATGTTAAATTTTCCTTTCTCAACATAGATAATGCCACTGAGTGTTTCAGTTCACGCTGAAGCCTTTGCTGTGCTTTATAGCCAGCAGTAGGGCATGTTGTACAAGACTTCTTCTGCCCGTGGGGTCTCCAAAATGCTTTATTTAAACGTACTAAGATGCCTTCACCTACCACTAAAATGTAGCTCCTCGTGCTGCAGAGCCTGGCAGCTGCTCTAACAGCAGGAGCAGGACCAGGCCACTGCTTTTATGACATCAAGTAAGGAGAGAGAAAAAAAAAAAATCCATATCCATTAAAAACTGCAGGGAGAATGTAAATTGTCAGAATGTAATTACCTAAACTGGAGTTTAGCCAGCATTCCAGATTAACATTTCCTCTCTTGTGAAGCATGCCGTGGGATACCCGGACTCTGAAAGCAGTCAGAGTCTCAGCAGGATTAAAAACTGAGCTTTGCTGTGTAGCTGTTCCGTGGCGGCCGAGAGATGTGTGTTATCCATTTAGCACCTACAGCGCCCTGGGGCTAAAAAAGGGACTGAATCCTATGAAATCTGATAGGAGTGGCTGAGGTTAAGAGCGCGGTCTGAAAACATTCCATGAAACTTGTAAAATCTGCAGATGGTCTGGCCTGGTACTGTCTTCCTGTGGAAGAGGATAAAGAGGTTAAAAAAGATTTACCAAAAGGGCTGCAGCAGGGAAGAGATGAAAGTTCAGGGTCCTCCCCTTAGATTGTTGTTCCCCTAAGGAGCGATGAATGTTTTTCTGAGGTTTATTTCAGGCCGTGGAGGTGTGCCATGGAAACGTGCATTAGCTGGCTCTGAAACTCCTTCATACCTGCTTGAAACGACTCGATGTAATTTATAGAAGGTTGGAGGCACCAATACTTTGGATGCAAGGAATGCTTAGGAGGAAGTGGGATGAGGAAGAGGGAATTTGGTGAGGGTAAGGAGAAGAGGTAAAGTGGGGACCATTTCCAGTAGAGACAAGGACACAAAGATGTGATGGCTTTCACTGTTTTTGGTTACAGCTGCCAACTGTAGAGCTACTTAGAAGGTAATATAAGGGAGGCTCCCAGTGAAAAATCCCCCAGAGGTGTCTAATTAAGTTGTTCTGTGAGCAGTGGGACTCACAAAGCCATTTTTTCTCAGATTTTGTCTTTTCCTTATAGCTTCTGCCACCATTTCTTTGGTCTCCTAGTGTGTATGCCATCCCACTTCCCTTTCTCGCCAGCCCCAAACCTCCCTCCTTCTTGTCCTTACGGTAAAACCCCAGATTCCTCATTAGTGCAACCTCTCTGGCAGCCCCAGGAACCCCCCACATCCCAAGTCCTCTTACTGGTGAGGCTGGAAATGCACCTCTTGGATCGTTGGGTGGGAGCCACGCACAAGCTGGCTGCTTGGCTGCTGAGCAGGTCGAACAGAAGGGGCAAGATCTGCACTGCTTCTGCTTTCCGGGTGCCTTTGCATTGAACCTTCACGCTTTCATAGAGCGGGATCTGGTCTTTTTTAGACCTTCCCCCCTCTGTCAGGTTCAACTAAAAGTCACTGAGGACTTTCAAAGTCTTCCCCAACAGGACTGGCACTGTGCAGTCAGTCAGCACCGTGCATTAAGGCTTGTTCCTTTGAGGAACCCGGCAGAGAAGCTGGTAGGAGTAAAAGGCTTCTCCTCGCTAGGAAAGGAGTCAGGCAAGTTTCTGTGCCACTTGTTTTCTTGTTTAAACTATTATTGATCACAGGTTATGGACTCTGCCCATTGGGATCCACTTCTGACGTCAACATTTTACATGTGTTCTTGGATACTGTGTATGAGAAAAGCCCAGAGAGTGGAAAATGAGGAGAGTTGAACATGGCCATTTTTCTGTTGAGATCTAGGGAAGGCAGCTGAGCAGTGGATTTTTGGCTTGGTGGAAGGGTAACTGAAAACTCCCCTCTAACACTGATCTCTTATTACATTAGAGTAAGACGTGTGAGCACACAGAGAAGGGGATTCAATCTGAAGATGTCTTTGTCAATAGAACATGTAACAGCCTCGGTAGTGCTTTCTGAAAGACTTGCCAGATGGGCTGTTGATCCTGAAAGCTTGTTTTCTTCTGGGAGTTGGGAGAAGAATTCTTCTCTTCTTGAGTAGATTCCTGAAGTGCATGTGCCCTGTTTGTATCTCTTCCTCAGCAGTACATTCCTGAAGTGCATGTCCTGTGTTTGTATCTCTTCCTCAGCGAGCTCCTGAAGGGAATTATCTCCTCATGCAGAGCTCCAGCGAAACCTCAAGCCATGGTAGAGTGGGAACAGATGTGTGTGCTAGGACGACGTGGGTGTGTTTGGTGATTCAGATGTTAATTTTGTCTTTATATGGTGCTATGCAGTCATGGTCTGGGTTCCCCCTCCCTGAAAAATCTAAAGTCTTGTTAGAGCCGTTGAACCTGCAGTACCCATCCCTGCCCTGCAGTACAGCACGTTCCCTGGTTGTGAGATTGGCTTTTGTATTATTTATCAAAGGGTAGGCCTGTGCCCCCCGCCTTACCCCCCACCACTTTTTCATCTCAGTAGAAAAGTTGGTTTCTCCTTGCATTCTTTACACGTGTGTAAAAGGCTGTTAAAAAGTACAGAGTGGTGGAAAAGTGGTTTTCTCACAGTTTTGAAGTGCTCATGTGTTATTAAAGATGTGATTCCTGGAGCTCTGTGGCCAGAGACACGCTACAGTTGCCACCCTCTCCACACCTATAGAGATAAAACCCTGTTTCTTCCTGTGAAAATTCTCTCATCTCCCCAAAGTTGTCAGTATGTGTGCTTTGGGGTGGGATTTAATTCCCACAGATATGAATGCCTTTCATGGGACCTCTAAAACATAAAATTACAGTTGAAGTGCATAAAGCAATGAAGCAGAGTGCTGAATCTGTTTGACTTTCCCCTCTACTCTGCTCTCATGAGACCCCACCTGGAGTCCTGAATTCAGCTTTAGGTGTTCCAACTTAAGAAGGCCACGGTCTTGTTGGAGTGGATCCAGAGGAGACCACAACATTGTTATGAGAGCTGTGATCACTGTGCTGTGAGGCTAGGCTGACAGAGTTGGGGTTGTTCAGCCTGGAGAAGGCTCCAGGGAGACCTTCTCAGTGGGTCATGATACATAAAGGGGGTCTACAAGAAAGCTGGTGAGGCACTTTTTACAAAGGTTTGTAGTGATGGGACATGGAGTGGTGGCTTTAAGCTGGAAGAGGGTAGGTTTAGATTACATATAAGGTGGAAGTTCTTCGCTATTAGGGTGGGAGAGCCTGACCCAGGCTGCCCAGAGAGGTGGTGGCTGCCCCATCCCTGGCACCATTGCAGGGGAGGCTGCCCGGGGCTCTGAGCACCCTGCTCTAGTTGCAGATGGCCCTGCTCCCTGCAGGGGGGTTGGACTGGATGACCTTGAAAGGTCCCTTCCCACCCAAACCAGTCTCTGATTATGACTCTAGGACTTGGTTTTGTCGCGTTAAGATGCTTGCATTGTTACTTGCCTTCCCTCCCCCCCCATTTATTTCACCATTGCATTTTCTTGGTTTACTTTTGCTTCAATCACCATCTGTTGCATGGTGGCGCTTGGTACTTCTCAACCTTAATTTTGCATAGCTGCTTTGACTTAACGACGCTCAACCACTAACGACATCGAACACCTCTCTAGTATTTACAAGTACTTTGTCCAGAATGGGCGACAGTTTGCGCTGCTAATGCAAACCCTCCAGGTTTGATCTTGATGTAACTCTGGAACAAATTCAAACCCTTGGTGGTATTTTAATACCTGTAAGCAGACTCTGCAGCCAGCGCCTGTATGCCTTTAGATCAGCCTCTTGCGCTGTCGCCTGGGCATCTCTCTGGGGCACCCGTTGCAGCCTTCACAGCCACTGCAGGGGCTTGGCTGGCAGAGCTCGGCCTCACAGGTGTAGAAAACGCTGAGAAACGTTGCTTTTGCGAACTGTAGAATAAGTAGAATCGTTTTGATATTAATATTTAATATTTGTATTAAATATTGTTTTATATTATTAATTTATATTATCATTATTTTATATTAACTTGAGGAATAAAGAGACTTAAGCCGCCCCATCAAGAACCGTTTACCAAAGACTAGGAGCCTTAACTGGTCTTACTGGAAACCGAGGCCTGAAGCTCAGTCCTACGGTAAACGGAAGACAAAGGACTGAAGTGCACGATTGCCAATCAAGACGTGTTAATAAAGGGGCAACAGTTCAGGGCTATTTACGATGAACAGTAGTAACTTAGGAAGATGCTGCATTTTGCTCAGTAAGCTCAGGAGTATCAGTTTCTCCAAGGGGAGGCAGGAACCCGTCAGTCGTGCAATTGCAAAGTATTATGGGCTGTTCTGAAGGAGGCACCTCGGTCAAGCCTGTAAACCTTGGAGGCACCGAATTCCTCCGGAGAAAACGCTGGAAACTCCGCCCAGAGGTGCGCTTGCTTTGTTAGGACACCCGCTCTTCTCTTGCAAGAGCACTTAATAAATTGCTGCTTCACTGGTACGCCTGCTGCGAGGCCTTGCTTAGGACCCTCGCGTTTCTAACAGAGGGGACAGGCAGGGCTGCTGGGGCCGCAGGGCAGTGCCAGGCCCTGAGGGGCTCACTGAGGCGGAAGGCAGAGGGCTGGCGGAGCGCGTGCCGGGCTTTAGGCGGGAAAAGCGCCCCGGCCGTAGGGCGCGCGCGCAGCGGCGGCCGGGCGGGCTCAGGGGAGGGGAGGGGAGGGGAGGGAGGAGCAGCTCCGCCTCCTGCGCCATTTAAAGGGACAGAGGCGCCCCCCCCTTTCCCCTCCGTTTGGCCGCGCTGCTGCCCTCCTCAGAAGCGGCTGCGGGAGGGTGGGAGCTGTGTGAGCCTCTGCCAGCTTGGGGCCCTGTCTCTAAGAGCCGAAGAGCTTCGGCTCTTCTCGGCAGGTTCCGGAGGCAAGAGTTCCCTCTTCCTTCTCCACCGCCTTTCTCCTCTCCGCCCCTTCAACCCTTCGGCTGCCTCCGCCGCCGGTTCGGCTCTCTCCGCCCACTCTTCGGAGGAGGCCGTTAAGTTCCGCCGCCACTTCGGCAACTTCCGCCGGTCAGGTCGGAAATGGCCGAAGACGTGAGAGAGCCAGCGGTTTAAGAGAAAAGACCGGCCGGCTTATCGGAACAAACCAACTGTGTCCGGACCGGGGGGGGGGGGGGGGGGGGGGCGCTGGGGGGGGGGGGGGCCCGTCCCCGGGGGGGGGGGGGGGGGGGGGGAAGCAGCTCGCCGCGGTTGCACACCCCTTTCCCCCCCCAACCCCCATATCCCCCCTCCGCCGAGGAGCCCGTGGGGCCGGGGGGGTGGCGGGAGTGGTAGAGTCCGGAGGAATACCCCCCCCCGCCACCCCGAGGCTACAGGGCCGGGGCGGGGGAGGTCCGGCTGGGGTGCCCCCGGGGGGGGCAGGGTCCCTGAGGGCTTGGGGACACGGTGCGGCTGTGGCGCGGGGTCCCGCAGGGCTGGGGACGGTGGGAGCGGGAGCTGTTGTGAGAGGGGAGCATCCCCCAAGGCTGGGGTCCCTCATGGCGGGAGGGTCGCGGCGGCACCTGGCGCCCTTGCGCCGCTGACAGCCTCCAGCCTTGCCCCCCGCGCTCCTTCCCGCCTCTTGCCAACTAACTCCGCGAGGAGCCGGGCCCTGAAACCTTCTCGTCCCGTTTCCCTTGGCTGCCTGCGGCATCTCCAGCACTGTGGGGGTGTAGGGGGGGGGGGGAACGTCGCCTCCCCCATGGCCGGTGCAGCTCCCAGGCGGGTTTTGGCGCGGGGGCTTGAGGCCTAGAACCCGGCCCGGCTTCGGAGGGTGCTGAAAGCCTTGACCCCACCGCGCTTGTTACCGTCTCACGGGGTTGTCCCACCTCTTGGAAACTTGACAAAGTTCCCCCCCCCCGGCTCGGTGCGTGTTCCCTGTTGCTGGGGGTTTGCCTTGCGAGATTGTGAGGCCAGGGAAGGATGAGGCTGACGTCTCCCTGTGCTGGTACTCTCGGCTTGCAGTCCCGTGAATTGTTTGCCAAAGTTAAGCTTCATGTTATTTTATCTTATTTTTCTCCAGCTGTTTTTCCCCCACGTGAGGTCTCTTCTGACTCAAAAACATAGGGGCCTTTCCTCAATCAAAAACTACACCAGTGTGGTGCTAACGCGTGGCTGCTGACTGCAAACAAATTGGAGCCTGGGGGAGCTGGAAATGGTCAAAATGGTCTTAAGTGTTCACAGAGATGCTGAGAAGCATTCTAGATAGCTATCCTGTGGCTTTGTGTGTGTCATAATTCAAACGTTGAGGGTCTCATTGACTGGCTTCCGATCTCTTGTTGCTTATGCACGTGTCTGATAAACTGTGTGTGTTGATATCCCAATATGATAGCTTGGCTTTCACATTTCTGCCTTTTCATGCTGCAAGGCTGACATCTCTGTAAAGATTAAATCTCTTAGTTTCCTGAAAGGGATGTCACATGCAGGTGATTACCTTACAGATATTTCTGTTTTCGTGGAGAAATCTATATATGTGAGATGTCAAAGATGTTACGAAGGTGTTTTGATCAGTGTTTGTATTATATTTAAGATGGTGAGGTTCTTGTAATACGTGACGTTGATTTGTACGTTGTTGGGTTTTATCAAACAACGAATGTTCTCAAACTACTTTCTGTGCAGGAGTAGCATCAGAAATGAGCCCCAGTCTGATTACGTGATGACTGGGGGAGAGAGAAGTGTTCTTCCCCCGAACAAATCCCTTAACCTCACCTACTGTCTGAGGGCCCCGTCGTTACATGTTGCTTTACCTGTTTGCTCACGGCTTTGGGTTGCCTCTTCATTTTTTCATTCCAGAAATGGGAGTTTGCATCAGTTCAGCTCAGTGTTAAAGAGGTTCTGGAGCTGGGGTAGTTGACTGTCTCCATCTGAGCATGGTACAGCCAAATTCTTCTGGCAGCTCAGCTGTGGAACAGACAGTTCTTGAACTTCTTGCTGTCTTGTTGCAGAAGGGAAGTCCAAACTATGTTTTCTGAAATTCTCTACTTTTTCAAGTGGAGACTGTTAGCGCTCGTGGTTGTTTGCAGGCGAGTGTGGATTTGGGCAGTTGTCAAGTCGGAGCGTAAGCAGCAAATACACAGAGCAAGAAAAACACAGTTGTTGAATTGCCTTCTCTTAGGCTGTTTCTTAGTCAAAATGGGAGGGCTGTTTGTGTGCTCTTAAGTTGGGTTGGGGAAGATCATCATCATCATCTCCTCTGGAATATTCATAGTGTGGATCTCTGAGACTGTTCAGCCAAGGAGGTGAATGTTGATGCGTTCCCAGGGCTTGCTCGTGTATCTGGAGCCAGAGCCCATCCTGACTCTGCTTTCCATGGCTGTTATCTCATCAAATGCTGTGATACCATCAACTTAAGTTTGTCTTTTTCCTTCTCACTGTATTTGTTCTGGTTTTGGTTTTTTCCTTTTCTCTGCTCCCTGATTTTTTGCCTTGCTGTTTGATGCCTGTCACCTCTCCCAGTTGCCTTGCCTGTTATTCCAGGATATTCTTCCCCCTGCCCACAATAAGAATTTCACCGGGATGGGAGATGCAGCTAACAGCATATGCTTGTTGTTTGAAGCCAGGATCACAGCAGTGATGTGTGAATTTGTTCTTAGCTCTGAGACGGTTTTTCTGATTGGAAACCCCACAAAACCCCTGAACTGGAAGGGACCTGCTGAACACTGCATCCCATCTCCTTATCAGCAGATAGGTTTTCCCAGCGCATGTTGTCTGCCTCCTTCATCTGTGATCTGTGCTGAACACCCCTTTTTGGGGCAGGAACAGGCTGTGAACACTTTGAAGCCATTCCTAGCTCTGGGGTTTTTACCCAGGGTGCAATTTTTGTTGTTACTGTAATGAACAAATCCTAACCCAGATTGGGATTTCAATGTTTTAACCACTTAACAAACAAAATATGTGGGGAATTTTGTTTGCTTTCTTGTGATTCTGCATCCCTGCTCTATTCTGGTGAGACCCCCCTGCAGTGCTGGGGCCAGCTCGGGAGTGCTCAGCACAG
>JANVCC010000018.1:105491-117947 GCA_025345505.1 Todiramphus chloris collaris
GCTGCAGATGGCCCTGCTCCCTGCAGGGGGGTTGGATGAGATGACTTTGAAAGGTCCCTTCCCACACAGAACGTTCTGTGATTCTGTAACAAGGGCAAGCGAAGCTCAGGCCCGTATTTAGCTACCCACCGTTCCGGGACAGGGAAGCCTGTGTCCGTTAGTTTGTGGCTGGCAAGTTTGGAAATGTTTGTGGGATTTGGGAGTGCAGCTGGGACTTGCAGTTGTCTCCTGTATCCTGTACCGACACAGGCTGGGATAGAGCTAGCATGAGCGTGCTTGCAGTGTTGTGCCTGCAGTTTAGACACAGCCTCAAAAGCCAAGAGCCCGTAGTTTTCATCTCGGAGACCCCTTGGAAGTACCGTTTACTGGGGGTTGTAGTGGTTGAGTTGGACTCCAGCAGCTTAGACCGCTCTTAGCTGCATGCAGGTGATGTTGCGGGATGTTGCCTCGGAAGAGGTGCAAAGCCAGCCTGAGGTTTTGGGGCTTGTTGGATGTGACAAAGGCAGAAGCATATCCAGCTCCGTGGCTTACAGGTAATCGATCCCTAGGCTGCCTGGGCATAGGGAGCCTTGAGCACTGGCTGCCCAGGGGGATTGATGTTTCTGTGCAGCAGCTGCAGGGCCAGTTTTTGAAGTACAAATTGAAATCCCATTTTTTTGGTGAAATCATCGCTGTTTGTTAATTGATGTCTGTTATCAAGAGCAGTTTAGAGGGCTGGCTAATCTATCAACAGATACATTTGAAAGGACCTTTTATGACTACTGCCTTGACTTGCTGGACATTCCCTATGAGCCTGTAGCAATTTTCAGGCAAGTTCTGATTTTATTTATTATTTAGTGTTTGCTGAGGATGTTGAAGATGCCAGATCTTTGCCAGGAGAAGTGCAGAGATGTCCTGTGCTCCCTCTGCTGACATCTGCCCCCGTGAACTCCTGCACCTCAGTTTCTCAGGGTTATGTCGACACAACTACAAAGTGACCTGCGCCCGTTGATAAAATCGAGTGAAACACAGAAAATAGAGACTTGTAAATCAAGCAAATTCATCTTTTTATGTTTGTGGAAGGGGAGGGAGCCCTGCAACTCCAAACCAACAGATTATCTGTAGCCACTAATTGGATATACAGGAGGTTTTTTTGAAGGTGTGTGTTTTAATGCTGCTCAGAATGTCTACCCTTGCAGTCAGTTTAACTGGTTGGGATCTCCCTGCCTGGAGTTGGGGGTGTGCTTGTCTGTGCCCTGCCCTCCCCCTTGCCCATGAATTTTGGTACCTTAAGAAATTGTGGCACTTTTCTCATGCAAATGGCTGCCTGAGAGTAGGATCAGAATGTGACATTAACCCATGAACATAAGAAACCCTCTCAAGTTTCTTCTAATACAGAGCGCTAATATCATTTCCCACTGTGCCAGGAACGTTCTATTTCCTTTTTAATGTACAGTTTCCAGCTGGTGAGCCTTTTATCTGCCTTGTTTTGTAAAATACTTTCTTTTATGATTCAAAATACATGCCGTTATCTTATCTGACTTTCTTCTTGGGGCTAGTGGCAGTGCAGGTAGCCTGAGGTTTGTTTGCATTCTTCTTGTATTTTGGTACGAGTGTTGCTGTGCTGAAGCATATATTCTGATAGCTGATGGGTAGCGTGAGCTTTCGTCCTGTTTTATGCCGGCCCTTCTGTGTAGCCTGAAAGGTTTGTGGAGCAATGCAGTCATCTCAAATCTCTGCCAGTATATTGGTCATCTGTGAATTCATTTGGAAGTGAATTATATTGATTTGAAAGCCAAAATGTCACGGAGCCGGAAATAAATTGTTCTGTGCATGTCTCGTCTTCCTTAAGGAACGCTTCTCAACAGGTTGAGTGCTTCCTAACTCCAGCCAAACAGACGATGAATTCGAGTTTGGCAATGTAATGTGGAAATTGGGTCCTCTGCTTATGTAAAGGCAGTACAATTAAGCCCATCGACACCCTCTGTTATGTTGTCCCATCAGCACGTCTCCATTTTCAGCGTCAAGATGAACTTTTCTTTTCCCCGTGCCGTACGTACCCCACCTTCTGGGTCCGGATTTGGCTGTGATGGAATGGAGCACGTCACCCAGCACGGGAAAGGCTCCCCTGATTAAATGCCTCCGCATCGTACGCGACGCAGGAGCGCGTCGGGGTGGAATTTGTACACGTCTTTTAGCGGTTCTATTATGGGCATGAGGAAGTAATTATACTGCAGGTCTGCTCTGTGTAGGCACTTAGTGGGAAGTGATGTGTTCTGGATTGTGTTGGTGTTGAGTGGAGTAGATGCTGGGGAGTACTGCTGACATGCAGATGACGCCTGGAAAAGGTTGGCATGAAAACGTTGGGACTTGTGACAGGAAGAGCTGCCAAATAAGTGAGGAGCCCTGGGAGTCGAGAGCAGAGCCTAAATATATAGAGCAGTGGTGTGAGCCTCTTTCCAAGGGGTCTATAAAGTCTCAGCAGAGCAGTCCTGAATTCGCTACTGGGAGCCTTTGTGTCTGCAGGGAAACTTGGAAGGGTCTGCATATGAAATAGGCCGGAAACCTTTGATATAAGTGAAGTAGCAACATCAAAGCCATGATGTATAACTAGCAGGTGGGTAGAAGACAGGCTGATATGATCCTGTCTTCCTCATTTAGAGGTAATCCACTGGCCAGAGATAACGTGATACAGGAGCCCATTGCCTCCCAGACATGCACGTACGTCTAATACTATACATCAGTGAACAGGTCAACGTTGTTCTCAGGTTATTAACAAAGATAGCAGCCCCGTAGTGAATGGGAAGGGAAAAAACCCAACCCGTTCATTGTTTAGGAAAGATATTTCTTTCCTTAGGCATCTCTCCTGGGAAGACCTTGGTGCATGTAAATGCAGCTGCCGCCTACCTTGTGTACCTTCATTTTAATGTTGGGATTGGGGAGGAGCCAGCTATCGGAAAACCAGCCAGAGATGGATGCGTTGGAAAGTTGCCACTAATTACTGTGGCGTCTGACAATTAGCTGTTGTTAAGCCTTTCCCTTGCAAGTTCTCAGCCGTGCAACGAGGAGCTGGAGAAAGGCAAGAGCTGTCCTTGTAATGATCTTGTTAAAAAAACATATATACAAACTCTGGGTGGTTGTTATTTCGTTGATCTTCCTGAAAGCAGAACACGGAGTCGATTCTGATGTGGTTTCTTTCTAGTGGAAGAGGCAGGATGGGATGGACCCAGAAGCTCTTTGGTTTTCTGCTGCTGGGCTCTGTTTAGGCTGCAAATTCTTACTCCTCTTGCCCGTATGACATGTTTGAGGCCACCTTTCTTCCCGGGAAAGCTGTAAATCAGTAATGTCTGCAGAGTGTTATTGTTGATGGTAATCTTAGACTTCTTCACAAAAATGAAGATTTAATAAAAATAACAGAAGAAAAGATTCAAAGGAATCTTGCAGTTGATTCCTCCCATTTGCCTCCAGGGTCTTCTGACATTGTTTTTGCTTCGTGGCAGTGATGAATAGCACCAAGCCTTTTGCAAGTGTCTCAAGGGTGTAGTTAGTTAAGAGTAACGATTGAGCTGGAGCTGGCAGGTATCTCAAGGCTTTCGTACAGAAGCTAATTTCCCTCCTGCCCCTCAGGAATTGGACCTGCTCTTTCTCTGCAAATGACTTTTACAAGGCCAGGACAATGATCTTTTTGATTAGAAAGGCCAAGCAACACAATTTTCTCCCCGGTCAAAGGAGACGTCAGGGAAGAAGAAGATGTTTGCGCGTCAGCTGAACGTCTGTCTTACCAAGCTTGGTTTTCACCCAACATTTCTCGGGCGACAAGGCCCAGAGCATCTTGCCGAGCGGTTTATACAAGCACGACGCAGGCTTTGCGCTGCCTCGCGTCTCCGTGTAATTCCATTGACTCGGAAGGAGTGACACGTAATCTCTAGACGGATCTCGAGTCTGTTTTCATATGCATCTCTGATGTATAATACATGCGCAGACACGGCCGTCCTTTGGGTTACCGCTGAAAGCAGCTCTATCTGGGACAGAAAGTGGCAGCTGTTTGACAAATGTGATGGAGTCGGTATTATAAAAAGAACCAAAGTGAATTTCCTCCTCTTAAAACTGATTAAAGCGAAGGCAGCATTGCAAATGTTTTCTTGTGAGCTGAACGCTGCTTTGCAGGGCTGTCTTTGCTTGGCCGCTTGGCCGTCCCTGTGCCTATTCTTAGCCTGCTTACCCAGAGCTGTTGTGTGCGTGTTGAGAGAGCGCCGTCTGAACTCAAACTGCATGTGGACTCTTTGTGTTTTTATGTGGAGCCTTTTGGATAAAGAAGGAATTATTCCCAAGCTCTTCTGTCACTGTCCCCCAGTTCTGTTAGGAAATAGAGGTGAATTTTTCCAGTCTTGAGTGGATCGCAGAGGTTCTGGGATGTGGGGAACTGCTGCCCGGTGCTTGTTGACACTGACCTTTGGAGTCGGGATTCGTGACGTGGTTGAACTGATTTCATAGCTTGCTGCTGGAAGGGATGGCCTTGCTCCTTCTCCCTCTCTCAGCTTTGCAGTCCCTGTCATTTATATGATGCCTCAGTGAAGTGATTCAGTTTGATAATCCAACACCAAACTGCTTGTGGTTTTTTGGGGGGGAAAGGTGGGGAGATTCTTCTTAGCAGTAGGATTTGGGGGGAGGTTTCTAGGCTTCTCTTCTCCCCTTTTCTTACTGTTAGTTCCTGTCTTAGTGATCCTGCATTAGGATATTTCTGTCTTGAGTCTAGCCTGGCTCTCCCAAGACATGAGTTCGGAGCATTGGCAGTTCCTGAGGAGGAAACCACAGGGAGTATCTCTGTATTTCGATATTCTTACCCAGCTCTGGTACTCTGAATTTTGCTGCCTTGAGACTATGAGGGGTAGAAGCCCAGTAAGAGCTAACCTGTTTCTGTTACTCGAAGGCAAAGCGAGATGCAGAGCAATGAGAAGCTGGGCTTGCTGCTCCTTTGCTGCTGGAGGGGGTGGTTGGGATGGGCACCTGCTACGTCCTAGAATCCCAGAACGGTTTGCGTGGGAAGGGACCTTTAAAGGTCATCTAGTCCACCTTTCCCTATCGTGAGCTGAGATGTTATCAACTAGATTTGTCACTATGTGCTTGGCTTCTTCCCCTGACAGTGACAGGAGCATTGCTGAGCGTTGCAAGGCTTGGGCAGATGTCAAACAGGTAGTGGGACAGAGGCAGAGCTGCTGTGCCACGTCAGAGATCTGCTCCAGCACTGTTCTATCTTTCTTGTAACTCCAGAGGATGCTCAGGACCAGTGAGGGTAATTTAATGAAGCCGGAGGACTCGTTATAAATGAAGGCGCTGAATGGACAAGAATGGTTCACTGTTGTGTGTGACTGTGAAGGTCACCAGAATAGGATGCTCGTTTGTCAGCTCCTGCCCGCTGCCGGGTGAAGCCGAGGTTTGTGCTGACACACGCGGTTCCTGTTAATGGGGACTGGAGCTGCACTGAAAGAAGAAAATGCCCTGTTTTGAAGGCTGCTTGGCAGCAAGACAACTGGGAAGACATGTGGTGTTGGTACAAATCTCTTCAGACTTCAGCACTTCTTTTTATTGCCTTTTTATTCTGAGACCTTCTTACTATGATTTCTGCTCTTCTGTTATGAGAAGTGAAATTAATAATCTCCCTTATTTCCCTTAGATGGGAAGGAATGTCTTCATTCTGGCCCGAGTTTAACTGCAGATGAGATCTGTTTTGGGAACCACATTATGCAAAAGCAGAGGGAGAGGAAGAGGAAACAAACAGTTGTGTAGCCTACTCACTTTGAAATGCACTTTTAATGGTTCCTTGGTATTCATATCATTATTTAGCTGGCTCTGTAATCCTTGGGATTATTGCTCTTTCCAAGTAATAACAAGAGCAGTAAAGGTAGCTTGTTAAATTGGAAGAAAAAAATGGCATATGTTGTCTTCAGTATTGCATTTTAGTAATTGTTTGCGATGACCTTTTGGAATCTCAGAGAGAAAATTCATCTGCTTGACTTTCTCGCAGCCCAGCTCCTGGCTATCTTGATATAGAACAGAATTGAGTTGCTTGGTGGGATTTTTTTTTACTTTTATTTTATTTTATTTTTTAATTACATTATGTTCATTATACTTCTGGCTTTTTTAAAGGGTGAGTTGTCTTTAGTGGGACTTGCACTGTTCTGAAACTTCGGGGTTGTTGTTGGTATTTTTGTTTTAGGGTTTTTTTTTGTAGCCAGAATTGCTTGTCCTTGGTGTTACTTCCAGATAATGCTTTATTTATTTAGTTTAGGAGAAGATTCTCGCTGTATGTTTGATTGTCTGGTGGCGTGATGATGAAAGGGCTGTGGTTTGTGGTTGGCTTTTGTTTGGGAATTCAGTTTGATTTTGTTGATTTTTGTGGGTTTTGTTTTGTTCTGGTTTAGCTTAAGTTTGAATTGCGATGAGGTCGTAGAACCGTACCAGGCTTAGGAAAAAACCCATCCTTTTTTACTAAGTTTAAGCAAAACTCTTGAGAAACCTCGTTCCTCGATGTCACTGGATTGTGGCTCCACTGTGGGTTTGGTATGCAGGAAAATGTCAAACATCTGCAAGGGCCTCGCTCCACACAAATCCCTCTTCTTGCGAGTGAGAGCAGTGGTTCCTCCTTTCACACTTTCAGAATGTCTCTGGGCATTCTGCCTCTTTCCTCTGCAAAATCTGACAGCCCTTCATCGAAGGGACAGGAAAACAGCTCGCGTGAAACCTCTCGGATCAGCTCAGCATTTAGCTTTGAGTTTACACCTGAGAGCCCATTGCAGCGAGTGTTTTCCAAAGCTGTGCTTGGAGAGGCTGAGAGAGCCTGGTCCTTCAAAGCGAGCTCTGTGAAGCACGTGTCAAAGAGCAGGTGCTGCAAAACCAGGGCTCTGCCAAGTTGGGAGAAATGCAATTGTGCTGACGGGAGATCTGCGTCTCTCCAGGGAAAATGCCTCCTCAAAATGAGTGTCCAAGCTGGAGCAAGAGAACAGCCGCTGAAAAAACATCCAGCAGCTCAGTTTGCAGCTGGTCCTTCCCTGCCTCTCAGTCTGGCACTTGAAGGCAGCGTGGTATCTAGGACTGAAGTGCTGGAGTTATTTGCATAGATGAGTGATACGAGTGGAAGAATCAAATGGGACCCAACCCCATGTCTCTGGAGATCCACCGAGAGCTGGAGCTGAAGCTGTGTGATTTCAGCCTCCTAACCAGGCTGATTTTTTTTGCACATCCTAACTTGAAAAAGCGGGCTTTTCATCCTTGAATCTGAATAGACAAACCTGAGGGGCGCTCTGGATTTCCTGCTCGTTTCCAGATAAGATCATCTGCTGTTTGAACTTGCAAAGCGGTTTAGGTGTACGCTTCCTTGCTCGCAGGGCTGCTGCGAAAGGTTTGATCCACCCTCTCGGTTTGTTGAGTCTGTTAGGGACAGATGATGTTCCTCAAGCTGCGAACATAAGAACGGTTTAGCTTGGAAAAAACAAAATCCCCTGCAAACAGATGATGTAATGCCCAAGCTCCATGTTTAAATAGTAGCTAATTTGCCAGGGGATAAACCGGAGTTAAATCTGTCAGGCTTTTAATTCCCAGGTTCGGCAGAGCTTTGTTCTTTGTGCTTCCAAATGCAGGATGCTTATGTGTGTCCGCTGCTGTCGCTGTGATTTCCTTCAGCTTCTGTGGCTGAAGAGCTTGAAGGGGCGAGAGAAAATGTTGCTGTAGTACTTTTGTTGCTACAAACCTTGCTCTGTGTCTTTTTTTTTTTCAAGTCTTACTCTGCGACTGGCTTAAAACCCAAACCATCCCTGTGAGAAGGGTTTCTTCTGAATTTGGACCTTGTGTCGTCGCAGACACCTTCCTCTTGCCAAGCCAGATTGGCTCCCTGCAAGCTCCCAGTGACACTGCTGGGCGGGAGGCTTTGCAGCTGGTCTGGACTGGACATGGACTGTTGACTTGGCATTTGGACTCTCCTCTCAGGCAGTTACGTACAAAACAAGGAGCTCTTAGTTTTCACACATGTAGCTTTGTTTTTTATGAGCAGTTTTCTCTGCTGGGGGTAGCTCTGCCCCATGTTATGCTTTGTGTCTGCTGACAGAAGGGGACTCGCTGTGATTGGTTATGTAAAAGGGAGGTTTATCAACACTTCCCCCCACCCCCCTCCCTGGGTTGGTCTGTTTATTGGGATTTTTCACTGACCTATTCCTTTAATCTTCAATTCTGGCACCATTTCCCAGGCCTCGTGTGAAAGAAACTTTGCCAGCTAACAGAATGAACCAGCACATGCAACAAGATTTGAGAGATCCAGAAGCTGTAGTGTCTGCCTGTGATGGTGGAGGAGAGAAGATGATGTTATTGTGAGAAAGCGGCCATTAAAGGAATTGCTTTTTTATTCTCCTACCTTTTTATATTGAAAAGCAAAAAAAAAAAAATGCCAGGCTTCTAACTTGGAATAGCTTCACATTAAAAGTTGACCCGATCTGGGGGAAACCTATCTCTTTGCGATGCCATTAGCCAGCTTGGTGGTTTCAGCAGTTTTTCTTCCTCTAAACAGCTCTGGCAGAAAACTCTGGAGTTGCGCTGACGCTGCGCTTGGTCTGGAGACGCTGCTCTGGAAAACAGTCGCTTGGGGAGGGACCACAGCTGCCAAGAGACGTTGCTGACTCACAGCATGGAGATCTGCTGGGATGTGCTTGTTTTAAACAACTGGATTTCAGAAGCTTACAAAAAGTTGCAGAAGGGGGGTGGGAAGCTGTGGGATGCTCTTGCAACTGATGGGTTCTTCCCCCCCTGCTCCCAAGTGGTTTTTGTTGAAGGCTTAGAGTGAGGATAGTGGGCCAGGTGAAGTTGTGCTTGACCTGTTTACTGTTATTTTATTCCTCTGCTTGCTGACTTGACTTCCTCCTCTTTGGCATTATTTTCACATAAATCCTTTCCCTCAGAATTTCCCTGTTCTCTGCCAGCTGTGGAGCAGCTGGGAAGATAACCAGAAAACAAGGAAGATCCCAGAAAACATCAACTGCTCTTAAGCACTGCCCAGAGACGCGTGGGTTTGCAATAACGACTGGATTTAACTGGAGCTGCTTCTATAGGCTGAACTGCCCTATAGCTAACAGCAATGGGGATGGGTTGAGAAACCCTGGACGGGTGTAGACAACAGGCCTTTTGTTTGATTGCCTTAGCAACCCTGCCTCTGAAAGACGAGATGTTCTCCCTCGCGCGCAGTCTTGCTCACAGGAAGGCTGGTTGCTGCTGCTGAAGCAGGCCTGGCTTTGGGGACTGATCTTGGGAGATGCTGGTCCTTCTATTCCCTCAACCCTCCCTGGTTTTTTGACAACAGGATGTCTCTGTCCAAAAGAAGTCTGTGGTTAGCTAGTGTTTGTCCCCCAGATCCCAAGCAGGATGCCCTGCTGTCTTCATCCTTCTCTCCATCTGCTCCCGTGGGCAAAAGGCAGTGAATTTAGATAAACTGTAGTCTTTGCTAAATATCTAAGATTGACTTCGTTTGCGGCGTGAGCTGACTAAGCTGAAATTAATGGTGTAATTTGGGCTTGTTTGGCGTGTGTGTATAGGCAAGTTCATTGCAGATGGTAGAGAGGAAATTAAGATCTCGACTCCCATCTCAAGGCAAGGAAAGAGAAGCCTCGGGCTTGCACGAGCAGTAAGGAAAGACTTGGCAGAGCCGTGGGGGGGGGAGCGTTTGTGGAGATGTTATTTGAGGGTGATAAAAACCCTTCCTAATGAGTGAGGTCATAAGACAAAATTGAGGAGTTGTTGTTAATTGTGTGCTATTACAGATGTCTTGAAATGATCTCCTGCGTTCTGGTCCATTGCCATACCCCTGGGATAATTTTTCTTAATCTGTTGAAAATGAGATCCAAAAAAAAAAGAAACACTGGCTGGCTGAGCTTTTGACACAGATCAGCAGGCACTGTGCTGGTATCTGCTGGCTTCACGCGTTCTGTGGCTGCTTTAGGGTGTTTAGAAAGGAACTGTGGCATCTCCTTCCCTTGGGTTGAGGAGATACGGACAACTCCATGTGTTTTTTGAGGTGCTGCTGCAAAAATGACAAAGCACTGACATCTCCCAGCAGGCAAAGAAATGCAAAGAGGAGTCTGGAGTCATCCTAATGAGCTGAATGCAGGACTGCAGCTTCCTTCATGTTGGAGACCTTACCCTGCAGCCGTTCCTTCAGACTCCTTGGGAGCCTTGGGGGGTTTTTGAGGTTACCTTGGAGAGGTTTGTTTCTGGCGTAAATGAATTTTGGGGTTTAGAACAATAACTGTGTAGCTTCAGGCCCAGTCCTGCTTGAGTGACTGCAGGGATCTCGCTGCTGGTCCTGTGAATCTGGTGGAAGCTTACGTAAATGGTGAGTTCATGAGTTGGGTTGGTTTTTCCAAGACACTTTTTTTCTCTTCACCCTTCCAGCTTTTTACTGCACTTTTGAAGCAGGCAGTAATGTCTTCGTTGTGGCTTTGAGCTCTGTGGGAGCTTTATGCCTACAACTGATCAGTTCCTAGCTGATTTTCAGTAGCCCAGAGAGCAAATGGAATGCAGCAAATTCATTATGTGCTAAAATATTTATTGTATTACTGTGAATGTCCTTGATGGCAACGAAGGCTCAGTACGATACGGTCCTGAATCTTCCCAAAGATGGCATCTGTCACTGCTCTCAAAAGAGACTCTTAAAGTACCTGGAATAATTTATCCTTGGCACCTAGTTCTTGAGGTACATGCTTGGACCTTCCGTAGGTCAATAAGTAGCTGTTATACTGCATCTGAAACTGAAGAGCTGTATTTAACTTGCATGTACTCTTCCAGGTGAGAGAGAAGCCTTAATTTAACCTCCTGCTTTTTAGCTTAATCTAAGTAATGTGCAGAGTCGTGTAATAAAATCTCTGTGATCTTCTCTCTGTTCAGACTGTAGTAATCTAGAGTTGGTGTTAATGCTGAAGGGCATTTTTGCTCCTACATGTATAGGAGCAAATTACTTATTGCATAGCATGATTTGGAAAGACAGCAATGAAAAGGCTTCTCAGCACCGAGGTGGGCTGTGATTTGCCTCCCCCTGAACCACAAAATGAAGTATTATTTGGCAAATAGACCCTGGCCCACCAGGAACCTCTCAACCTGTTTTCCCAGGTGCCTGAGTAGTGCTGCGGGACTGTGCTCTCCTGGAGGACCCTGACTGGTGTGGGGTATATACCTGACCTCTTTGCTGACGGGTTTAGCATATCTGGCTAGGGTTACTTGTTCAGCCAGCTGACACCCACTTCCTTCTTACAATGGCACGTCTTTAGCTGACTAGATGCTGAGGAGCATTTTGGAGTCTGGCCTTGCAAATACAGCTCGTTAATTGAAGCTACGCTCGCTGTCAGGGGCCGCCTTTTCATGTTCCACTGTCTGTCATCCTAACGATCCTCCGGTCTCCCGGCTCCTCGCTGGCTGCGGAGGAAGCCCTGACTGCAGTCTGCCTCCCAGCATCACGGCCTTCGCCAGGGCCACGTTTGTCACCCATGGCCGCTGCTCTGGCCACGATGGGCTCTTTCCCCCTCGCCCCCCGGGAGCCTGGCTGATCGGCAGCGAGCGCTGAAGGGGCCGCGGCCGTCGTTCGGTGTCACGAGCCAAGCTCTTCGCCCCAGCGCGCGTTTGCAGGCAGCTGCCTGAGGTTCGGCAGCTTTGTCTGTCGTGATCAGACAGATCTCCAGATAATCTAGCAAATCTCTTGATTGTAAGGGTAGGGGAAAAAATAGGCTTTGATTTCCTGATGTGGCTGCACAAAAAAAAACCAAACAGCCACTGGACAAGCAGGTTATTGAGAATTTTTCAGGAGGGTTTATATTGGGTCAAGAATCCTTGAAGTTTACAGTTAAAAAGACAATGGATGATAGTGTCTGTTGCCTTATGTCTTATTTTACAGGTAGGGCTGAAAAAGGGAAGGGGGTGAAGCATGTTTTGAATTGGATCATCTCGACACCTTTCCCGTCTCTCCCTTGGGAAGGTGTAGACAAACTTGAGAACATTTCCCAGTGTCTGTACCTGTCTGAGCAGCGGAAGGGAGAAGGCGATGCAGCAGCTGCAGCTCTTGCATCTGCAGCTTGTGGTGCCTCTCTTGATGAGGGTGCAGCAGCAGCAGTGCAGTAGAGTCCTGCCTCTCGGGAGGAACAACCCCTGCACCAGTACAGGGGAGGGGGGACCTGCTGGGAAGCAGCTTTATGGAGGAGGACCTGGGAGTGCTGGTGGACAACAAGTTCACCGTGAGCCAACAAAGGGCCCTCATGGCCAAGAAGGCCAATGGTCTCCTGGAGTACATTAAGAAGAATGGGATCAGCAGGTCAAGGGAGGATCTTCTCTACCTCTACTGGACCCCAGGGAGGTCACCTCTGGAGTACTGGGTCCAGTTCTGGGCTCCCCAGGTCAAGAGAGCCAAGGAGCTACTGGAGAGAGCCCAGCAGAGGCTGGGAAGCTGCTGAG
>JANVCC010000018.1:192961-208918 GCA_025345505.1 Todiramphus chloris collaris
GCCCCTTCCCCAGCTCCGTTGCCCTTCTCTGGCCACGCTCCAGCCCCGCAAGGTCCTGCTGGGAGGGAGGGAGGGGCCCAATTCTGACCCCAGGATTCCAGGGGTGGCCTCCCCAGTGCCCAGTGCTGGGGGACAGTCCCTGCCCTGCTCCTGCTGGCCACAGTTTCTGGCACACTTGCCACCAAAGCCTGGCATCCCTCATTACCTTCTCCAGTGTCTGCACAAACTGGTCGACAGGAATGGAGCCGCTCAGCAGTGGCTTCAGAGGTTTACACTCCGGCACGTCGTCACTCACTCGCTTTCTCTTCTTGCCAGTGGGAGGTTGTGGAGGTTTGGGAGGGAGCTGGTGGATGAGAAGGAACACAGTAACGCAGCGAACCACATCAGCTTATTAGAATTTAGTTGGAATAACAAGTACAGGAGCTGGAGAAGGAATACTGATTTTGTTTTCTGTGACTGAAAGGTAACGTTGCAGTGCTGAAGGGGAGAAACCCAACCTGGGGCTCCAGTGCAGCTCTGCACACCCAAGCCACCAGTTACAGAAATAAATTAGCACTTTTAGTTCAAAGCTCCACCGTGTTAAGATTTTCTGTCAAATTCAGTTCTGTTCAAATTTCTGTCATCTTAAAAGGCCTGTCTGACTCAAGACTGAAGCTATTTTAGCATTCCAGTACTCCGCAGTATTTTCTAGGAATCAAGCCTTAAACAAGTCAATGCCTTGAAAATCACACTCTCAGGGATGCAACAGGTTAAGAAACAGGCAAATTCTGAGCAAGTAACTACTGAGGGAGGGAGAAAACTGGGGAATTTATTTCTGAGTGGCCTCAGGAAAAGCGAGTCTTTCAGACGAACCTGAATGCAGATGGGGGGGAATGAGAGATGCTGCTGAGCCTGAAAAATCACTCGAGTGTGACCTGGGTATAATTTTGTGCCGCTTCAGAAAGCGATCCACCTGAGCTCACCCCTGGGAGGCTCTGCCATCAGCGGGGAGGGGGAGGCAGGGGTGGCAGAGGCAGCCACGGCTAAGCTAGCACTGGGAGCTGCTGAAAGAGCATCTCGTGGGAGACAGGAAAGCAGATTCCTGTAAAAAAGAACTGTGAGGAGATGCTCACGTGAATTAAGTCCGTGTGTCCTGTGCCAGGTTAGTTTGGGAGGGGGTGAAATGTCAGTCAGCATTGGTCTTTCTCAGTGAACTAGTAACTCAGGTCCCTGGGGAAAAGGTGCTGGGTGCAAATTCTCCACAATTTTGGCAAGAGCATTTGCCAGGGATGGGTCTGCACAACGCGCAGGGAATCTGCCTGAAGCAACCCCAGCACCTTGTAGCAACCCTGGGACAGACCAGGCTCCTCTCAAGTCTGTGTCTTTCCCATCACGTAGCACCATGTCTGAACCTGCTGCTGTCTTCTTCCTGTGTTTCCTTCCACATCCAGGGAAGGATGTTTTTCACCCTTGGGAAAGAAAAGCCACCTGCTCAGGCTCCAGTTCCACGAGCAGGGATGCACTTTGGAGTCACAGAACCCATGGTGGGGATTGGAAGGGACCTCTGGAGATGATCTAGTTCAATCCCCCTGCTAAAGCAGGTTCATCTGTAGCAGGTCACTTCCCAAACTCCATGGTTTTCCCTGTAGCTGGTGGCACGTATCATGCTTGCGTGGCTCTGTGTTCCTCAATGGGAGTTTTGGGGGCTTGTCTACACACAGCTTCTGTACCCCCCCCCGAGCTCCCAGGCTCAGCCAATACTGGCAGATACTGCTCTGCTGGTTTACCTCCATCCATTTAGGAGGGCTCTGGCATTTTAAGCCTAGGTCTAAGTTTATTTGGCAGCAGGAGTCAGAGTAGAGAGGAGAGTAAACGAACAAGACAAAGGAGAGAGCAGCCTCCGACCAATCGCACTGCGACACTGCCATTTTTTCAGTGTTGCCTGGTGTTTCTAGGGAACTGGCTTGGAAGAAGTCAGACAGTCTGGCTGCTGTGCACTGATAGAAATCCTTAACTTTATGTCCCTGCATTAAAGATGTTTCTGTACTGGGCCCTCTTCCCGAGTGCAGTGGGCCCAGCCCAGCTCTGCTGCCCAGTGGGAGAGGCAGCATCGTGCAGAGTTCCCTGCACACTCAGACAGCGAAGGAGAAAGGGGACTGCTGAGCAGGTCCAGGGGACATCATCTCCTTCTGCAGAGCCCTGAGGCCAGGAACTGCAGCGTCAGCCTAAAGGAGGTGGTGGGAAGAGTGCACACCCTTTGCACAATCTGCTTCTCGGGGAACGGGGCAACATAGGGAAGAACAGTTCCTTCACGTGTCTAATGTTTTAGGTCATCTCTCTCCTCTGACTCTCAGTATTAAGTCCATGAGAGGCTGACTGATGCTGATCCTGGTGTACAGGTCATGATTTGTAGCCTCTCTTCAGGAGTAATCTCATTTCCCCTTTTATCTTTGCCAGGCACATGGCCAATGAAAAGAGCGGAGAGATTTATTTGCATCCCACTCTCCACTCTCCAAGTGTCATTCCTCACTCGCACATGCCAGGACAAAGCATCTGACAAGGACTCTGCTCGGGAGGGGAAAGAGTTGTTGGAGGGGTTGCCTCAGGAGAACAGCTGGGGGCCCAGATGGCAGGAAAGCCAGTGTAAAGAGATTTTTCTCCCTTCCCCATTATACTGTACCTGCAGCACATGCTTGTTGTCTTTAGTATGCAGCACGGCAGAAACTGTTGCTAAGGAAATACCAGGCTTAATCTCCAAGGGCACGAGCAAATCTGCAAGCTAAAGGAAAAGAAGGATTTTGGTCAGCAAGTGATGATCTCGGAATTTGCATGAATCCAGCTGTGATTTACGTTGGCAGGATGGTTGTTTTTAAACGTGGGCTAATGAACTGTAAACACAAACCTGCTGCTACGGTGACAGAGTGCTCCTCTTACCTGCTTAGCCCTCTTTCTGCCTCTTAAAGCCACTGACTTTCCTGTTGTTATCAGGGCAGCACAAGGTTTTCAGCAGCTGAGGTGAGTCTCACAATATACAACCATTAAGGAGCAACCTCATTGCAAAGGACATCATGGAATCCTAGAATGGCTCGGGCTGGAAGGGACCTCTGAAGGTCACCTAGTCCAGCCCCCCTGCAGTGAGCAGGGATACCCTCAACTAGACCAGGCTGCTCAGAGCCTTGGCCAACCTCACCTTGAATATCTCCAGGGATGGGGCCTCCACCACCTCCCTGGGGAGCCCATCCCACTGTTCTACCACCCTCAGTGTAAAGAACTTCTTCCTGATATCCAAACATCAGCTACTTTAATACCAGTTTTGATCAGTAAAACTCATCATGTCATTCATCATTATTTATTATGGTTTTCACGTTGGGGGACAATGAAAAATGAAAGCCAAGTTTCTTTCAGTTCCTTAGTGCTGTGGCATTCTGGATGCTGAATAGCTGGGAGAATAGCTGGGTTTAAAAACCCAATGGCTCTGTCAACTGGGTTGAAATTTTTCCTTACAGCACTGCACAGAAACCCTGCCACTGCCTTTCTGAAAGAAATAATTTAGTCTTGGCTCCAACTTTGAATTCCATGGCAGGCTCCCAAGATCCTCCCTCAGCACTGAGGGTGTTGGCAGTGAACGCGGAGCGGGCAGTATGGCACCTGCTGAGACTTGCACAAGTTGGCCAGCTGGGAAGCTTCTCTTCCAGCCATGTTTCCAAAGGAATGCTGCTGAGAACTGTGCTCATGAATACGGAAAATTATTCCCCTTTTCCCTCCAAGGAAATTCGAGATGACAACACACTGAGCACGGGGTGCCCTGGAGTCCTGTCCATGACTGTAGCCAGGTTCTAGTCCTAAATAAACAGGTACCTTCACACCACATGGGCCAGCAGCCCAAGCATCACTCCCAGCCAAGCATGCCCCTGTTTCTCACTGTGGACCTGAAGGCAAAGGTGTGTGGAGCGTGTGCTGTGTCCGTGGGGAAACCCTACCAGCGATTCACAACCCAAAACCTGGTTGGAGTGCTCCTGCGTTCTCTCGCTGGCTGGGAGGACTTCTCAGTTGTGAAGACAAGCAGCACCCAAAAAGACAAGCAGCACCATAACAGGCTGCCCAGGGAAGTTGTGGAGTTACCATCCCTGGAGGGATTGAAAAGCCTTGGAGATGTGGTGCTGAGGGACACCTGGCAGCGCTGGGTTGATGGTTGTACTCGATGATCCTAAAGGTCTTTTCCAACCAAAACAGTCCTGTGATTCTAAAGGGACAGAACCTACTTGGCTGTTTTTCCCAAGTTGTACCATCAGCTCACCCAGATCATCAACTCATCTTATGGAGAAAGAGCCTCAGCAAGATGATCTTCATTGGAACTCTATTCCCCTTCACCTTCAAACACATGCACTCCAGCTGCAGCCGTATACTAAAAAGAGCTTCTTATTAAGAAGAGCTTTAACTCCCAGTAAAGGAGTTCTTTTTGAAACTCAGCCATCTACTGCAGCACTTTCATGGAGCAGAGCTCTGGAGAACCAGCTAACATCACTGCCCTGCCAGCGAGGCAACAGCAGCTCTCTGACTGCCAGATGCTCCCATGCAGGAAGAGCAGGAAGAGAAACTGAGTGGATTTTAGAAAAACAAGGTATGTTCCCATTCTGGAGATAGGGCACCTGAGGTAAAGATCAAATTCCTTACCAAAGACAATCAAGGGAATTCTCAAAAGGATCCAAACCAAGAGGGGGATGGAGCAGAACAACTGAACCCTGCCACTTCTCAAGAAACTTCAGGTACCGAATCGTTACTGAGGACTACTCTGGTCTGCTGTAATTTCTGATTATGTAGCTGGTAACTCCATCACTGCAAAGCTCTCGTCCTTGTGAGCACAGAAGCAACTGAACTTGACTTCAAAAAGCTCTCAGTACTGGCCTCATCCTTTTGCCCATCAAAGCACTGAGAAGACTCTTCTGTTGGCTTCAGTGCCAGCAAAGTTCAGCTACTTCTAGTAATTTCTGAAAATCTTACCTACCACTACGAAAGCTGCAGGAACATTTTGAGAGCACGTCTTTGAAATAAAACAGTTGGGTAGAAGATCGTGTTGGAAAACCACCGATGTTTTAAGGCTGCATTCAATGATCTTGTTGGAAAACCACCGACGTTTTAAGGCTGCATTCAATGATCATGTTGGAAAACCACCAACATTTTAAGGCTGCATTCAATGATCATGTTGTAAAACCACCAACGTTTTAAGGCTTCATTCAATGATCTTGTTGGAAAACCACTGACGTTTTAAGGCTGCATTCAATGATCTTGTTGGAAAACCACCAACATTTTAAGGCTGCATTCAACGATCTTGTTGGAAAACCACCGACGTTTTAAGGCTGCATTCAAATCCCCTATGTTTTACATATATTCAGACCTGGTGAACCTCAGAAGTCAAAATCTTGTGGAGCAATTCAGATTGCTCTTTCTTTGGGACTCTGCTCAAGGTCTTCAAAGCAGACAATGTGAATACAGCCTTTCGAGTTTGTTGTTGAAGGCAAAGAGAATGAAAGTACATAACGATAATTGCTTCAGATTTCCCCACTGTCCTAAAAATAGTAACACTTGCAGCAGTGTGTTAGGCTGCACTTTGCAGTGGTTGGAGGCACTTTCCATCCCCATCACCTTCCAGAGGAGGATCGATATGGAGTGGGCTCTAATGAAGATACATGGCAAACTGTGAAGAGAAAGATCCTTAAAAAACTGAGAGCTGCTTGGAACCAAAGTCCCCTTCTGCCACTGAAATACTTGATAGTAACATTTATGCAGGTTTTAGCCACGTGGGAAATGGCAACACTCTAATTATGAACAGTCAAAAAGACAGTAAGACAGATGTTCATTTTTATTTTCTCTAAGATACTGCTTCATCCCACAGCTCTCTCCATGTTGCAGCAAATCCTTTTATTAGAGAAGTTCAATGACCCAAACGAAAAAAGGTCATTTAATCACATCCAGTAATTCACCCACCAAGCCCAGCCAGCGCTGCTACGCTCCTTTCAGCTGACCTCCAGCACACACAAATCACAGAACTCTTCCAAAACGCTGGCTTAAAGAAACCCTTTTTCAGAGAGATAGCAAATCTTGTCAATGCTCCAAGCAGTGCCAGCTCCACCATTTCCTCCCACAAGCTGTGACAAACTGGAACGTTCCTTGCAGCTAAGAAACCGTGTCTTATCTCAAGGTTGAGTTTGTCCAACTTTGGGCTGCTGGATCTTGTTACGCCTTTGTCTGCGAGATTGAAAAGCCCCCCACTACACAGGAATAAATGTGTCTTCCTCCCAGCCATAATCACAAGTCTGATGCCACACGCTGCCATCGGGGGAGTCACGAAAGCAGAGACACGTGGCACTGAGAGCTAACATCAGATTCACCAGTCCCCTGCCTATGGAGAAGCACCTGGACTGCCTTCAGACAAACCTGTGTGAGTGTGTACACTTCATTTTTTCACATCTCTCCACTTAGGGAAAGCTGAAAACAGAGATCAACCCAAAACCCAAAGTTGTTGACTCTCAGTAGCCTGAAACTGCAAGAGCTGGCATCAATCGTGTGTGGGCTGAGGGAGGTGAGAGTCAGCTTGGGGGGTTCTGCTCCTACAGTCAGAGCTATCCACCTAGGCTCCTACAGACCAAAGGCATTTGTCCTGCAAACTGCAGTTGGATCTTTCGTGTAGGATTGTATTTTCCAGGACAGAATGAGATCTGACACATACCGTGCGAGCCCAACTGCCGTTGCTGGCCAGACTGCAGTTGTTTCTAAGGAAGAACAAAGCCCCCAGGTTAGGTCGCTCTGAAGTCTCTGCTAAGGCCTGGGGGCAACTCCCCCTAGGTGAGGCTAAAGGTCACCAGCCAAAAATCCTCTCCTTGGCAACGAGGAGCTGAACAGTGACTGAGGATGGGATCTGAAACTCCTACAGCAAAACCAAAATAAGTTGAGGCTGAATAACCAGTGAATAAAATGGAAAGGATCAGAATTTTAGCACATGCTGTCTTGGTCCTGCAGAGGATCCTCCCAGGGACAGACATCCTCAGCCATCCACCAGGCAGTTATTTTAACACCCGGTGGTGTTATCACCCAGTGATTTCTTCCTAGATTTTTGGGACACGTCTCCAAGCTTCTCCCTTTTCCCTCTTCAGCTGCACGTTCTGTAAGCACAATAGCTCTGGAGAGGGTGCAGGAAGCCAGACCCAGCAGGGAGAGGCAAAGTCCGAGCTGAGTGAGATGAGCTGGATCTTCCCCCTCCAGGACCGGAGCAAAGAGGAACAAGCAGGAGCACAACAAAGTCCATCAGCAATTAAAATCCCCTTCACCTCTAAGGTCTGAAATTCCCTGATGTGCACACGAGACCTCAGCATGTGGAAACACACATCTCCCAAACAGAGGGGGACCCAGCTGGGCTTTGATGTCAACATTAAACGTGTGTTTTCCAGGTCTGCAAACCGTGCATAAATACATGATCTCTGCATCAGAGGTAGGAGCCAGAGTTGCAACTCTGGCTCAAGCCAGAGAAATGGAAGTTATTAAATAGAGCTGGGAAACTGCTGGGTAGAACAGACCCATGATGAACTCAACACATTGCAGGTCCTTAGGAAAAAACCAAAAACAGGGAAAAAAGAATAAAGTTGTAACATAACCCTTGGGGCAGGGATCAGTTTGGTTCAGTTACTGTGCAATAGGCAGCGCTCAGGAATCCCAGTAAGGGGTCCATTTCTCTTGCTGCTTTACTGCAGCAATAAAGCAAACAGAAGGAATAGTTTTTCCAAAGCCACATCCAAAGTGGATCACGTGCGAGCGCCACAGCAGCTTTCCCTGGTAAGACAACTGCTGAGGGAATTGGGGCAGCTACAGTCTGTGCTTCCTGAAGCACTGGCAAGGGATCACATGGGAAATTACAAACTGTGGCTTTTCTACGGCAGTCCTGGGGTGAGGAAAGCGCTGGGTAAAGCAAAGATATTCCCAGCCAGCTACGAGGCTGTCGCTGCAGTGCCTGAAGGGTCACTCTCGAGCCTATTCCCACCCAATTTGTATTAATGACCTGAGTACAGAATGAAGAGAGTGTTCAGAAGGCCCCTCTGAAGTTTGTGGAGGTTCCCTTAATAGACAGAAGATCAGGCTATCAGGGAAAGAACTAGATGACCTCGAGAACTGGAGTGAGAAAAACAAGATGAAATTCAATAGCATGAAATGCAAGGCCAAGGGACTGGCCTAATACCAAGAATTTCTGCTGTGAGCTGGCAGCTGCTGGAAATGACAGAGGTGAAGGGTCCAGGTTTATTAGTCCATCCCCTGAGAGTCACAAATGTGACACAGCCATGAAAAAGCTAAATGCAACTCCAGAAAATATCAGGTAATTCTAGCAGAGATGAGCTACTGCTATTACACTGGGCTTAGCAAGATCTCATCTGAATTACGTGTAAATTGTGGGTAATTTAGGTTCAAGTAAGATATTCTGAAGGGTTAGGGCAGGAGAAACTGTCTTGTAAGAGGAAGCTAAATACCTTGGCTTGTTTAGCCTGGCAAAATGAAAGCCAAAAGGAGAATGTGATTATTCTACATAAACACCACAGGGAAAATACCAACAAAAGGGAAAATCTATTTATGCTAAAAGAGGATGTTAAGAGTAAGTTATGTGCAGAGCAGCCATGAATATGCGTAGGCTGGAAATTAGGATGTTCCCAGCCATCAGAGACAGTGGGGATTTGAGCAGCATTCTAGTGGGAACAGCAGGGGCAAAAGCCCTCACAATTGGAAGCCAGTGCCTTATGATTTTTGAAGCACATTATAAACACTATTTACTACCTGCAGCCGGGTTCTGGCCATGAAACGCACGAGGGCACTTCCATTTCTAGGTGGAAATGATTTCTTACAGCCTTGGAGCTTGGCAGGTATGAAGAGATTCCCACCCAGATCCTAGCCTCTAAAAAGGCTACAACTGATCTGTGATGGAAAAAGATGATTATTTTCATAAAAAGTTAGAGAAGCCAAATGATTTTAAGAGCTGCCTACCTTCAGAGGGAGTTCACCAGGCCCTAGTTCTCACAGTTGCACAGAGGTTTTTACAGTAAGTTGTCCTCAGCAAGCTCCGAATGGTGAACAACCTGCTTCATCCCCCAGCCCTTCACTCACCTTGCTCCTCACACACATCAAATCCAGTTTCTGGATGCAGAAAAGCATCTTCCCCGTGTGCCCACCGGGAAAAGAGTGCCCAGATATTCCAGTTGCTTAAAAGTCGTGCAACAGCCCTTTTGACAAGCAAAGGAAGATCTATATGTCAGTTTTGTAAAACAGAAGAAAAAACACGGTCTTCATCCTGTAACTTAAATTTGGATGGTGATGTTCTCAAAGGAAGACACTTTCCTTCACCTCCTACCTCCCTGTCTCTTCTTATCCCATCACAATTTCAGGACCAGGAGCTCTGTTGTCAAGTCACTTGAAACGCGACGCAGAGACGCCCAAGAGATTGTTTTGAGGGCAGAAGTCTCCAACAGATTCAGCTTTGGCTTTACTGCTAAATCAGGCCAGGGGCTGAGCCCAGGAAGGCTGCAAGTACCAGATCTTGCAGAGGAAAGGAAAAGATCCGTGGTCAAACACACGCACGGAAGGGGAAAGGTCTGAAGATTTCCATCTGCCCGCGAATAAGGGCTCAGGACCAGCCAGCGCAGCGAGCAAGGCACAAAGATGCTGCAGGCCCTTGTGAACTGGACTGGAAACTGAGGAATCTTTCTAATGAGACTTAAAGGAACATTTCCAGCTGAGAAAAACAAGCATCCTAGAATGGAGGGCATCCATGTAATCATTAGGGGTGAACCGAGTCATATCTTGGTGGGGTTTCACTCTCTGGTTTTATGGAATCCAAGTGTTTTCAATAGGAGGATTAAGTTGCTAAAGTAACTCTAACTTAATAGATCTTTTGGTCTCCGTGGGTCTGCTACAATGCTCTCTGGAACAGATTTTAAACTCTCATTAAATCCAGTGGATGAAGAATCACGGCATAAATATCTGAAGTTGTTGATGATACTAAACAGGGAGGAGTGGCTGATATGCCAGAAGGCTGAGCTGCCATCCAGAGAGAGCTGGGCAGGCTGGAGAGCTGGGCAAAGGGGAACCTGATGGAGTTCAACAAGGGCAAGGGTAGAGTCCTGCCCCTGGGGAGAACAACACCATGGACCAGTACAGGTTAGGGGTGACCTGCTGGAAAGCAGCTCCACAGAGGAGGACTTTGGAGTCCTGGGGGACAGTAAGTTCTCCATGGGACAGCAATGGGACCTTGTGGCCAGGAAGGCCAATGGTCTCCTGGGGGGCATGAAGAAGAGTGTGGGCAGCAGGGCCAGGGAGGTTCTCCTGCCCCTCTGCTCTGCCCTGGTGAGACCACAGCTGGAGTGTTGTGTCCAGTGCTGGGCTCCCCAGTTCAAGAGGGACAGGGAAATAGCAGAAAGAGTCCAATGGAGGCTACAAAGATGCTGAAGGGACTGGGACATCTCTGTGATGAGGAAAGGCTGAGAGCCCTGGGGCTGTTTAGCCTGGAGAAGAGAAGCCTGAGAGGGGAGCTGAGCAACGTCTACAAGTCTCTACTGGGTGGGTGTCAAGGAAATGCAGCCGGTCTCTTTCTGCTTGTGCCCTGGGATAGGACGAGAGGTGATGGCAGCAAGGTGAGACACAGGAAGTTCCACCTCAACCTGAGGAGAAACTTCTTCCCTGTGAGAGTGATGGAGCCTGGCCCAGGCTGCCCAGAGAGGTTGTGCAGTCTTTCAGAAGAAACATTCAAGCTCCACCTGGATCTGTTCCTGTGTGGGCTGCCCTGGGTGACCCTGCTCTGGCAGGGGGGTTGGATGAGATGATCTCCCTGTCCCTCTTGAACCGAGGTGCCCAGAACTGGACACAACCTGGAGTAGAGGAACAGAGAGGTCAGGAGATTGGATAATGTGGGGTCACCAAAATAAGCTGAAAGACAGAAACTCTTTAGTCCCTGAAACATGGAAGGAAGTTGGAGAGGTGAGATGAAAGCTGTGTGTTGCCCTTCTTTCTCTCAAAGAGGAATCGTCAAGATCCCATGTGGAAAAAGAAGTCCAGACAGGAGAAGAGGATTGAAAGCTCCATACTTGTAACGGCCTGCCAAGTGGCTGCTTTCCTATTTCTTCTCTGCAGTAGTACCTTGGAATTTCACTTCATGCTGGGCTGTGCTCTGCATATTCACACTGTCCTGTACTGGCCCATGTCCTGAAGAACTTGCAAACAGAGTGTTTTAAAAACACAGAGCCCACGCTGAAGTCAGTCTGTTCTGAGAGCAAGTGATCCGCACCATTGTTCAGCTGTAATTAAACTGGAGGCACATTATTTGCTCAAACACTACTGCTTAATTTATCTGTTTGCTCCAGAAGGTGTTTTCCATTCTCCCATCATTCTCCCGTGAACAGACAATGCCGAACCAATTTCCAGGAAGCAGTCTGGTTTGTTTTTTAATTATTATTATTTTTTAAAGCACAAGACAGGTGCCAAGAAGAACAAATTAGTTCAAGTGTAAAGGTTCCCACAATACCTCTGAGAGCCATTCCAGACCAGTGCCTTGGGACTGTTAAGACCTCACTCTAAACAAAGGCTGCTCTCAGTGTAAATCTCATTACCATACCACGGTCCTGCTTGCCCTGACTTTGCTCTTTGGTGAAGTGATGGAAAACCACCAGACAGACCAGCTCCAGCAGCAGAAATGCCTTCCTCTCAGGCTGAAAGGCATGAATCTGAACTGCAGGAAGAGTTTTGGCAAGGAGATGTCACACTGCCACACCAGCAGGCTCTACTGACCGAAGCTGTGCTGAGCCAGCCGTTGGGCTTTTGGAAGCTTTAAGAATCCAGACAAAAGTTTTAGCACATGGGAATTCCTGAGAAAGGGCTGTGGACCTTAGGAGACGGTCTCTGGTCAGGACTTCATGGAAGCAGATGTCCTTTTATGAGACTTTTAGCTGTAGTTTAGATACAAGTCCTAGCCCTGGAACAGATCTAGCAATTAATTTTTATTTATGTTTTTTAAGGTGGATTTCATCATTCCTTTTTTGGCTAACGTGCTTTTGACAAGTAACAAGCCTTCAGAATGTCTGCTAGGAGCTATAAAACACCCCTTCCAACTGCCACGTGAGCCTTCACAGAACCCCAGAGCTAGTGGTAGCCCATGTGAATCAAGTCTGTATGCATTAGGAAGAAGTTCTTTACTGTGGGGTTAGCATCACAGGAAATACAGGCCTCAGAAATAAATAGTCTTTTCCTCTTTCTCTCATTTGAAAACCAAACGATGCTCCTTTGGGCCTGACTGTTGTGACTGGTTACCCAGGGTAGGAGAGATGACACAGTCATGCTTCTCAGCAGTCATCAGCTCTGCTGGCAAGACTCAAAAGACCAAAGTCAGAGAGGGTGGGAGGTGACGTGCCATCCTTCCCACTCCTTATCTCCACTCTGCAGTGTGGCCAGCAGGTCAAGGGAGGTTCTCCTCCTCCTCTGTGCTGGTGAGGCCCCACCTGGGATACTGTGTCCAGTGCTGGGCACCCCAGTTCAGGAAAGACAGGGAGCTACTGGAGAGAGTCCAGTGCAGGGCCACCAAGATGATGAAGGGAGTGGAGCATCTCCCTTAGGAGGAGAGGCTGAGGGAGCTGGGGCTCTTTAGCCTGGAGAAGAGGAGGCTGAGGAGGGATCTCATTCATGTCTATCAATAAGTTAAGGGCGAGTGTCAGGAGGATGGAGCCAGACTCTTCTCAATGCCATCCAATGCTAGGCCAAGAGGCAATGGGAGTGAGCTGGAGCACAAGAGGTTTAGGGTAAACACAAGGAAAAACTTTTTCACAGTGAGGATGACGGAGACTGGACCGGGCTGCCCAGGGGGGTTGTGGAGTCTCCTCTGGAGACGTTCAGCACCCACCTGGACACCTTCCTGTGTGACCTGCTCTAGGTGACCCTGCTCTGGCAGGGGGGTTGGACTAGATGATCTTTCTAGATCCCTTCCAACCCCTAACATTTTATGATTCTATGATTCTGCAGGTCAAGCTGGAAGCAAAAATGAGCCTCACGTGATGAAGAACATGCTGAAACATCGAGACCGTGCTGGGGACACAGCCTGCCATCGATAGGAAGTTGGAGTTGCTATTCCTCTAGCAAGCTCCCTTAAAAAAGAAAGAGCAGCATCTCTTTTTGAGGAGGATTTGCATAGCTCAGTGCTGGGGAATGGCATCCTATTAAAAATCCCGACCCAGAGGCAAGCGCACAACCGCTAACGGGTTGAACTGGCAGAGAACCCCCTGAGGCAAGTGGTCGCTGCCTGCCTGACACCAGTGGGGAGGGACAACAGCCCTCCTGAAAGTCTGAGATGATCTGGTCCACCTCATTTTTGTATCCTATTAAGAAGTCTTTGCAGGAGCCTCGTTAGGTACCAAGTAGCTTTTTGCAACAAGTTGGTTAAGTGCAGCTTTGGAAGCAGGGAGAAGGCCCGGATATTGAAAATTATATGAGCTGTTTCTACTTCCTGAGCACAGACAGCTTTGAAATTAGGACTCCTCTGTGAATATCATTTGATATTATTTGTTAGAGAAAAAAATAAGGGTAATTTCTGTCCCTGTTCCTGTCTGTGCAGCTTTCTGCTCAAACTCTTGAAGTTTAAGTAAAGGCAACAGAAACCAACTCTCATTTTGTCTGTGTTCCTTTGGTACCCATTCCCAGCTTGGTGAATATCAAACTGTCTGCAGCTCATCCTCCCTCCACCAGCCCAGCAGTTTGAGGAAACGCTTCAGTTTCAACGTGTTGTTTTTACCTACAGGTAAAATAGGACAAATCCCTTGGCTTCAGTGACAGACAGCACCTAAAACCTGCTGGAGAAGTGGGTCTGAGAAATGGAGAGCATTTGCACTTTAGCGGCTGCCAACGCGACTGAATCCACGCGGCCCCTCGAGCCCCAGGCATAAGGATCTTGCTGCCAACGGGCAAGCTAACAAGAGAAAGCCTGATTTGTTTTCTGATGTGCTCTAGCCCCACGAGCACGGCTCTGCCTTTGTGCTAATCAGCTCTGCCAGGGAACTCTGCGGTCCTCGGCGTCCTTTGCTGCATTTTTTGTTTCTGACTTGCACTGATCATGCAGGAAGACTCCAACAGAGCAAGAAATTGAGCCCACGACTCCCATGGACCTTCTCCCTCGAGAAGAAGTTCAAAATGCATGAGGGTTGGTGAATATTCATCCGTAGCATCTGTGCTGGTTTGCATTCTGCTCGCAGGGAAGGCTGGTACCCGCCCTCTTCGCAGAGCGGGCACGAGGGACGGGCTCACGTACAGAAGCTCACTCACACCCACCCCGTTTAGGGGAGAGACCAAAGCTTGAGTGGAATCGAAATGAGAGGTGGGCCCTGAGCTGGCTCTCTGCTCTCAGAATGCCAGATTCGTGTCGGTCATGCTGCTGAATGGAAGCCACGTTTTACTACTCTTAGGTTTCATAGGATGCAATAAATATGCAAATTTCCCAACCAATTAAATAGACATGCCATGAAAGAGTTGCATCCAAGTCTAGTTTCTAATTAAAAACCCCTCTCTGTGCCTTTGGTGGTCCCCTAACCAGTGGGCTGGGCAGGTTCCCGACAACTGATGCCCAAAGAAGACAGATGAAACAGTAGGAAGGGGTGTTGAGGACTGGTCAGGGGGCTTGGTTACATGGCTACCAGTTCTGTCCTTCATGTTTGGCTCAACTAAAGGTACCTCCCTCAGTGAGGAGTCCCTCAGACTCACACATTCACAGAATCACAGAATCATTAAGGTCGGAGAAGACCTCAAAGATTGAGTCCAACCAGCCACCCAACATTACCGTGACCACTAAACCGTGACACGAAGTGCCACGTCCAAAATGTTTTTTGAAGCCCTCCAGGGATGGTGACTCCAGCCCTCCTGGGCAGCCTGTTCCAAGGCCTCACCACTCTCTCAGTGTAGACATTGTTCCTAATGTCCAATTTAAACCTCTCCTGGTGCAACTTAAGCCTCTTACCTTTCAGCCTATCGTTACTTGTGAGAAGAGACCAACACCCTCCTCACTACAACCCCCTTTTAGGTAGCTGAAGAGAGCAGTAAGGTCTCCCCTCAGCCTCCTCTTCCCCAGACTAAACAATCTCAGTTCCTTCAACCTCCTTCAACAGTTCCCAAAGGGCAGTAGTGTCTTCTTGTAGAAAGCCACCGTCACCTTTGATCCAAGGCCACATTTGTGTTAATTGGATCATCAAAACAATACTTCAAGAACATCTCTGTTAGAACATGGGTCACCCTTTCTATAATGGGTGCATTTATGTTTGATTTATGGGATTAATAAATGATTAACAGATGTTGCAGGCAGAAGTAATCCACATTGGAGATGGCTACAAGCAACTCAAGGACCTGTTGGATTTTGGCAGTCTATGGGAATTAACCATTTGTTGAAAATATGGTAATAAAAACGAGCCACTTCACTACTGTGCCTTTAACATATGACTGGATACTGCTCCTCAGGGGAAAGGGTATTTCTCATGGAGGTACAGCTGGAGAAGAAGAAAGAGAACTTCTGGATACTAACTCCCAGTTCTTTGGATCCTTTCCATGGTGCTGGGCCACTAATTGGAACTGCAGTGCCTCAGTTACTCATATTTAACCGGGAGATGGCTTGTCTCAACTCAGAGGTGGCCAGCAGGGATTGCCCTTCGTTCTGTTTCTGGAGATGTGCTATAACCTGGCAAAGGACAATGAATCTGAATATATTTTTTTGTATGCCCACAATGGTTTTTTAGTAGAATCATAGAATGGTTTTGGTTGGAAGAGACCTTTAAGATCAAGGCCAACCATTAACCCAGCAGTACCAGGGCACCACTGACCCATGGCCCTCAGCACCACAGCTGTATCTCTTGGAAACCCCTCCAGGGATCACGGGGATTCCACCCCTGCCCTGGGCAGCCTGGCACAGCCCTGGGGAACCCTCCA
>JANVCC010000018.1:213918-246465 GCA_025345505.1 Todiramphus chloris collaris
CCAATCCTGACCCCAGGATTCCAGGGGCGGCCTCCCCAGTGCCCAGTTGAAGGGGATAATCCCTGTCCTGGTCATGCTGGCCAAACTACTGCTGATCCAAGCCAGGATGCTGGTGGTCTTCTTGGTCACCTGGGCATACAGCAGCTAATTTAGCATGACCATATGTACCTAAAATGGAGGAAGGGCACATACACACCATGCTCTCTGTGCCTCTAGAGACCTTCCAGCCCCTCTGTGCAGAGATTGGCAGTCATCCCCTATTCCTTCTGAAGTGGGAGTTAATTTTTAAGGAATTATTTCAGGTATGTGAGGAAACAAAAGAAAAGGCAAGCGAAAAATTCATTACCTGGACTTCTTTGAGTAATTTAGACACCTGAATAAAATTCAGCCTTGTGTCAATGGGACAGTAAACACATTTCATCGCCAAAGGCTGATAAGGAGCCAGGGCATCCAGATAAGAGAAATCAGGTTCTGAAAAGAGAAATGTGGAAAACAGTGAATGCCTGTTAAGAACAAAGATGGCCCACTCTAGTCTAGACAAGGTGTTGTTCAGCAATCTTAATTCTCTTAGTGATTTCTCTTCCCTTCTTCCTTCCCCTACCCGTTATTTTCAGTTAATTTGATGAAAATTATGCCCACAATTAGTCTTCCCTTAATCAACAGAGCAATGCTGTTTCATTTGAACACATTATTGCATGATTTTTAGAACAAATTTAATCAAGACAAAACCATCACCTCTCATTTTTAATCAGATCCTGTAAAAGAAGGCGAGATGTATGCAGTTTGTTGGTATCATTAGGTAACCTGAATGTCAGCTTGTTTTCCATTATGACAAAGACACAGCACTCAAGATCCTGCCTTGATCAACATGTACCAGTGTCCTCTGCTGCAGACACTTAAAAGTCAGATTAGAGGTTTGCCAGGGAAAAGCCCTGCACTGAATGGGCTTTTACTCACCCAGAGAGCAGCACAACATGAAGAATGCTACAGAAAAATCTTATGTATGTGGTGAATGAAAAACAGAGGTGACACAGTGGAGGACACACAGTCTTTCACTGAAAGGGTTGTCAAGACCTGGAGAGGGTTGCCCAGGGCATTGGTGGAGTCCCCATGGTCCCCGGGGGGGGGGGGGGGTTTCAAAGCCGTGGAGCTGTGGTGCTGAGGGCCATGGGTCAGTGGTGCCCTGGCAGTGCTGGGGTGATGGTTGGACTGGATGATCTTAAAGGTCTTTTGTAACCAAAATGATTCCATGATACATGTCACCACTTGATTCTGGGAGCTACCAACTAATGATGTGGACAAGCTCATGCCGTCACTATCTCCCTGATAATTATGGGATAGATTGCACAACGGGAACGCTGAAAAATAAAAACTGGGATTAGTTTGGTGAGTACAGAACGGGGAAAAAAGAGAAGGGGGATGCATGGAAGATTTATCTGCTGGACTGTTCTGAACCACAGGGCTTAAAGGGAGAACCTGAAGAGTGAAGCACAGTTGCAAACCACCAATCCTCTCTAGAAAACAGTACGAGGTATTTCTCTGGTAGCTGCTCAGGCTGTGTAAAAAGATGAACTTAAAGGCAATTTAAACACAGAGATTTTGGTCTAGATTTATACAGCCATCTTCTTACATCACCCTGAGGAGAGCAATGGCTGGATTTCTCATGAAGGCAGTAAGAAAAAAGGTCCTTAAAACTCTACCACAGGAAGTTCAGCACCCAGCATGGCATCCGACACGCTATCTTGGGCCTCATTCTACTGATAAAGACAAGTTAATTGCTAGCTTGAAAATCTGCTGCTGGCTAAGTACCAGTGATCATTATGTGGTTATATTTACCCTGTGAGGATAGAATATGGCATCAGCCACTGATACATATGTTTGGAACTGTCAAAGGGATAATTTTCCCAAGTTTAAAGCAATTGTCAGAATAACTGCCTGGGAACATCAAAGGGAGAAATATTCCCCCCAAAACATTAGAGTTGTACAAGAAGATCTTACTGGATGTCCATAAAGCCATGAATCTGCAAAGGAGAAATGGCAATTACGCCGGGCAAAGAGCCACGCCAGTTAAAAGCAGATGTGTGAGTGGCAAAGAAACAAAGCCTCAAAATACCAAATGTGGAAAATGGGAGGTAATGGCAGCTCAGCAACGAAGAGAAGTTTAAAACCAAGAATACTGAGAAGGCAGCTAGTTGCAGAATGACCAGGAGTCAAACAGGGTGAAATCAGAAGAAATGTTGAAATTTGTTGGTAAAACCCAGAAAACTGAAGTCGGGCACAGGTCCTCTGCTAGAGATGTACCATGACATTGCAAATGGGAAGCTTGAAAAGGTACCAGAAGAGAGTTTTCCCATCCCATCTGGTGTCGTGGATGACAGAGAGATTTGTCTGCTTGCACCTGAGGATGCCAGGAGGTGGCACCTGGTCGGACTAAGTATTTTTGATTTAGGGTGATGTGGAGTTAGAAAGATGCTGAAGGGACTGGAACATCTCTCTGGGGAGGAAAGGCTGAGAGCCCTGGGGCTTTTTAGCCTGGAGAAGAGAAGCCTGAGAGGGGAGCTTAGGAATGGTTACAGAACTCTGCAGGGTGGGGGGCAAGGAGAAGGGACCAGGCTCTTTTCAGGGGTGCCCTGGGATAGAATGAGAGGTAATGGCAGCAAGGTGAGACACAGGAAGTTCCACCTCAACCTGAGGAGAAACTTCTTCCCTGTGAGAGTGCCAGAGCCTGGCCCAGGCTGCCCAGAGAGGCTGTGGAGTCTCCTGCTCTGGAGCCTTTCCAGCCCCCCCTGGCTCTGTTCCTGTGTGGGCTGCCCTGGGTGACCCTGCTCTGGCAGGGGGGTTGGACTCCATCATCTCCAGAGGTCCCTTCCAACCCCTAACGTTCCATGATTCTAGAGATGTGGTCTTTTTTGATGGAAGAATCCCAAACAGCATCCCAGTCTATAGTCTCTCTGATCAGCTAATAAGAACGTAAGATCCTTGAGAGAAGTGAGAAATTCTAATGAAGGAATTCAAACACAGGACTTTGAAGACTTAAAAGCACGTGAAAAGCAGGAGCTAGTCTGGCAGGGAACTCATGTGACAAACAGGAATAGCTGGTTTGAAGCTACCAAATAACCTGTAGTCACCTGTCTGATGGAAGACAGCACTTGTCAAGGAGGCATATTGACTTTTTCTGACAGAATTACAGGTCTTTAGCTTCCCCCACCCCTCCCCACTCCCCCAAGACATCTGATTTACTGCTGTGTGACATGGAGTTATAAAATTCTCAACCAACAGCACTAATGTAGCAGGCAGGAGATGGTTTTAAGATCTCCTACAGAGTTCATTTATAAAGCATTGTTGGTAAAGGAGAGAGAGAAAGAAGCAGACTTATTTTCACTGCGATTTCTTCTAGAATCTCTCCGTGGCTTAGCGGTATTCAATATTTTGGATCAATAATCTCTTCAATACTGCTTCAGCAGGAACATTTGCAGATGACACAAGCAAGCAGAGAAGCTCTTCAGCTGACTCACAGCCGGCGTCCGGTCTCTTGGCTGCAGCTGCTGGTTTTAGTCTGTATTCTCTCGGAGTTTTTTACATTACAGATTGGAAAGATGGAGCCTACCAACCTCCTGTGGGCCAAACAAGCAGTGTCTTCGTTAACAATGCTGCATGGCCTGTAGTTTAAAGGTGTTAATTACTAGAAACTAGGAGTCTTTCCCAGGAAAATCGTCCGCTAGCGCCCGCTGCTCCAATGGACCAAATTTCTTTCATTACTCCAGGGGATTTTATCTTAAAACAGAATCAGAGAATGTTAAGGGTTGGAAGGGACCTCTGGAGATCATTGAGTCCAACCCCCCTGCCAGAGCAGGATCATGTAGAGCAGGTCACATAGGAACAGATCCAGGTGGGTTTGGAATGTCTCCAAAGAGTCCACAATCCCTCTGGGCAGCCTGGGCCAGGCTCTGTCACCGTCACAGTGAAAGTTTTTCCTTACATTTCTGTGGAACCTCTTCTGCTCCAGTTTGCACCCATTGACCCTTGTCCTGTCATTGGCCATCCCTGAGCAGAGCCTGGCTCCATCCTCCTGACACTCACCCCTTACATATTAATAAATGTTCATGAGGTCACCCCTCAGGCTCCTCTTCTCCAAGCTCCGGAGCCCCAGCTCCCTCAGCCTCTCCTCGGCAGGGAGATGTTCCACTAAGAAGAATAAGAAGCTAAAGAATTAAATTGTAAAAACCCTGGGTGTCAGTGGTGGTGCTTCAGACTTCCACTGGCTATACTAAGAACTGAGAAATTTAATCTCCTAGGAATATCTGCAGGATGAAGATGTCTTTGTTCCAGCTGAGACAGACATAATGAGGTAGGGATGTCTTGCTGAGTCGATACACCTACAGAGTCCAGAAGCCACGGAGAGATAAATTGAGGAAAGAAACCACCACAAGCACCTGGAATCACTGTGCACTCCAAGGTCATTATGACCAAAGCAAATCTCACCTGGAGTTTCATTTAAAGTATAAACTGGGAATGACTCTCAAAGATCATGACCTACCAGAGGTCGTTACGACTGCCATTCAGATACCTTAACAACCTGGCAGGGCCACCTTCTAATAGAAGTCTGCTCTATTTCCTCATTGCACAGAAGGGTTGTGTTTTAATGCAGAAAGGTCAATTACTTCTCCCTACAAGAAGAAGATTTCTTGCCATTAAAGGCCAGCTCCTGACACCCTCGCCGATGGCCAGCAGAGCACATTCGGAACATGATGAATGCCACTGATTTCCTAGGGGTTCAGGAAATACACAACCCAGCAAAGGGTTTTAATCAAGGTCCTGACTGGAGTACTGAAACTACCTCAGGGGGCAGGAGAGGTGGGTGCTGTATCAGCTATGATGCGAGTGCTGTGGTACTACACACCAGTATAAACACAGCCTAGGTTTAAGTGTCTCTCTGCTCAGCAGGAACCCCTTTGTATCTTCCCTCCCCTTGTAGACAAGCTAATTATAAACTTCTTTAAATTGGTTCAATAGTATCATGATGCTGTGACACTTTTTAGTACCAATATTGTGAAAGAGTCAAAGGGACTTGCTCATCACTAGCCTCCAGTCTACAGTCAAAGAAACAAAGCAAGGAAGGCAATGGCTCTTTCCCAGCCTGCTTTGCTTTAGGGGGTGATGTGCTTTCCAGCAGTTCTGTTCACTGAAAAGGAGAGGAAAATAAGCTTAACAGTGGGAGTCCATCAGGCCTTTGCTGTGGGAGAAGGTATGATCAGCTACCCCATGTTCTTCTCCCCATTTCTAATTACTTTGAGCTCGTTCAAAATCCACACCTTTTTTATCTGGCTAAGTTATATGTAACACATCTCCCAATTACACCCGAGCTCATTATATAACGAATCAGTAGCAATGTCCTAAAGGATTAATTTCCTCCTCAGGTCTGAAGAGTGCCCACTGCAGGGTTCTCTTTGGATGACACACAGGGTATAAAGAAGGCAGCACCTGGACAGTCAGTTTGAGGGAAGGCCTTGAAGTATTTTTAAAGAAGATCAAACTCTGGAAGATGTTCCCTTTGCTACATTTCACGAAAGCTTCATGTTCTCTCTTAACTACTTTGGCTGTTAATGACTGGTGCAGTCCCAGGATGCAGCTGCCCTGTGGATCTCAGACCATAGCTCCCTGTGAGGTAGTAAGGTTTGATTCATTAAATCCATTAAAAGTAGGGTCAGCACTAGAAGCAGACTGGGAGAAGTGGAGGAACTTAAAAGACCCGTCGTGCTCCTGGCAGCCGGAGTCATTGTGAAGGGAAAGAGCTCCCCAGGGTATTAGCAGGAGCTGTACCTTTCAGCTTCAGATACAGATGTGTCTGTCAGCCAAAAAGCATCTGCAAAACTACACTTGGCCAAAAGGCAGCGAGGGCATAGATCACCAGTGCCAGGTCTGCACGGGGCGTGCGCTTCTGCAGCGGCAGAGGTGACAGAAACATCTTTAGAAACAGACTGGTTGCCTGAGGTTTTGCTGAAAGGGCAGGAGAATGGATGAGGAGAGGTTTGTGATTCCAGTGGAAGGTGGAGAAGAAGCCTTTCTCCTTTCTGTCCAGCATCAATTAGGTCTTGCCTGGGTTTCACTTGCAGCCAGCTGCTTTTAATCCAAAAATTAATTTCCTGTAGGCATTTTCCTGCTGCGCGTAACCAAGACTTTGCTTAGAAAGGGCAGGAACGGACTCTGCATGGCAAAGGTTGGCTCTGCAGGGCTCAGATGAATTAAATGGTGTAATAATTACATTTGTCCTTACAGTCAACCCTGGGATCTTAATTTAGATGAGATCCTACTGAAGTCAGAAACTTCCGCCCCAGAACAAATGAGAAAAGCCCCTGGGACGTGGCCACACTTAACCTGAGAGCACAGCCTGTTGTTCATCTGATAACTGTATCTGCCTTTCACTTACCTGTGAATATAACAGTGTTCAGGCTAGATTTGCCCCATAACTCCATGAAATGAACCACATCCCCAAACCTGAGAGAGGGATGTCCAGTGAACACAACACACGGCTGCTTGAAGTCATTGCTGAAGTCTCCATGGATGCTGGGGTAATGTTTCAATTTGTTTGTCTGAATGAGCTGAAAGCAAAACAGAAATCCAGATATTACTTTTCACGCCTCTGTGCTTTGTGGGTCAGTGTGTTTATTTACTTGAGAGGATAAATATTCTGCAGTTTATTTCTAGCTCCTCACAGAGTCCCTTCCTGCACACTCCCCACTTCTCCCAACAGATTTAGCCAGGACTGTCCCAGGTGTTATGAAAAGGAAGTCAGAATACGGGGCCAGGTGCCTTCAAGTCCTTGTGCTCATTTCTTTGGTATCATCAGTAGGGTAACAGAGAGGAAACTCTGCAAACCCTCCAAACTGAGGGCAATGAAAACTCCCTGTGGCTGAAGCTGGCAAACAGCATCACCAGCTACGCACAGGCAACAGATCTCTACTCAGGAGGGTAAGGTTATTTAGCAAGGCGCTTCCTGAAGAAGAATTTTGCTCTATTTCTCCTGCCACATTTCCAATCTGCAGTGCAAGGTTCAACTGGAGATGTAACTGAGTAGATCAGTTTGCTAAGCAGCTCTGTGTAATGTTTTGTGGGTAGTTTCTTGGCAGGTGAGATGTAAAATACCTGTAAATACAGCTTTCTTTAAAAGCATGCAATTTAAAGCACTGAAATCACAGCCTGAACAACTACAAACATACACAGAAACGAAGAGTAGGGAAGAGGGGAACGGTGCTTCCTTTCTCAGCCAGTTTTTAAAGGAGGTGGGACTGCTCATGGAAGATCTCTCCATACTTTGCTGCCTCCTGCCAGGCCTTGCAAGAGTGCTTGCTCCCAGTACCGAGTTCCCATGTGGCAGGGTTCAGCCACATGCTTCTGTTGCTGTTGTGCTGTGGAACCCCAGATGACACGACTAATTAGCAAACACCGTGTGTCCTATCACGACACCTATTTCTAGCAGAAAGCCCTGCCACTCAAGATGTTCCTCTTCATTGCAACAGACTTGATTTTCAAAGGAGGAATTAAAAGCAACTCTTCTGGTCTCTCAGAGCTGGAATTCATCTTTCCAGATAAGCTTTGTTACTTTTTTACCGTGGAAGCTCTGACTCAAGACAGTGCATCTAGATGGAAATGAACTGAAAGCTGAGAATTCTGAGGCTTCTCTAAGCCTCTAGCAACTTACTCACAACAAAGAACTTCAGAACTTGAGGTTCTTACACAGTTGGGTTCTTATGAAGTTCAACAAGGTCAAGTACCAGGTCCTGCCCTTGGGTAACAACAACCCCCTACAACGCTCCAGGCTGGGAGAAGAGAGTCTGGAAACTACTCAGCAGAAAAGGACCTGTTTGGTCAGCAGGTATCTGAAGATGAGCCAGTGTGTGCCCAGATGGCCAAGAAGGCCACCAGCATCCAGACGTGTGTCAGCGCTGGTGTGGCCAGAGGGACTAGGGAAGGGATTGACCATCCTCCTGAACTTGGTGCTGGTGAGGCTGCCCCTCAAATCCCGGGGTCAGTTTTGGGACCCTCCCTCCCAGCAGGACCTTGAGGGTCTGGAGTGTGGCCAGAGAAGGGCAACGGAGCTGGGGAAGGGGCTGGAGCACAAGGGTGGTGAGGAGCAGCTGAGGGCCCTGGGCTTGTTCAGCCTGGAGAAAAGGAGGCTGAGGGGAGACCTTCTGGCTCTGACAGCTCCTGACAGGAGCTTGGAGCCAGGGGGGTCGGGCTCTGCTCCCAAGGAACAAGCCCCAGCACAAGAGGAACCGGCCTCAAGTTGCCCCAGGGCAGGTTTAGGTTGGAGCTGAGGAACAATTTCTTCCCCAGAAGCGTTGTCCAGGGCTGTGCCAGGCTGCCCAGGGCAGTGGTGGAATCCCCATCTTTGGAGGGGTTTCAAAGCCATGGAGCTGTGGTGCTGAGGGCCATGGGTGAGTGGTGCCCTGGCAGTGCTGGGTTAATGGTTGGACTTGATCTTAGAAAGGTCTCTTCCAACCAAAACCATTCTATGAGTCTAACTGAATTTAGCATCAATGAACAAAAGTATCAACCCTACTCCAGTTGTAGCTGTAAGCACCCAAAGACACAGTCTGGAGCAAGAACAGACAACATAGGAACTTACCCTCAGTAGCCTTTCAACAACAGAAAATTGGCTGCACATAGGTGTCAATATTTCTATCTTTCTCCTTTATTTCCTGGAGTTTATTCTACTTCAAGTTGCTAACAGTAAATATTTTTCTGTGATTTTGCATTTGACTTCCCACGCATCCTGTTTACAACTGCTTTGCAAGAGCTAGAATTGGATCGATATCATTCCTTCTGGAATGGAAGCTGTAGGTGGTCAGAAGCTGTTATTTCCACGTGGATCCTTGGATCATGGAGGAATTAGCTGGGGGACTGCACTTGCTGCAGCTCACCAGTAATATCAAATTCCCATTTAATCTTTCCAGAGGGAAATTTGGAAAAAAGCAATCTAGTAACTGCCCTGGCAGTAAATGTGCACGGAATCTTGGAAACAGTTCTGCAATTAAGACTGGTAAAGATTCCTAATTAAAACATCTGGGCTGCAATAGTTAGAATCTAAACTTAGCTTCAGTAATAAACGATGCTGTTTAGCAGACAATGGGCAAAACCAGTTTGGTCCCACGAAACACCAAAGAACAGGTCAGAAATGGCCCCGGGAAGCTTTTCCCTGTTTTGTTTGAGGGAAGCCAAGAGCCTCAAAACTGAAGTTGCAAAAGCAGCTTCAGTTGGGTAATCTGGAAGAAGGGGATGATTTCTGCTTCAAATGTTAAATGTTTGAAGCAGAAATTCTGGCTTCCCTCAAGAAGCAGCAAGAAAACATCTCGCGTAAAACTGCTTCTAACCAGGGTGTTACCTCAGGAGGGAAAAGGGGCACGTATTGAATCCTTAGCACCATGTCCTGAGGGTTTTTTGTCCATCTTATCTTTTTATCTTGGAAGATCTTTTCTGGTAAGCCCGCTGGAGCTCTGTATCTTAGCTCACGATCTCTGATTCTCACAGCTGGAAGGAGCAGGGGTGAAAGGCTACAAAAACAAGTTTAGAAGCATTCCGCACGCTCCAGTGAGAAAGCAGCTGGTAGATTTTAGTGTCCAGAGCAAAGCCCTTTCTAATTACCCCATCCAAAATATGTGGAGCTGAACTTGCACCAACGAAATGTCCCAAGTCATGAAGGGGACTAAATTTCAAATGATCTGTACAGGTCTTTTCTACCTACAGGTGAGACGTGTTCTGTACGCACGCGTAACTCTGCCGTCTTCAGACCTCCCAAGCCTGGGTTAAAACCAACGCCTGGCATTTAGGCAACCAATATTTTCCAAACAGGACTGAGTTCTGGAATCCAGAAGCAACATTCAGAGCGTTTTTCTGTAGAAAGAACCATTATTGACTGAAAGCTTAAGAGACAGAGGATGGTAAAGCGAGCCGGAGGAGAGCTGTGTTGGTTTTTTTTAAATCCCCAATGGTTACACTTCTCTTTAAAGCGGTAGACTTGATTTATGGGGTCAGCAACTGCTGCTATAAACAGGATAAATCTCCAGAGCCTTTGTGTACCCTTTCTTGAAGTGAGCCAAAATACACTGCTATTTACTCTGGGCGCGTTGCGTTCTGTCTCTCAAATTTTGAGCAGATGTGGCTCTTATCAGTGGCTGAGTGATGCGTTTCTTACTTTGCCTCCCTTACTCCCTTTGTAAGACCGAAGCCAACAGGGACTTAATTTTATATAACACTATAAGACAAAACATAATACTACACAGTCACCTGGTTCTAGGTATTTATTGCTTTGAATGTGTTACACAGGAACCTGTACATGGAGGGAATCAAAGACGAAGAAGACAAATGGTAGTTATTTAAGATCACAGAATCAATATTACTCCATCCCTGGCTATTTTTTGAGTCAGAAAAAGAGGCTTTTTGCAGCTGTTTCTCTTAGATGTTGCTAACAGATTCCTTAATAATAAGAGGATAGTAAATCCAATTTCTTCCTCTGCTAGAAAATACTGATCAATATAAACTACCTCTCAAATTTTTCTGTTGCAGACATTTAGAGAAGTCTGGATTCACTTATCTTACAGCCTGAAATCATCTAGGTGAAAATGGAGCAGAAAGGAAAAGGAGCAAAAGCTTCTCCTTTTGCCTTGCTAGAACAATTCAGCTATTCATGTATAACATCTCTACCTCCACAAAAGGTATGGTGCTGAGGAACCATCCACGGTTCCTGCTGGAATGGTCCGTGGCTGTGTGAGCAGAGGATGATCCCACGTGCTTGAGGCATTTGAAAGAACAACCCAAGCTGGTTCTGGGGTAGCAGAAGAATGTTTCTAAACAAAATTAATTCCTGATTTATTGCCCACAGCCTTTCAGCTATGCATTGCGGAGCTTAAATTGAAGCCTGTTTAGACAGTTGATCCTAGAATGTAACTGCTACAGCACCCTGGAAGTGAAAGCCACAGCCTCCCTCGGCCAGCCTGCTGCATTCACACATATTTGGAACTGGGGTTTTTAACTTCCAGAAGCTCCCAACGTCACGTCTATTCGAGCTGCTTCTCCTCTCTTCCCTATCACAGCAAGTGCTGGTGAAAAACTCAATCGCCACTTTGAAGTGTAGGGAAGAGCCATCTGCAGGAGATCCACCCTTTCCCTAACTGACTGCTTCTCCACTTCCCAGTTTTCCTTCGGAGAAATCGCTGCCTGGAATGTAGAGCAGTCTTGCTCCAGATCCTACCTCCCTCCAACCCAGGCACAGCAACTCTTACCCAAACGACCACAGAGAAATGCCCTTCAAAAGCAGCTGGTTTAGCTTGGGCACCTCTAAGAGGCTACAGATGAGACTTCAAAAGCTTGTGCAAGAACCTGGACACTCCAGTCATCTTAACTTTAGTTGGAATTGATGCCCACGTTCATCCCTGCAAGCCTGGTGCAGCACTTTAGCATATTCCCTGTTCACTTGGACTGGATGTTAGGAAACAAATTGCCATCCCAGTAAATTGTACGCAGGGATTGTGTGGGAGGAGTTATGATGAACAGCTACTACTACATTAAAGTACAAGTAACGAGGGGAGTAAAAGTGTTTTGGGTTCTCTGCAGAGTTGAACAGTGTGTCTGCTTTTATTCAGCACAGCAAAATAAGCAATGAGTTCAAAACAGGCAACATAAAACATAAGCCTGGAAAATTTCCATGCAAAGAGAATGAAAAAGCTTCAAACAACTTAGTACAGAGCGAAGAGTAACTTGAAATAAATATAGTAATTGTAGAGAAGATGAAAATCATAGAACCATAGAATTGTCAGGGTTGGAAGGGACCCTAAAGATCATCCAGTTCCAACCCCCCTGCCATGGATAAAACATTTTTATCTTCTCGTAACAAGGGATAGTTAAGTGAGATGGAAATCATAACTGGTTAAAGGAAGTACATGGTCTTCTATACTACACATCAGGCACCACTGGAACTCACTGCTGCAAGAGATTGCAGCAACAATTTGGAGGATCTTTTGCCTTGCTTGTTCTTAAATCCTGCTGTTTATACAGCTAAGAGGAACGTTGGATTCCAGGACCAGAGAGCATGCTGGGCTGGACTTGTTTGCTAGATAATTAGGAGCTTATTTCCTGGCCTGTCCCTTTCTGATGCATCGTGCCAGGCACATTTGTGCTTGCTAATAACTAAGAGACAAGTCTGAGTAATTCCCTGTTTTCTTCCAGCGACTGAGCAGCTACGCACACCTTTTCACGATGGGCAGTTTCCGTATGGGTTACACTGAAAAAAAGCAGAGCAATTCTCCACTAACAACCTACTCAATAGAAATGATCACTCCGTGGCTGTTTCTGATGCTCATTAACAGTGCCCTTAAGTGCTAGTAAGCAGAGCTGCTGATTGTGAGGTTGTGGAGTCACAGATTTAGGAGGAGAGTGTTTACCTGAGATGAAAAGGCTGGCTGCTGATTAAGGCTTGAACTGAGTACTGGAAGCTTTGACTCCAAGTCTTTGCTCCCTCCTAGACCGATGGCAAGCGTGGTCAAGCAAGTCAGCTTGGGTTTAAGAAAGGCAAATCTTGCCTTACCAACCTGATCTCCTTCTATGACAAGATGACCTGACTATTGGACGAGGGAAAGGGTGTGGATGTGGTCTACGTGGACTTCCAGAAGGCTTTTGACACTGTTCCCCATGGATTTCTAATGGAAAAACTGGCTGCTCATGGCCTGGATGAGAACAGGATCTGCTGGATCAAGCACTGGCTGGAGGGATGGGCCCAGAGAGCAGTGGCCAATGGTACTGAACCCAGCTGGCAGAAGGTCACACGTGGCGTTCCTCAGGGCTCAGTGCTGGGGCCGTTTCTATTGAACATCTTTACTGATGATCTTGATGAGCACAGAGTCTGCCAGCAGTAAATTTGCAGATGACACCAAGTTAGGCAGGGGTGTCGATGTGTGTGAGGATAGGGAGGCTCTCCAGAGAGACTGGGATAGACTGGACCCCTGGGCACTGCTAATGGTGTGAGGGTCAACAAGGGCAAGGGCCAGGGCCTGCACTGGGGCCGCAGCGACCCCAGGCAAAGCTGCAGGCTTGGGGCAGTGTGGCTGGAGAGCTGTCTGGAGGAGAGGGAGCTGGGGGTTCTAACAGACAGGGCAATGAACACGAGCCAGCAGTGTGCCCAGCTGGCAAAGAAGGCCAAGGGCATCCTGGCCTGGATCAGAAACAGTGTGAGCAGCAGGAGCAGGGAGGGGATTGTCCCCCTGATCCAGTTTGGGGCACCTCAGGACAAGAGAGATCTCAAGGGGCTGGAGCGGGTACAGAGGAGGCAACGAAGCTGGGCAAGGGACTGGAGAAGAGATCGTGTGAGGAGAGTTTGAAGGAGCTGGGCCTGGTTAGTGTGAGGAAGAGGAGGCTGAGGGGAGCCCTCCTAACTCTCTACAGCTCCCTGAAAGGACATTGTAGAGAGGCTGGTGCTGGGCTCTTCTCTCAGGTCATTAGGGACAGAACCAGAGGGAACGGCCTCAAGCTGAAACAAGGCAGGTTTAGACTGGGCACTAGGGAAAAATTCTTCATGGAAAGGGGAGTGAGAGATTGGAATGGGCTGCCCAGGGAGGGGGTTGAGTCCCCATCCCTGGGTGTGTTTAAACATCGCTTGGATGTGGTGTTGGGGGTCGTGGTCTAGGGGTGAACTTGTAGAGTAGGGCTGATGGTTGGACACGATGGTTGGACACAGCTTTGCCAACCGGAGTGATTCTGTGATTCTGTATGGCCATGGCCAGGTTACCCAGGCCAGGTCTGTATTAAGATCATTTTGCTTTGTCAAATTAAACCAAACCATCGTAGTAGCTGAGCCCATGTGGCTTTAGATGTTTCTATAGCTGTACCACGTGGTATGAGTTGCATATACGAGTGTCAGCTGCAAGATTTTGCCCCTCTTCTGTTTACATTGTTTGTTCCCACTCTGTATGTCATAGAAAAAGAAAGCCTTAGAAAAAGTAAATGTTATGACATCATAAAACCATAACCAGCTGCAGGTACCACTAAAACTGGAATGCAGGCCAAGGCAGATAAGAATTACAGGAGTAAAAGGATGACAGCAGCTGCTCCTCAGGGGACAGCAACAAAGAATCAAAGTCACGTGCTGAGCACTGGGTACCTGACACGGGCATCTTTGTGCTGGGGTCTTACATGTCAGTCATCTATGACAATCTCAGTGTGCTCTGAGTGTTTAAAATCTAAAGAAATCAGAACAGCAAGAAGCAACCTAATCTGGACTTCTTAAGTGTGTCTAAACTTCAGTGATTTATGATCTTAGGAAAAGGACTGACTGAAACAGCAGCCTCGGTCTTTCTTTGCCTGTTTTGGTTTTGCTATTAAACCAGGATTTTAGAATCACAGAATCATAGAATGGTTTAGGTTGGAAAAGACCTTTAAGATCGAGTCCAGCTGTTAATCCAGCAGTGCCAGGGCACCACTGACTCATGGTCCTCAGCACCACAGCTCCACGCGGGGCTTGGAAACCCCTCCAGGGATCACGGGGACTCCACCACTGCCCTGGGTAGACTGGGACAGCCCTGGACAGCGCTTATGGGGAAGAAATTGTTCCTTGTGTCCAGCCAAAATCTCCCCTGGTGCTACTTGAGGCCATTTCCTCTCCTCATAACACTTGTTGAATGGGAGAAGAGACTGAACCCCACCTGGCTCCAACCTCCTGTCAGGGAGCTGTAGAGAAAGAGTTCTGCTATATGCCTGGGGCTGTTGCCTCCCACCACATAAACTGGCCTTGCAAAACAGTGGATCTGAATCAGAACTTAGCAATGAAGAGACACACTGTAGCATTTGGCATGTTTGAGGCAAGCCTCGGGCAAAAATGTAAGAATGGCTTTTTCTCAGTGATATCCATGGGTCTGGAGAAAGCTGTCTGTGCACCTCATGAGAAAACGTGCCTGGTTTTGTGGGTCAGAAGCTGCATGGTTTGGCCTTGTCGACCAAAGATTGTACTTGTAACAGGCGCGTTGTTCCCTCCGTGCATTTGGTCAGAAGGCAGCTGATCTGTTCTCCACTGCTGGGAGTCCTTTCCTAAATCACTACCTTGATCTAAAAGCAGAGAGGAATGACTCAACAGCTAAACAACCATGTGGCAAAATTTCATTATCAGCAGGCCTCTGGAGAATATAAAACGTCTGAAAAATTAGAGGACACAGTTATCACTCTATAAACACATAGACCCATCATATAAGATGGGTTAATTAATCCAGTTTTTGACAGCTCCACGTTTGGCTTCTCATTTTTGGAAGTGCTTTCACTTAAATCTGCCAGTTCCTGTGCGTATCGCGAATGAGAATTTCAAAGCAGTGTCCTGGGTAGAATATAGGCTGTCAGAGAAACCAAGGACACTGTGGATCAACACGGCCACCCCAGAAAGCAAGAGATGCAGGAGGAATTAGAGAGTGTGGCCAGCAACACGACTGTATACAGTCTTGCACCCAGAGATCAGGCTTTGGACTTGATTTATCAGGGTGACTGAGTTTTTGTGGTTACAGAAAAGGTGGTGAATAGGTGATGTGCCCGGCAGCACGCAGTCTTCTTGGTAACAGATCATGTATATCACTCACTGAGCATCCTGCTTGAAATGCACTGAGGCATCTGGAAAGAGTGAGGGCTTCTGGTCAGAGCCTACTTCCAACATTGCTCTTGAAGCACCTACAGATGATAGATACGATGGGCAATGGCAAATTCCAGAGAAGCCCCTGTCCTCTTTTTTTTCTTCAATATAAAAAAACCCAAACCTGACACATGAAAAAAATATTTAATCTCTGGACTCTTAAACCTGCAGTGGCCACTCAAACAGCTTTGGCCACAGGAACTAAAAGAGACCATTTTCTGAGATGGCAGGGCCCAAAGGCCTCACTGTCTCACAGGAGGAGGATTTGGCCAACATTTTTTCTCAAGTCCCATTTCTTCCTTTCCCAGAACTCCTGTCATTTACTTCAGTGGGAAACCTACCTGTTCCCACTGGAGAAAGAAAGAGATTTTCTTTCTTGAATAAAACTCTGTGAGCTAACTCCAGAGGCATGACTTATGCCACGTTTATTTAATGTCTGGTTGGATGAAAGTTCCCTTCAAATTATTATTTTCTTGCAGGGAAGATCCCCTCAATGTATGTTGCAGGGAGAGTCCAGCCCCCCAAGCCAAGAACCTTATTCCCCTCTGCTTCACTAAGACACTAGCTCAAGTAATTTCATTTAAAATTGCCAATGAGAGCATTCAGTGCTGCAAGTTGAAACTTTTTTCTATCCAAGCTCTCTTTCAGGATACTATTTCTCCTGCAGCAGATAACACGATGCCTATTTCAGCTCAGGAGGTAGGAGCTGGGATGACTCAGATGCCTCTGATAAGGTTTTAATTTTACAGACTTTGAAATAAACTGTTTGGACAAAGGGAATAATTGGTGCTTGAAGTCTGAAAAGAGCAAGAAGCTGCCCATGTGTATGCCAGGCAGCCTTCTGTAGGGGAAGAAGTCAACCAGGCGAGCACATGTAAGTTATACGATGAAATAAACATCACAGGAATTTTTGAGTCGAGGGAACACCATCATTCATTCCTCCCCCCCCCCTCCCAAATTAATCACAGAAAGACAAGGAAAAAGAAAAAACAAACCCAAAATGTTCGTATCAATAATGACACAAAACTATTAAGTAGCTGTAGAAGTGTTTCTCAGAAAAACAGCCACCCAGGACTGTGCTTCAGAAAGCCACTCACTCTGCAACCTTAGCAAATGGCAAGTCCATGGTTTACTCACCTCAGCATGGGGAAAAGGAGGTTCTGGAAGATATACCTTTGTTTGTTTGTTATGACACAACCTTTAAAAGAAAATAAGCTGGGTTAGAGAGGTGCAGAACATCCTGCAGTATCTGCTGCCATCTACTGCTTATTTTTTCTAGAGAAAGCCAATTCTCTGTAGCATCAGGTGCAAAATCACCAGTTGGTTGGGTTACTTCCAATTTAGAGAACCAGCAGCTACAGGACATGACAGCTCAGCCCCAGTGGGATCATGTACTGAAGGTGCAAGAGAGCTGGAAGGGGGTTTGTACACACGCTGTTACAGAACCCCTTTGCTGTTGAAGACAAATTTGTAACTCAACAGCCACATCATTTCATGGCCCAGACACCTCAGCAGCTTCTGCAAAGCCACATCACCTGTCAACAGAAAAATTCCAATTGCTTCCTCCTACTTCTCAGCAATGACTTGGTCCTTTTGTTAATTAACATTCAGTTCCCCTATGTATTTTTTTATTGCAGCTATAATCACAGAATCACAGAATGGCAGGGGTTGGAAGGGACCTCAAAAGATCATCGAGTCCAACCCCCCTGCCAGAGCAGGGTCACCTAGAGAAGGTCACACAGGAAGGTGTCCAGGTGTGTTTGGAAAGTCTCCAGAGCAGGAGACTCCACAACCTTTCTGGGCAGCCTGGGCCAGGCTCTGTCACCCTCACCATGAAAAAGTTTCTCCTCGTGTTTACCTGGACCCTCCCATGCTCCAGCTTACACCCCTTGCCCCTTGTCCTGTCACTGGACGTGCCTGAGCAGAGCCTGGCTCCATCCTCCTGACACTCACCCTTTCCATATTGATAAACATCCCTGAGGCCACCCCTCAGGCTCCTCTTCTCCAAGCTCCAGAGCCCCAGCTCCCTCAGCCTCTCCTCAGCAGGGAGATGTTCCACTCCCTTACAGAACCTGCCTCTCACCACAGCATAATGCTCACAGTTACCTGCTATTTAACATCAATCTTTTATTTTTCAAACATAAATGTTGAAAGCTGTTGATTAGCTCTTGCCAGACTCCTGACTCATCCTCTTAAAGAAGTTAAAAGAAAGATTATTTTGTCAGAGGTCTGTGTGATGCTACAATGATCTGCAGTGATGCTGTCCTGGTGGCTTCTTCTGGGAAACATTACCCATCTCATGCTTTCTTCACTTCATTAACAAACAATAACCACGGGTCAAGTTACCTTTGATGAAGTTTAAGAGATACTAAGAGGAGGACATTTCTTTAAGCTGTGTAAAGAGTAAAACTGGAAGGCTGAAATCACTGAATTTCAACCTAAGATCAGACCCCAACCTCTGTTTTACTCATGTTCAGCCTCTGCCTCCATTTCCACCTACGTAAAACGTGAACCTCACACGGAAGCATCTGGAGATCACCTAATGCTGGGCTTGACTTTGGAACAGAAGCCACTAAAGCAAAGGAGAAGTCCAAAAAAGTGGTGGCTGAACGTTTGGGTGGCTGAACACTTGGGTGTCTGAATTGTGCCAGCCAGACACAGCAGCTAAAATGACCCAACTGGCACAGGAAAAATTCCTGTTGCTTCGCTGGTATTACTGCAAGGAGAACTCTGCAGCCATGGCTTCAGCTGCTGCTGGGATGAACTCACCGTGTCACCAAACGCTTGTTTCACTGTAAACTGTGAGTCAACACATCCTGGGGAGTACACAGAAGTTTGGCCAGGACACCAAGGCTTGATTTTCCTACTTTGGCTGAAAGGAACCTGATTAAAATTCACCAGATTTCAATCCTCTTTACAATTCTCCTGAAGGACCAACTCATGGAAGAGTTCCAGGATCTCGCTTTTCTTTCCTGATCTGCAGACTTAAAAAATGTGCAGAGTGGGAAAGGAGGGAAATGTCAACTGACTCTATTTCATAGACTCATAGGATGGATGGGGTTGGAAAGGACCTCAGAAATCAGAGTCCAACCCCCTGCAACAAGCACTGTCAGCTTGAGCAAGCCATCCGGAACTGCATCCAGTTGGGTTCTGGTGATTTTTGAGATGGAGACTCCAGTACCTCTCTGCACGACCTGTTCCAGTGTTAGACCACCCTCACAGGCAAAAAATGTGTTGATTTTATTCAGACAGAGTTTCATGTGGTTTCATTTTTGCCTCTGGTGCTGTCAGTGGGTCCAAGTGAGAAGAATCTGGTTCTTTCATCCTCATTTCTTCCCGTCAGGTATTTCTACACATGGTAAAATACCCCAAGCCTTCTCCTCTCTGGGCTAAAGAGTCCCAGCTCTCTCAGCCTCTCCTCATCTTTGTGGCCCCTTGCTGGCCCTTACTCCAGTAAGCCCATGTCTTTCTTGTACTGGGGAACCCAGAACTAGATACAGCACTCTCCAGACAGCCTCACCAGTGCAGAGCAGAGAAGGTCTTCCCTGGCCTGCTGGCAGTGCTCTGCCTCATGCAGCCCAGGATGCTATTGTCCTTTATTTTTTGCCATGAAAATAGATTGCTGGATCAGCAAAATGAAGCCTGAAAAAAATCTCTTCTGCCTACACAGGGAGATCATGATATAGTTTGGGGAACACTGGATAAGATGTACAAACAGGCACAGCTAAAACTCACTTGAGTAAGGTACAGCATCTAATCATCAGTGCAAGTACCAAAAAGGACAGATCATAGAATTGTTCTGGTTGGAAGACACCCTTAAGATCATCAAGTCCAACCATTGACCCAGCAGTGCCAGGGCACCACTGACCCATGGCCCTCAGCACCACAGCTCCACGGGGGGCTTGGAAACCCCTCCAGGGATCACAGGGACTCCATCCCTGCCCTGGGCAGCCTGGCACAGCCCTGGGGAACCCTCCAGGGGCTAGAAGAAATTGTTCCTCAGCTCCAACCTAAAACCTGCCCTGGGGCAACTTGAGGCCGGTTCCTCTTGTGCTGGGGCTTCTTTCTTGTGAGAGAAGCCTGACCCCACCTGGCTCCAGCCTCCTGTCGGTGAGTTGTCACAGAATCACAAAATGTTAAGGCTTGGAAGGGACCTTGAAAGATCATCTAGTCCAACTCCCCTGCCAGAGCAGCACCACCTAGATCAGGTCACACAGGAACAGATCCAGGTGGGTTTGGAATGTCTCCAGAGCAGGAGACTCCACAACTCCTCTGGGCAGCCTGGGCCAGGCTCTGTCACCCTCACAGTGAAAAAGTTTTTCCTTATGCTTCTGCAGAACCTCTTATGCTCAAGCTCACACCCATTGTCCCTTTTCCTATCACTGGGCGTAACAGAGAAGAGCCTGGCTCCAGGCTCCTGACACCCACCCTTTCCATATTGATAAACATTCATGAGGTCAAGACCCAGAAGGTCTCCCCTCAGCCTCCTTTGCTCCAGGTTCAACAAGCTCAGGTCCCTCAGCCACTCCTCAGCACCCTTGTGCTCCAGCCCCTTCCCCAGCTCCGTTGCCCTTCTCTGGCCACGCTCCAGCCCCTCAATGTCGTTGGAGTAAGGGGTCCAATCCTGTCCCCAGTAGCTGAGGGGCAGAGGTACAGATTATTTGAATCTGCACGTTCTCCAGGAAATGACCTTTCCCTCATTACAGAACATCTCCTTACACCGGCACGCACACCCCTGTGACTCAAGAAACCTGTTCACAATCCTAATCCAGTGCAGATGAGATTACATCAAGTGGAGATAACCTGCCTATGATCTGTTCCCCAGAGCTGAGAGCGTGCGCCGAGGCTGACGAAGCAGCCCTTTAGTACCTACCATTCAGCAAAGATCTGCGAGAACTCGAGGGAGCTGTTGGCAACAGGTGAGATGAAGTAAAAGGGGACGTTGGAGAGCCCTGCTGAGTCAATATACTGATACAGGCACTCCAGAAGATCATAGATTACTCCAGAGGGGTAACAGGGAACCAGCACATTTCCTCCATTCCGGACAGTCATAGCTAAGGGAAAGAGAATGAGAAAAAAAATCAATTAACAGGGTTCATAGTTCAACTTTTTTCAATAGAATTCCTTGAATCCAAATATTACGTAAGGTGTGGGAAGAAGCTATTGCATCAATCAGCAAGAATACAAATTGGGAGGAATGTTTTTGGTCGTTAAATACTTTTATTTACTGCCTTCTCCAGGCTGAGTGGAGCAAATGATTACGCTCCATTAGCTTGGGGGGGGGGGCACGTAAGGCACTGAGCACATGGAAAACTCCTGACACGAGAGGGCAGCCTTGCACTGGCACACGAGGATAAAGGAGTGCCACAAACCACCTCACCATCACCATCAGCCCTGCTCCAGTTATCAGCTGCCCAGCAGAGGGGAAGGACAACAGTTCACAGGTCTTGGGCTGAGAGCACGACACGTGGTACATCGTTCTGCGCTCAGTTTGCAGTGCTCTAGATGAATGGTTGAAGATGGGGTTGGTACAAACAGCCCTCGAAGATCAAAGGGGGTAGGGAAGTATTTCTCCTTCTTAAAAATATTAAATATTTCTGCTTTTCCAGTATAATAAGAATTTAAAACCTCTGTGAATTGTCGACAGCATGGGACTAGAGAAAAATAAAGGAAAGCAAAAAGAAAACCAGGTTTACTCCGACACATCCGAGAAGAGCAAAAGCAAGTGCAGAGCAAACGTGTTGTTCTTGTGGCAGAATGAATCCCCAAAATGCTGCAGCTTAGGGGAAAGGGACAACGCTTGGCCCAGCTCGCCGAGCAATCGCTGCCTCACCAGGATTTCATCTGGGGCTGTGGGGCAAACCCACCCCTGCTGAGAACTGCAGGGTGAGATGATGCCTCAAGGCGTGACACAGGAAGCCGTGAAAGAGCCTGAAAATGCACGTATTCCATCCCGCCACAATCAATTCCTCGACCCCAGTTCACTGACAAGCTTTCTGGGGTACAGGTTTGGCACAGTAAGGGTCTTTTTGCCCCACCAACGTGCTCAAGGAAGATTTTCATGGCTGAATGTTTAAATGGTTTGCAGAATCAAGGGAAACACGCAGGCTCTGTAGCAGGGGTTTTCACGCTGAAGAACACCTTCCTGCTTTGAAGAGACAGGAGGAAGAGCTTGCATCTAATGACGGGTTAGTTGAAGAATTTGTCCAGGCCATGAAAAATCTGAGTTTCATTCCTAAGCCTTAAGAGTTTGAATTCACATCTCTCCCTGCCGCACAGCCACTGGTTGGCCATGGGAACCTCAAGCATCTTCTGTTCAAAACAACCAGGAGTTCAAGATTTGTGAGGCCACAGAGAAAAGAAGGGAGGGTAAGGTGTTGGAAGAGATGTCAGCTTGGGTTTCTGTTCCCAGGAAAACCAGGGAGCTGGTTACCAATAATGAATATAAAATCCCAGTGCAGGGAGTGACCCTTTGAATCATAGAATATTAGGGGTTGGAAGGGACCTCGAAAGATCATCGAGTCCAACCCCCCTGCCAGAGCAGGGTCACCTAGAGCAGGTCACACAGGAAGGTGTCCAGGCGGGTGTTGAACTCCTCCAGAGAAGGAAACTGGCCCGATGACAACTCCTACCCCCCAGGACAGGGGAGGAGAGCAAAGGAGCTACCCCACCACTGACAAGGCTGTGGGTGACAGCTTTTTGGTTTAGAATGCAGCACTCGGCTCCTCGGTGCACGTATGTGCTGCAGTCAGCCCAGCTGGGCACTACTTCTTGGGGATGCTCTTAACTGGTTCCATAAAGGGATCAGAATTACCTCCCAGCTTCTGCCAAACAGGGATGAAAACCTCCACAAGCATGCTACCTGTGCAAGCAGCAGGTCCAGGCTGGCTCTCTGCACCACCACAGTGACTTTCTCGAGTTGTCAGAAGAGGACAAGTCCGTTGGAAAGCTGTTTAAAGCCTAATTTATCTCTGCGACTGCTGGATGCGCTCTCTCGAGCAAAGTTGTATAATAATCTTGGCGTTTCAAATTTAGTCTCCTTCAGCAGCTCCATAACAACTTGGTTCAATTCACAACTCACAACGAGAGACTCGCTTTTCCAACAGCTGCCACCGCAAGGTCAAGCTGGCACCTAAAAAGCCAACTGTGCTCTTTTCTGCTTTCTATAAACACGACCGCGCGCGCGCACGGAGTCTCACAAACCGTCCCTGCAGACGGGCTGGCAGTTTTGCTGATGCTGCCCAAGGCAACGTACAAACCCAAGTGCTTTTCTCGAGCGTTGGTGCCGCAGCGCTGAGCTGAGAATCAAAAGGTGTTTGAGTGAAACAGGGAGGAACTGGGAGAAGCGACAAAGAGCGGTGGTTCCAGTGCCCGATGCACGATGAGAGGAAGAAATCATAGAATCAGAGAATGGATGGGGTTGGAAGGGAGCTCTGGAGATCATTGAGTTCAAGTCCAACCCCCCTGCCAGAGCAGGGTCACCCAGGGCAGCCCACACAGGAACAGAGCCAGGGGGGGCTGGAAAGGCTCCAGAGCAGGAGACTCCACAGCCTCTCTGGGCAGCCTGGGCCAGGCTCTGGCACTCTCACAGGGAAGAAGTTTCTCCTCATGTTGAGATGACAGAAATGAAGAAATCACACATGGGACTTGGTACTAATGGGAACTGGTGCCTACAGCTCAACGTGCTGGGATGAAAACACAGATCAAGCTGAAGTTTTCACACTTCCATTTCTGTGCTTCACAACCTGTGTTCACAAACAGGCCCTTACCTCACGATACACATTTTTGGCTCAATTTCCAGCTTCTGCTTTAGAGTTTTTACCTAATTTATTCTGAGCTTCTTGGAAAACCCCCTGAACATTTTGGAAATGGGAAAAATATATGAAAACTGTCATGCTCAGCTTGCCTACTGTAGTGTTTTTCCCAGCAAGCTACTGCTTTTTGGCCTATTTTACACATTTGAAAGAAAACTGATTCACTTTTTCCTTCTCCTGATGTTGGGATAGTTGTATAAACACTTCTGTAAAAGCTCTAGCACTGCATTATTCATACAATTATTTAATTTCTTCAGGTCACTGTGGGTTTTTTTTTTTACAAATACCACTCAAATTTGAGATTCTTTCAATGGCATCTTTTTAAGCATGTACCTTCCTTTTTCTGATTCCGCTGCGTTTGCTTCATTCAGGATAGAAGCTGCTTGAAGATGTTTAGCAAAGCCCTCAAAATAGTTCAGAATGTTTCTGTAAATGAGAGCAACGTGTGCAGATAGACACTCACCTGCACCTACACCTCTAACACCCTTATTTATATGCGTTCATCTTTTGGATTTTGCTTTGGCCCAAGTCACAGCTCTAAGACTTTGATTAATTTTTAAAAGCGTTTTAATTAACAACAATCTCACCCCTGTTGTCTCAGCATACAGATGTTCCAGTTCAAGACACAAGTGACCACCAAGGTTCTTGCTGGAGCACATTTGCAGCAGAGCAGCACGTACCACTCGCCAGCCTCTCCAGTACAAAGTCTCACCCTTTGAATCCTGGGGTCAGTTTTGGGATCCTCCCTCCCAGCAGGACCTTGAGGGGCTGGAGCGTGGCCAGGGAAGGGCAACGGAGCTGGGGAAGGGGCTGGAGCACAAGGGTGCTGAGGAGCAGCTGAGGGCCCTGGGCTTGTTGAGCCTGGAGCAAAGGAGGCTGAGGGGAGACCTTCTGGCTCTGACAGCTCCTGACAGGAGCTTGGAGCCAGGGGGTCGGGCTCTGCTCCCAAGGAACAAGCCCCAGCACAAGAGGAAATGGCCTCAAGTTGCCCCAGGGCAGGTTTAGGTTGGAGCTGAGGGACAATTTCTTGCAGCCCCTGGAGGGTTCCCCAAGGCTGTGCCAGGCTGCCCAGGGCAGGGGAGGAGTCCCTGTGATCCCTGGAGGGGTTTCCAAGCCCCCCGTGGAGCTGTGGTGCTGAGGGCCATGGGTCAGTGGTGCCCTGGCACTGCTGGGGGAATGGCTGGACTTGATGATCTTAAAGGTCTCTTCCAACCAGAATGATTCCATGATTCTATTTCAGCTCAGACTTGCTTCCTTGGTGGTTTAAGGTAAGATGACAGGATGTGATCACACCGCCATCTGTCAGGGGGACAGTAACCCCCATAAAGGCCCCGAAGGGACAGGGAAGGGCAGCACACCTGGATCTAGCACAACAAGGTCACTAAAGCTCATCTGCAACAGCTCTTAGGGTAATAAAATCAGCAATGCTTTAAAACAATGAAAGCACAGGCTGTGACACACACACACACATAAAGACACGTGTCACTCTGGAAAGGAAGTCACAGGTGTTGAGAACTAAGCCAGCTTCAAGGAGAAGAGGTTGAAGAAGTTGCTGGAAGAGAAGTCCACTGACCATGATTAACCACACAAAAGCCATGTCTGATTCAGGAAAATATACTTGAAGGCTATGACATTATAAGGGGAAGTATTATATAGTCTTGTCCTGTTCTGCTCTTCTCTCAACATCTTCTCGTGATCCCTGCTGGAGCCAGGATGCTGGCAGAGAGGATCTGTGGTATAATGCAAGACTGTTCTTACAGAATGCCAAAACACCCTCTATTAATAGACATTCATATTACACTTCACCATGTAACTCGTCTTCATATGAGCAGACCCCACAGTTTTACCTTGTACGTCCCTCAGCAAGGACCTAGGACTCCTGTTTGAACTGAAACTTGTCCTAAACAGGGATGTCTGGTTTGGATGTAGAGAGAGTGGGAATCTCTCACATCCCTTGTATTATTTGCCTTCCACTACCATGGCAGCCTCATACTGGGATCTGTGAGACAGATATTCAGCATCTGTGAATATGCCCAAGGATCTTAAACTGGAAATAAACCCAAAGAATGGTGGTGGGTTTTTTTTCTCCTCTTTTATACACATGTAAAAAGTAAGACTGAGAATTGTTTGCACTTCTGTTCTGTTCTGTTCTCAGCCTTATTCTGCAACCTCAGGTAAGCCACCTAAACTCTACACCTCAAAATTTCTCCCAGGTGTACAACGGGGAGCAGAACACTCACAGTGAGGATTCCCTGCTTTAGACTTCTCAGGTCATCTGATAACCTTTTGAACAATTCTCCTACCACGAGCTTTTTAGCCTTGCTTGTAAAAAGTAATTTGTTTAAAATAGAAGATCTTTGATGAAAGAACAGGCAATATACGGCAGGAGAGACATGAGAAAACGGTTTGATGACAGAAGGGTGAGAGCACAGAGGAACTGAGGTGGGGGAAGGGGAGAGAAGGAGAGAACAGCACTGGATGTGACATTCCAAACAGGCTGGAAAATGCTGCCATTCACACTGATATCACAGCTTTGCAATTATCAGCTTTTCCAGCTGTGAAAGCGTCTGATTAGGTTTTATATTGCTGGGGTCTATAAATATATCTTGATTTTTTTTGTTGTTTTTAAGCAGAGATTGTGCTGTTTGCTTTTGATATATTTAAAAATCAGGTGTAAGAAGGGAAGCAGATGTGCTTGTTTGCAAAAGTGGAAAGTCATAAAAAAAGCATGTAAAGGTTTTACTCTGGCTGCTACACAGGAAGGAGATACTAATATTTCATCTGGGAACAATATCCAAACCCAAGGCAACACGTAGTCTGCTGGCAGCTAAGCGACACACTTAGCGAACCAAGAGCAGCAGATGATTAAATCTCATTATACCTGTTCCATTCCAAAACATTTTAGGTACAACTTGTGTCTCTCCAAGCACTTACTGTATTAATGACATCAGGAGCACATCGTAAAATCTAAACAGCTAGTTTTATGCCAGAAGCTATAGCTGGACAACTTCTTCAATTCCAGGAATCTCAGAATTATTTCCCACCCAAAGCAATGAAGAAGATGATAAAATAGGCAAAAGATTTCTTTCTACGACCTACCCAAGTTGCTGCAGAACTCTCCTACCATGCCATCTGGGTTAGCAGTAGGGATCTGTGTAAGACCCGTCAGGATGAGAACATCGCTATTTTTAAGAGAAGCCTGGTCCATGGGCTGCAACAGAACACAGTGAAAGAAAAATGAGTCACGGGAGAGTTGGAACACAGGTTTCTCTGCTACCAAGGAGACTGCAATACGTAACAGATGCAGTGACCAAGAAGGAGAAGATGTGGAACGCTTTGCGCACTGTCCCGCCATCCCTGGAAACCTACCTGGAGTTAATAAACACACGTACACCTTTTTACCTGTACCACGGCCCAAAGCAAACCATGGAGCTGTAACCAGAACCATCTCAAACTGGTCTCCATGGACTACTCATTTCCAAGGAGCTGAACACTGAAACAAGGCAGGAATTTGCCGAGGTTGTGGCAGTACAGTCAGAACAGGTTGTCACTCGCTTTTGTAGCTCTGCCTGTACTTTTCAGCTCACTTCCCTCAGGAAATCAAAGGATCAGCTTTGATTTCCAGGGCTCAGTGTCTACAGGAGCAGAACCAGTTTGCTGAACCATTTGGTGAATTAATCCCCTTGGAAGAGGGGAGATCAGCAAAGGGCTCTGGGCCTGAAGCTCTCAGTTTGGCAGATGAACTTGAGTGCCGCACGAGGCTCTCCCCCGGCGGTGAAGTCCGCTCTTCTGCCCCCAGGACTACAACCAAGACTTTCAAACACTCATTTCAGGGCACAGGCCCTCTTAGAAGTCTGGGTTTGTGAAATGGGAAATGGCTACTGCTGGTGGAAAAGAAATCATGGTTGAAATTCCTTATTATTTGTGGCCTCTCAGTACTTAAGGAGGGGCCTGGCAGAAAGAAAGATGGGGACAGACTTTGGAGCAGGGCCTGTGGGGAGACAGGACAAGGGGGAATGGGTTGAAACTCCAAGAGGGAGCTTTAGAGTGGAGAGAAGGAGAAATTTTTGGTGCTGAGGGTGGGGAGAGCCTGTGCCAGGCTGCCCAGAGAGGTGGTGGCTGCCCCATCCCTGGCACCATTGCAGGGGAGGTTGCCCGGGGCTCTGAGCACCCTGCTCTAGCTGCAGATGGCCCTGCTCCCTGCAGGGGGGGTGGACTGGATGACCTTGAAAGGTCCCTTCCCACCCACACCAGTCTGTGATTGTATGATTTTTATGAATACTGATTTATTTATCTAAGAAAGAATAATTTACACATTAGTTTTTCAGATGGAGCTACAATATGAGGCCAAGCAGATAGGTACTTCTGTACAAACCAGTAACTGAAATCAGGTGAAAAATCATAGCTTGAACTGCACCAGAAAACCCCACATACAAAACAAAGTAGCAAAAATAATAGAGAAAACATAACTTGGCTTCCCAGTCTCCACCCCAGTGCCTTTCTTTGAAAACTGTGCTAGAGGTTAAGCCATGTACCAGTGAGACAGATGTGTGCAGAGGGCTGAGATCTTTCATCTGCTGGGTCTACAGTGTGTGCTGTGCTGATGACCCACAGTCCTAAGTACAGCTCTAGATTATTTTCACGGGAGACCTTCTCACTCTCAACACCTCCCTGACAGGAGGTTGGAGCCAGGGGTCAGGCTCTGCTCCCAAGGAACAAGCCCCAGGATAGGAGGAACCTGCCTCAAGTTGCCCCAGGGCAGGTTTAAGTTGGAGCTGAGGAACAATTTTGTCCCTGCAAGGGCTGTCCAGGGCTGCCCAGAGCAGTGGTGGAGTCCCCATCTCTGGAGGGCCTGAAAAGCTGTGGAGCTGTGGTGCTGAGGGCCATGGGTCAGTGGTGCCCTGGCAGTGCTGAGTTAATGGTTGGACTTGATAATCTGAAAGGTCTTTTCCAACACAAACTTTTGCATGATTCTATGTGCTCAAAGTGCCCAGGGTAGCTCTCATGTACATCTACCATTGTGATTTCTGCTCCCTGGGGGCAGAAGAGTTTATATATGCACAGTCTGTCCTGTGGTCACAGATGTAGCAGAGGGACTGACCTTTCAATGGTCCAGAGTTTCCTCATGTGGCTATTTGGCCACTGGCAAACCAGGTATGGTTGAAGAAAACGTGGCTTCTGCCTCAACTGTGCATAAAGGCTCATACTTTTTGAACAGAGGTCAATCATTTGACACGTTTTATCCTGGTACTTTATCAAAGCAGAATGGAAGTGAATATCCACTTCTCTTCCTCAGCAAACACAGAGCAGATATTCAAAACTGAAAGTTAAGTGGGACCAACTTTGCCAGAAGTTTACGCTGTGCGCCACCTCGTAGGCCCAGACCTGTTACGTGAGATTTATTGCCAGCTTTGACTCTCCACGGCGTGTCTGTGAAAATGAAATGCCAATAATGTGATAAAACCCAATCTTGAATCTGCCTGTGATAATGTCCATAATGATTATGCCGTATTAGATACGCATAATTCCAGCTGCTATTGCACCGAGAGGCCTTGCATCGATTTTTGGGGGGTTAATGTAAAGAATATGTCTTAAAAGGCTTTTAGTGACATGCCTGAACCTGTCCCGTTCTCCACTTCGGTGACGAGGGTGTCAGTGCCAGCCTCAGGAGAGGATGAGGCAAAATTTGCAACAGAAACCGTCTGCCAGAAGAGAGAAGTAAAAGGAACAATGAACGGTGCCAGACCGAACGCTCGAACAAACCCTCTGAAGCTCTTCAGCTGTTCTCAGCAGCTTCAAACAGAGCCTTGCTGAATCTTTCACTTGCACTTCTACAGACTCGCTGAGGATTTCGCCAGATGTTCCTGCTGCTGCCACCAAGAGCAACCCAACAGCACCCACTGCACCCAGTTCCAGCTGCTCGGTACATCCCAGGCCAAACGGAGGGCTGCTGAGAGCCTGGGTAATTGATGCCTGGGTTTAATAACCGTGGAGCGCTGGAGGCCCACAAGGCTGGCAAAGTGCTAAGGCTTTAGCCCTAAAAGCTCTGCTGTGTTTTTACATGGACGTATGCTGCTTAACTGGATAGAATTTTTACACCAAAATGCAGTGACTGTTAAAAGACAGGAATGTCATCGTGACGGCTCACCAGGATTCTGGGGAGAAAGAGGTGAGACAAACAACTTTTCACTCCCCGATGAAAAAAAAGCTGATTTGTGGAACACAGTTTTGAGCCTGTGCCACTCAAGGTACTGTTAGCATCACATATTGTCTGTCAAACGTGAAAGAGATGGAGAGCTGGCTGGCAGCTCACAAAAACCACTAGTCATTACTGGATCCCCGTGTTGTAGGAGCTTGAGCTGGTGTTCACAGGGATTAACACTAGGACTAAGCTAGGAATTGTCTTCAACAACCATCTGGAAGCAAGTATGAGATGATGAATCACAGAATCACAGGATGGTAGGGGTTGGAAGGGACCTCTGAAGAGCATCGAGTCCAACCCCCCTGCCAGAGCAGGACAGAACTAGAGCAGATCCCTCAGAAATGCATCCAGGCAGGGCTGGGAAGTCTCCAGAGAAGGAGACTCCACAGCCTCTCTGGGGAGTCTGTTCCAGGCTCTGTAACCCTTAAAGAAGTTCTTCCTCAAGTTGAGGTGGAACTTCCTGTACTCGAGCTGGAATCCATTGCCACTTGTCCTGTCACAAGGCACAAGTGAAAAGAGGTTGTCCCTGCCTTCTTGACACCCAGCCCTCATGGATTTATAGACATTAATTAGATCCCCTCTCAGTCTTCTCCTCTCCAGACTGAACAGCCCCAGGGCTCTCAGCCTTTCTTCATAAGGTGGGTGTTCCAGTCCCTTAACGATGATGGTAGCTGGATATGCAAATGCCATCTGGAAACTTTTGTGATGTGGTAAGTAAAAAGGAAAGGGAAAAAAATCTTTGGTGTGAGGGTGTCAGAGCCTGGCCCAGGCTGCCCAGAGAGGTTGTGGAGTCTCCTTCTCTGGAGAGATTCCAAACCCACCTGGACACTGTGATCCTGGGCCCCCTGCTCTAGGTGACCCTGCTGGATGGAGCAGGGGGGTTGGATGAGATGATGGACAAGATGCCATAGTATGAGATGTCCCTGCCCCTGGCAGGAGGGCTGGAACTAAATGATCCTTAAGGTTCCTTCCAACCCAAACCATCCTATGATTCTATGATCTCCAGAGGTCTCTTCAACCCCTACTTCTGTGATTCTGTGGAATGGCAAAGTACATTTTCCTGTACATGATAAAGCTGAATCTGCCTCGTCTGCCTAACTGCAGGTTGCAGTGAGTGAGTGCAGATCTGCTGCCCAGGAGCAGTTGCTTCACACACCATTCCCTGCCGTGGGGAGGTCATTTCCTTACAAAACATGGACTTCACCAGAAGTTTCCAGAGAAAAGTTTACCTTTAGAAAACGATGAAGCACGGCCAGTGCAACCTGATAAACTGAATCCACTCTGGTGAGACCTCCCCTGGAGCACTGCGTCCAGCTCTGGAGCCCCTGTCACAGGAAGGCTGTGGATGTGCTGGAACGTGTCCAGAGAAGGGCCACCAGGATGCTCAGAGGGCTGGAGCACCTCTGCTATGGGGACAGCCTGAGAGAGTTGGGGTTGTTCAGGCTGGAGAAGAGAAGGCTCTGGGGAGACCTTCTTGTGGCCTTCCAGTATCTGAAGGGGGCTACAAGAAAGCTGGGGAGGGACTTGTTAGGCTGTGGGGCAGTGCTAGGACTAGAGGGGATGGATTAAAACTAGAGAGAGGTCGATTCAGGTTGGACAGTAGGAAGAATTTCTTCCCCATGAGGGTGGTGAGACACTGGCACAGGTTGCCCAGAGAGGTGGTGGAAGCCCCATCCTTGGAAGTGTTCAAGCCCAGGCTGGCTGGGGCTGTGAGCAACCTGCTCTGGTGGGAGGTGTCCCTGCCCATGGCAGGGGGGTTGGAACTGGATGATCTTTAAGGTCCCTTCCAACACTGACACTTCTATGATTTTATGAATCACCATTTCATGTATATGAAAACATGCTCAGTCACCAAACTCTTTCTTATAGTGCAGAGTTTCACCTCACAGAAATATTCCAGAAATATATATACTGTCCTATACTGCTGCTGCTCCTACACTACAAGAAGGTGACCAAGTTTAGATGTGGTGTTGGGGGACACGGTCTACGAGTGAACTTGTAGAGTAGGGTTAAGGGTTGGACAGGATGATCCCAAGGGGCTTTGCCAACCTGAATGAAGGAGTACGAGCCAGGCCACTCTGAGGCTGATGAGAAAAAGGGATTTAGAGACTCCTGCCACACTGCATGTAGCTCAGCACAGCCACGCTATTCAGGGTGGTTTATCTATTGCATTTGCTCAGCTTCTGAGATCAAGCTTTTAAATGAAGGATGCTCAGAAGCAAAGCTCTTCAGAAGATACTCACCTTGGGGGGGGGGGAATTACTTACCCTGACACATTTGCTAAATTATTTTTAAATATCTCCTGCTAATATTGCTTTTAACTATTTTGACAATTTCTGAAGCACACAGCACTGCAAACTTCAAGCCATTCTTCGCACTATGAATTTATGGATCTAGAGAGAATTAATTTACTGGAAATTACATCCACAGCACTATAAAGACTTTGCCCTTAGCAGAGCAGGGTGGAAAAGTTGGCAGCCAGTTAGCTATCATTTCTCCCAAGGAAGGATGTTTCAGAAGTGATATAGAAGCAGCCTGTGAACTGTCTGTAAGGACTATCTGGTGAAATATGGATTTTAAAAAAAACCTCACTCGTGTTCTATTGTTTAACTCTGTTGAAGAATTCCTGTTTAAGGTGAAGGAGAATTTCCCAGATGTTGAGGAAGTTAACATCAAATCATTGATAACAAAGAATGTTATCTTCCCTTAGTAACTATTGATACCTGCCCACTGATCAAGGTCTTTTCAACGCCCGCTAAGTCCAGTCCATTGCTAACAGAGGCACCTCAGTACAGCTTCTCTACTGTGGAGTCACTGAACCCCACTGTGGTGGGGCTGGAAGGAACCTCTGGAGCTGCTCTGGTGCCACCCCC
>JANVCC010000018.1:246865-277879 GCA_025345505.1 Todiramphus chloris collaris
AAGTTGCCCCAGGGCAGGTTGAGGTTGGAGCTGAGGAACAATTTCTTCCCTTCCCTGGAGGGTTGTCCAGGGCTGTCCCAGGCTGCCCAGGGCAGGGGTGGAGTCCCCGTGATCCCTGGAGGGGTTTCCAAGCCCCCTGTAGAGCTGTGGTACTGAGGGCCATGGCTCAGTGGTGCCCTGGCAGTGCTGGGGGAACAGTTGGACTTGCTGATCTTGAAGATCTCTTCCAGTCAACTGAATTCTCTGATTCTATAACAATAGCAGCCATCAGGGCCCACATGCTGCCTACAAGCTGCTAAGGGAACAGAGTACCTGCAGACTGAATTGTTGCTTCAGTTCATTCTAGAAACTACACTGGATTATAGTCAACAGCGTTACAGACAACAAATGTTAGCTGGGAACCCTGGGAAAGGAGTTTTTGAAGCTCAGGTTGATCCATTAGGTTTTGTTTACAATCCCTAATTTGCAGGATGAAAGAAAGTGGAGGCTGAGGCACTCAAAAGATTCCCAGAAGTGAGATACGGTACCTCAGGAGGGGATGTGGCTTACAGACAGAGAGGATACGTGCATTCCTTACATCCTCACAGCTCTCAGTGGGCCAGCCATCAACTCTGAATTTGAAGGTGCACTGCCTTAAAATTGGCCTCCCCAAGGAAGAGGAGAAGCAAATGGATACTCCCTGATCTCACCAAACAAGAACCCTTCCTGAGAGGCAGGCAGAGGGGCATTCAGTGTAATCCTGTCTTGCTTTCCTAGGCCAGGGTCTTACACAGCATCTAGAAAAGGAAGGGCATTTCCAGAGAGAAGCTGGGAAACAAGTTGCTGCTGGTGACCTGAGGACAGTTTTACCAGTACTCACAATTTTCTGAGAATAGCCCACCAGCTGGATCTTACTGAGCGCAGCGTTCACTTCTGGCATGGTGTAGCACTTCCTCCACATGGACACCTCCACCGCGTCCTTCAGAGGAGCAGGCAGCAATCTGCAAAGATCAAGGGGGTGTGAGCACTTTCAGAACTTTCCTGCTGCACCACCACCTTGTATTCCCATTTATCTTCTCCAGATCTTAGGTTTTTCTCCCTTTTTCTTTTTAGTTTAAATACTTCAAAGGGTGAAGTAAGACTTTCTGCCTGTGGAGGTGCAGAACCACACCACCATCTTGCCTCACCCCAAAAGACTGCTCTTCTTCAGCTCTCTTTGTTGTTCCTACTCAGCCCTTTCATCAAAGAAGTAGCTGCAATGAAGGTGTTACCACAACTGTCGTGGTATTTTCACCACTGCTGAAAGATGCTGGCTGATGTATAGTACAAGAGAGATCTCGAGGGGCTGGAGCGGGTGCAGAGGAGGCAACGAAGCTGGGCAAGGGATTGGAGAAGAGATCATATGAAGAAGATCGTTTGAAGGAGCTGGGCCTGGTTAGTGTGAGGAAGAGGAGGCTGAGGGGAGACCTCCTCACTCTCTACAGCTCCCTGGAAGGACATTGCAGAGAGGCTGGTGCTGGGCTCTGCTCTCAGGTCATTAGGGACAGAACCAGAGGGAACGGCCTCAAGATGAAACAAGGCAGGTTTAGACTGGACACTAGGGAAAAATTCTTCATGGAAAGGGTGGTGAGAGATTGGAATGGGCTGCCCAGGGAGGGGGTTGAGTCCCCATCCCTGGGTGTGTTTAAACATCGCTTGGATGTGGTGTTGGGGGACATGGTCTAGGGGTGAACTTGTAGAGCAGGGCTGATGGTTGGACACGGTGATCCCAAGGGGCTTTGCCAACCCAAGTGATTCTGTGATTCTATGTGACACGCCAGCGTGAAACGCGCCCCTAGATCTGGTAGAGATGACTGGGATCTTGGATCAGTGTCTGGTTTGCATATCCTAAGAATCTGAAAACAAGCCACAATCTCGTGATTAAAATACAGGCACCAGCCCGTGAACAAAGGCTGGCTCAGCCCTCATTTTTGTCATCAGCCTCTGACAAGAGCAAGTGTCCCTGCCCCTCAGCTTCCCTGCCTTCAACTCGGACACCTCACTCGCCTTCCGACAGCCCTGGCAGGGACACTTGAGCTGACACTGCAGAGCTCTTCTGAAATCCTCTACACGGAAGTATTTAAGGTGTTTTACACCAAAGTAAAACCCATCCATCCTGCTCTTCACAGCCGTTGCAAGTGAGCTGGACGGTGTTGTCAAGGGAAGAAGGGAACTGTAATGTCACTGGCTGCAAGAGAGATGGTAACTTCTGGGAAATAAATCTTCCGTAGCAACATGAACCCAGGCAGGAAGCAGCACAGCTGCCAAATGTGTAAGAAGAATAGGATTTTTTTTTTTTTGGGGGGGGGGGGTATATTAAAGCAATGCTAAATCAAAGGCAAATTCAAACCAATTTCCAAAGATTTATGGAAATTGGGCAAGTTTCTTTGATCAATTTGCTTAAAGGAATTTTAATTTATTGTTATATCTACTAGGTCAGTGAACTCCTCCATAATTTAAGATACTGAAGAAGGGATTAAGGCCAGCTATTGTCGAGACCAGTGCGTCCAGTGTAATTCCAGCAACCTGAAAGCCAACAGAGCTTTAAGGAAACAAACAAAGCCTTCGAGGTCTTTTTTTGGGAAGTCATAAGCAAGAAAAGGCCAAACAACGTGGATAGTCATCCACCATGGCACTGAAGCAAATTGCCTGTAAAAGCCTTTAACCTACCATAAGAAGCATTTAGTGTTGGATGCTTTCAGGAGCTTCTCTTCTGGGAAGAGGAGAATATATCTCCAGGTAATGGAGATGGGGAATTGTTCTTGGTGATTGAAGTAAGTTTCTATTAGCCTTGACTCTCTGGCTACACTGTAAATACACTTGGATCCCTAAGAGGGACCAGTGGTACCAGTCTCCAGTGGTTTCACTCTTTGGAGGAGGACTGCTGGTTCCTCAGGCATGCCCCTGCTGGCATTCAACCTGTCACCCGTGCTTTTAGAGTAGGTACAGGCAGTTACTAGAGGGTATTCTCAAGCCCAGAGTGAATCTACTGACACAACCAGAGGCATGTGGGCAGATGCAGGACAGCCAACCTCCAGCCACAAACAGGAAGGCATGGTGGAGCAGCATGCTCCAGTGGTTTGCACACAAAATTTATGCTTGGGCAACTCAGAGGTTTCAATTCTTAACTGGGTATTTGCACAGAGATGGTCATTCCTGGTCAACGCAACGGAGAACGTTCAGGATATGACACAACGTGCTCTCGTTTGAAGGAAGAGGAGGATGGCAGTACCAAACCAGATCAGAATGCTGGCCTCTCTCATCCGTGACCACCTCAGGAAACAGCCTGTTTCAGACACTTTAGAGAAAGATATAAGAAACCATCAAGCAGGTAGTTGACAAAGTTGTCTTTTGTAAGGCAAACTTTCTTCTTGAGCCTCCTGAATCTTCATCAGCATCTACAGGGCTTTCACAAGGCTGCTCATGTAAAATAAAACCCAATGGCAGTAAAATTTGCTAAGCAATTTGTTCGGACCGGTTCTGATAATGAAAAAACGTAAGCCACTATAAAGAGCTTCTTATATTTTCTACAGTATTTGCATTTAAAATGCTTCAACGCTTTATCTAATGAAGATAATAATACTTTGTGGTTTATACTAACAATTTAGTGTAGAAGTAGCTGAACTGTAAAGCAGTAATGGTGATTGATCAGCCTGAAAAACCCCAATTAGACTCGGAAGTCGTAAGTATTCTGGTTTAGTAACAGCCAAGGATTCAAAAAAATCCAAACCAATACAAAAAGAAACCCCACAACCCACTAAGGATCCCATTTTCTTAACTAAAGGATGTCAGTCCAGCCAGGCGTGTGCAATTAGCCAGGTGTTAATTGGAGGATCAGTAGCTGTTTGCTCACATGCTTATAATAATCGGCTCCGTTCACGCTTGCACGACACTTGTTGCTGGGATGCTCTAAACGCTCTGCAAACATTAATTAAGTCCCTGTATACCCTCTACGGTGGGTGGAAGCTTTTACAGGAACACAAGGAGCTGAAGGGGGAAAATCTGAGCACAGGTTGGGCGGAGTTAGAAAGGGAACTCGGATTTGTGCCCCAGTTCCATCTGACAGACACCACTGGTTTGTACTGGGCTCGGGGCAGAGTTTATGATAGGTGGAGTTTGGTTACTGCCCAGCAGCAGGGCTACGTCTGCCTACGGCCGCTGGCACGGCACTGCTCTGTTCTGCCTCCAGCTCATACTGAGGCAAGAGGTGCATCTGATGAAGGCTGGGGACCATCTGGTCCAGGTTCCTCTGGGGAGACCTTCTGGGGGCCTTGCAGCACTTCCAGGGGCCTGGCAGAAAGATGGGGACAGACTTTGGAGCAGGGCCTGTGGGGACAGGACAAGGGGGCCTGGGTTGAAACTCCAAGAGGGAGATTTAGAGTAGAGAGAAGGAGAAATTGTTGGTGCTGAGGGTGGGGAGAGCCTGTGCCAGGCTGCCCAGAGAGGTGGTGGCTGCCCCATCCCTGGCACCATTGCAGGGGAGGTTGCCCGGGGCTCTGAGCACCCTGCTCTAGCTGCAGATGGCCCTGCTCCCTGCAGGGGGTTGGATGAGATGAGCTTTAAAGGTGCCCTCCAACTCAAACCATTCCATGCTTCTAACAACAGACTATATTGTGTCAGTGCTCTGTGCTCTACACAGGTCCTCCAGGTCAGACAGGACACTGGCTATCCCCAGAATGTTGACTCTTACACCTTTCTTCTACCTCCACTTGTACCCCAAGAGTTGTTTGATGGTATCAAGAAGGAACTGTCAGTGTTAGTGCCCTTTCCAGGCAATATGAGATAGAAGATACATATTTTAAATACTGCTCCAACAAAAAGATTCCAGCCTTCTCTAGCAGTTGAATGAGAACAAGAATTACCTCTCTGCATTCACCTCTGGAATAGTCAACAGCACACAAAGTGCCAGGCAGCACTTTTTCTAAAATACGACCACCAGGAAAGTGACATTACATGAGCTATAAGATATATGATCCTCCTTTAAACTCTGCATACAAAACACATGCAGTTGTGTGATCAGAATAATGGCTCTGGTTCTTTCTCTTCACATCACCGTGAGCTTCAGGAGAGGTTCTGGTCAGGCCAGGGGACTCCAAAATGATAAAACCCCACCATTCTTGTCAGACTGTGTATCAACCAGCACAAAATCCTGAGGCACTTTAGTTTTGTTTTACATCTGTGTTTTACTTGCCTTCTTTAGAAGAGAGTTCTAGTGCTAGGACTGCTCCTAAACTCAGCAGGGGATTACAATATATAGCTAAACATAGGTTAATTTGGATGGGTTTTTTCATTGCTTTGCTTTGTGACACTAGAAAACATCAAGACTACTTTTATAAAAATGCATTTTTAGCAAACCTTTTCAATCAAGCCACGTAAAGAATTAGGGCTAGAAAATGGGAGATCAATTAAAAATGCACAAAGCAGCTTTTCAAAATAACTTTCTAATCAACCGGCCCCATCTCTGAAAGGTGCTAAAAACGAACCCATCTCCTCCAGAGAACACGTTCTGCATCTCAAGCTGGTTTTATTTCCAAGGAAAGCATTACCTGCAATTAGTAAACTGCATGGCTAATTTTCAGCTTACACAGGCTTTTGCAATTGGAGATGTTAAAGACCTCAGTTTTGAGTACCTTGTTTTTCCATAGAGATGCAATAACGGACAGGGAGTTTCCAACTAACCTATTTATTCAGACTGTAATGTGCTTTTAAGCTTTGAAAAGCCTCCCCCCCCCAAAAAAAAAAGGAATAAATCTTTGCTGTTCAAGTGTAAAAGAGGCTGCAGGCCTGGGAAGAAGGGTCACGCTGCTCTGTGGTTGTCCAACAGTTGTGTCTTGACTATTTCAGCAAACACCAATGTGAATAATTGAAAGTGAAATTATTCAGACAGAATATCATTAAATGTCAATAGCTTGCCAATTTAAACAGCTTTTCATGCTGTTAATATAAAAATCTGCTGGTTTTATCAACCATCAATGAGCTTAACTATCTGAGGGGAGATCAGGGGAGACTCTGCTGTTACCAAGCCTCCCTCCAAGAATCCAACTTGTGTGGTTGGTTGGAAGACCAACAACGTGCAAATCATTACAGAGAGAACCAACCCAAGGAACCTCAGCTGCAAAACCTCTTGGGTTTTTTCTGCCTGCTTAATGGTAGGAGCAAGCTCAAATGGTGGCAGCTGACCCATCACGACAGTGAACTCTGAACTTTAGTTCCTGTTTTAGGACAATGACAGTTTCCAGGTGGCTTGTTCCTTACCTCTGTACCTCCTTGTTCTTCCACATGGAGGCAGACTGAGCCTTTGGCACACGTTCAATGGAATTCACCAGTTCTTCCATGAGAAGTCTGAAAGGACATCAGAACTAAATTAGCCCTGCAGCCTTTCACGCAGCGAAGAACTTTGGCCCAAACGTTTCCAAATTATCAGACAAATCCTAACACTATTAGGCAGTTTTCAAGAGAGGTTCTTCCCTCAGAAGCAGCGCAGCAATCACCCCTCTCCAGCACTCCCACTCTTTCCCCAGTGAGTGTGTCAAACTCACGGTGCTCCAGTTCTGTCTGCCTGGTTGTGACAGCAGATCTGGCCCAAAAAAGTGGCAAGACGAGAGGAATTCCCAAATCTCTCTCCTGCTGCACAAGATTTCTTCTTGTCGTACGGAATGAGACAAAATATAGACAGCAAAACCTGTTAGCTGATGCCTGTTTGTGACTCAGAGAAGCCTAAACACTTTGTCGGAGAGAACTCTCCTCACCTACAAACACACAACACAGCATCTGAGACAGAAAAATATGGCAGGCAATAAAAACTTCCCCTGCAGATTTCACTGCCCAAAATGAAAGGGCATTTGTTAATTGTATGTAATATGTAATTGTAAAGCTCCCCTTGAAGGTAGGAACTGATGGATTTACCTGCAGAAGAATGGCACCTGGAGTTACTCGGGGAGGGGAGAAGCACACCAGTATTCTCTCCAAGAAGACTATCCTTGTTATCTTCAACCATGGGCCAGCAGTACCCCAGAGCTCTACTACTGGTTCATATTTATACAATTGCTCACTCCTACAAGGGCCTTCAGTTTCTGTTTGTTTTTACACAATGGGAGAATTACTCCGGCGTGGAAAGTTTGCATAGGACCTTTAACAGACAAAGATTCCTGCCCTAAAGTGCTTACAGAGGAGTTCAGACACCACGGCCTCATCTGAGTTCTGATTATTAAACATGGCAGCTGCTCTGCGTGAGGGACACGCTCAGCACAAGGCCAGTTTGACTCCATCCAGGGCCCAACCTGCAGCCTTTGGTATTGACCTACCCATCAACTGAACCCCTCTGCTGGAAGCCAGGCTGGCAGAGCTGGGAGGGTTCAGCCTGCAGAGGAGAAGGCTCCCCAAGGGGAGACCTTCTGGGAGCCTGGCAGCACTGCCAGGGGCCTGGCAGAAAGATGGGCACAGACTTTGGAGCAGGGCTTGTGGGGACAGGCCAAGGGGGGCTGGGTTGAAACTCCAAGAGGGAGATTGAGAGTGGAGAGAAGGAGAAATTGTTGGTGCTGAGGGTGGGGAGAGCCTGTGCCAGGCTGCCCAGAGAGGTGGTGGCTGCCCCATCCCTGGCACCATTGCAGGGGAGGTTGCCCGGGGCTCTGAGCACCCTGCTCTAGCTGCAGATGGCCCTGCTCCCTGCAGGGGGGTTGGATGAGATGACCTTGAAAGGTTCCTCCCAACCCAACCCATTCTATGATTCTGTGAACTCTGTAAGAAAAGATGGCCAAATTTGATGACCAAGTATTAAGTTTTTGACTGCATTGTCAGGTCTTACATTTTCTACCTTGGTCTCCTATTTCTGCTGTTTTTCTCAGTGCTTCTGTTTGGAGTTCAGAGGTTATGTACCTCAACTGTCATTTGAAATGAAGCCAGCCTGAACTCCCTTCCATGGTGTGGGGGGAACTGTGATTATATGAATTTGAAATGCTGAAAAACCACAAGGCCATAATCTTACAAGTGACTTGTTAAAAAAATTGGAGGTTCTTCTTTTGTTTAAGGGGAGAAGAGAGAAGCAGGAGAGATCTTTGATTCATAGTTTTTGAAGGTTTGAAGTTGGCTATATAGTAACTGCCACTCAGGATGTCTCAATCCACTCAAGATCTACTATCCTACATCTCCTGCCTGGACTCACCACAAAGCACCTGCTGTAAATGCTGAAGACGGATGGTTCCAGAAGTTGGGAAACATTGAGTTAACACATTTGCAGCACTGAGGTCTTGGCTGGCATTCAGCTCCTTCCTAAGAGCCTCTTCGGAACATTACCTACCTCCCCTACCCATATTGTCCTTTACACCTTTTCCTTAGCAGTGATGAAGGAGGAGTAGAGAATAGTAAGGGTTTTTTTTTACCTGCCAATCTGAACAGTGGGCTCAGTGGCATAGACTGTGCCAGTGAATCCGGTGTACTCCGTGATATAGGGCAATGCCATCATGCAGTGATAGTTTGAGATCAAGATAACGTCTACCGTGGAGAGGTCGAGCAGCTCGGTCTGAAAACAGAAGAAAGAGATAAGCAACATGTAAACCTTTGAAGCAAAGGCAGAAAGAACTTCTTCTTCTTTGTTTTTGTTTTTAAAACAACTTTATATTGCAGGCGTGTAACTGCTTTATAAAAAACCTGGGCGGGGGGGGGGGAACGATGACACGTCTCAGCTGTGGAAAAGATTCATGTTTTCCTTTAAATTACCAGGATTTATTTAAAAACCTCCCCTCAAATTACTCCCTTCTCAACTCAGAACAGGAAACCACAGCCTGGGTTTGTCTGCCTGCCGTGTACTGAACCAGGTGTTGCTGAGAGGCGCGGCGATTCCAGTTTTATCGGAGAACTGACGTCTGCGCTTCCTTAGGGGCGAATGCTGCGCAGGCTCCAGAACTTCTGCAGCAGCCATTGAGCAGAGGGTGCCTCATTTTCCATCTGGCACCTGGTCCTGTACCCCAGGAGAGCGAGAGAGGTGAATGTAGATTGGATTTATTCATTTGCTTAAGATAATTCGTGTATTTTCCCTGGTCTCTTTTATCATTCACGTGTTGGACAGCGGGAGATGAAGCTCATTCATAGGGTACGACAAAACAGACGGGTGGGTCCGATTTGTTTTGATGTGACAGTGAAGGCAGCAGTTCAGAGAGTGAAAGAAGATTTCACACGTTGGTAAAGGAATTTTAATTAGAAATATTTACTGGTAATGCTGTAACACAAATGCTGTCAAGTCAGAAACGTACAAAATATATGACCTCTAACTCACTTATTATAGAGCAGCTAATGGAATTCAACACTCATCAAGCCCATATTATCTGATTACAAGGCCTGGTCCAGCAATTTGAATAAAAAAGGCAAGAAAGTAGGTCACTCGGCTTTTCAGAGGGCTGACACAGTGCTCTGGTGACAAGCTGCTTAACTCCTAGCTAAGCGTTCCCGGTTTCAATCCGTGATCGCAGCTGCTGTGGGAGGCAGGATCTCCAAGCTCCAGTCCAGTAGGTGAAACACCATCCTCTGATTTGTGATCGGGCACCCTCTTATCTTCCTAAGCTTGCCAGGCAGCGCTACACTTGCTCCTTGGTATCCAAGAGGCTTCCGACGGCCGCTCCGAGCTCATCGGCCCTTCACGGCTTGGTTTTCAGCCGTGTCCAGTCCACACAGAACCAAACTGGGAGCCCCGAGCTGAACCCCAGCCCAGCGAGCCATCAGAAGGATGCAGCCTAGAACTTTCCAAGCTTAGAGCACCCCACGTCTCAGCACCCCCAAAGCATTTCCTAGTAGGACGAAAAGGGTGCGAAAACCAAAGCAAAGTGCAATCTTCCCTGGACTCGAAGTGCCTGTGAGGTGAAGAAGTTCAAAACTGTTTCTGACACATGAAGCAAAAGAGAGCAGGAGGTGGCCAAGGCGAGAGGGCCGCTGCCGGCACTCTGCCACGGGGAAGTGCACTCTGCTGCCGAGACAGCCTCTCATCACCTTGTGGCTTCTGGACCACGTTCAAAACCTGCCTCGCTTTGGCAGTGCTGTTCCTGGAAGTGATACTGTGATTCTCAAACTGCTTCTGCAGACCAGTTTCTTCAAAAGAAGTGGCGTGGAAGGAAACAAAGCAGAAGACAAAGCCTCTTTCACACAAGCAATGTTTTACTCTGCTGCTGCATTCTGCTGGCCTTCACCTCTGAACCCTCCTGCCTGTGAAGCCCGAGCTGCGTATCGAGGTGTGAGCTGCGTATAGCAGGAGAACCTGTTCCTGGTGCTCGTGGAGAGGACTTGGCACCTGTTGGGAACGCTGGGAACCGAGGCCATTTGTAAAGTCCCTGAAATAGTGACAAGGGCAGCTGGTTGCCATCTTCTTAAGGGACTGGAACATCTCTCTGGTGAGGAAAGGCTGAGAGCCCTGGGGCTGTTTAGCCTGGAGAAGAGAAGCCTGAGAGGGAAGCTTAGGAATGTCTACAAATATCTGAAGGGTGTCAAGTGGACAGGGCCAGTCTCTTTTCAGTGATGGCCTGGGATAGCACGAGAGGCAATGGCAGCAAGGTGAAACACAGAAGTTCCACCTCAACATGAGGAGAAACTTCTTCCCTGGGAGAGCGACAGAGCCTGGCCCAGGCTGCCCAGAGAGGTTGTGGAGTCTCCTGCTCTGGAGCCTTTCCAGCCCCCCCTGGCTCTGTTCCTGTGTGGGCTGCCCTGGGTGACCCTGCTCTGGCAGGGGGGTTGGACTCCATCATCTCCAGAGCTCCCTTCCAACCCCATCCATTCTGTGATTCTCTTTGTAACATGGAGTGCTGGGGAACAGGAGTTACGTCCAGCAATGACACTAGTGTAATGAAGCAGTAACTCCCCAGCAGTCATATTTAGAGCTATACATGTGGGTATTATTTTCTAGCCCAACAAAGTAACCAGAAAGCACCCTAACTCCCAGCAGGTCATCGTTCCCATGCATGGCCACAACTCTAAAGGGAATCTGGGCCGTGATGGCACTTTCTAGGCGTACAGATGCTTCTTACATCCCTCCCTTCCACAGGACAGTAACCAGAAAGTTCACAAGAACCCAGGATTATTAGTTTGTTGTTTGTTTTTTTTTCCTCGTTGTTTCTTTTTTTTTTTTCCTAATTGGATTATATCCATTCCAGTTGAGGAAAACAAGCAATTGCACACAGATCTGTCGGTATCACTTGCCAAAACCAGGACCAGAGCTGCCAACTTGCTTTGAACAATCAAGATGACAAGAGTCAGAAGCTGCAAGAGGTGAGTTTTCATGGAATCAACGGAGAGAAACGCTATTGCCAGAACCCCAGCAATGTGACAACAACCCTCCAGGAGTGTTTTGTACTTCCTGTCAACAAGGTCAGGCAGAAAGGGAAAAAATAAAATCGCTGCCCAAAAGCAATCGTCTCTGCCTTTGAACGACAGAGAAAACATCCTCACATGAAATGAAAGAGCTGATGTTATCACAGTCTGAACACAGCTGAGGAAAGAGGATACTGGTCCCAGGCCCCTCATTCACCCCCACCACTCTCTGCTCAGCTTTTCACTTCTTCAGCTCCCCTCCATACACCATTAACCAGAGCAGTCAGGTAAGCCCAGTCCATTCAAACATTTTCAATGCTTGCTTTTTTTTTTAAACCCAGGTATTTCCAGGAAAGAAAACCCCAAACCCAACAGCTCAACTACCAGCCCCTTGCAGTTACATCAGTGGATACAAGGAACAGTTCTTCCCTCAACCAGGCAGTGATGAATTGCCAGGAAAACAGCAAAACTTTTTAACCTAAATCTGCTGCCAGCAGAAGAGGATGTCTGACTGCGGCCCAGCAGAATCTAACCCTGGCTTAACCACACAAGCAGCTGCCCAAGGGAGCTCCACTAGGCAGCTCATGTATGTGTGGTTAGAGACAAGCAGCTTTCCTTGTCTTCACTCACTGCCCTTATCTAGATCAGCACATGTATCCTGTCATAATCGAGTTTGTCTCGGTCATATTGTCTTTGGAAGGCCCAGAAAAACAGACAGTGAAGTCTTATTCTTCTGTGAGATATTGATCTGCTCGAGGAGACCTTCCAGATCTCTCAAAACCACTGTCAAAAAGGGCTGTTTCCATCCTTTTTCCAGTGTCAGAGGTACTACAGGCAGCTTAACAACACACAGCTTTTAGCAGTATTATTTACTGAGTACTGATAAATTAGCCTGAATTTGATAATAACAATAATTTAGCAAGGTTCTCCCACACGACTGAACAGAGTCTGGTTTTTTCAGTAAGGTTTTGACCAAACTCACCTCTGGTAAACAGAACTCAGGCACAGAGTCTACAAACACGTGGCCAGAGCACTCCTTCAGCTCCTGTAAGAAAAGCACAACAGAGAAGGCAAAAAAATACAATGCAGTGTTGCAGATTTTGCACTTTCAAAACCTTTTTTTTTTTTAATCACAGGTCATTTCCCCATTACTACATTGTGTTTATTGTGTTTTATCCCCCTTTTAGATACAACATTCCGAAAACAGAGCTGCTGAAATGGCTTTCATGCCAAATCAGGCTGCTTGGTGCTTCAAGGGATCAGATCCTCATTTGGAGGAACAGAGACAGCACTCTGGTAGGTAAGGAACGTGACCCTGGCAATCACTGATTGGCTTTGCTGGGGCTGTGAAGGAGGTGCTGTCCTAGAGAGCTGCATTTTCTCTGCTCTTCCAACTGCTTTGCTTGGGAAATCTGTACCAATGCAAGTTCACTTTGTCTATCAGAATCAAAAGTGGTTGATGAAGACCACTCTTCTCGGAACAGCTGCTCTCCTGACCTAGAAGGTGAGCACAGCACCTTGATAGTGCCCTTACTATGTTGTAAGTTTGGAATTTAGTTTTGGTTCCAAATAAGATCAAACCTTTTCTGTCTTATTAGGAGCGGAAGACGATTTTTAGCCTCTGTCTTAGAGCATTTGATGAAACACCTTTGGAGGATCTCACCTCCCCATGGCACCTTTTGTTACCTCGCTCCCTACTGTTTTCTTCCTCTTTTTTTCCAACGCTGGCATCAGAAATCTTTGTCATGTGAAAAGTCACGTTCTTCAGGATTCTGTACAGCACAAAAGTATTCCCAAATCTAGTCCTGACACTCCTCACAGGCTGCCTATCCCCCACTCTGCCTTCTCGCGCTTGTCCCAAAGCGAGTGGTCTCAGCCAGTTTCAGACTGATAGAATTAAAGATTGAATCCAGTTCCTAATAATTACAGTGCACCTGCCAACTAATAACGAATGAGCAATTACATCTAGTGGCAGAAGTCTCCTCACCTCATCTCAAGGGAGTTCAAAATGATTAAAACTAGATCGCAGCAAATTTCAAATGCCTCTCCAGGACTTCAGTTTTATAACTGTCATGCAGAGAGTGCTGGAACAGGAACGTCCACCCGACGTGATAAAACATCCCCCTTTGACTCCTTCCCTTGCCTTTTTCCAGCACGGGTCAAAGAATTTACCATTCCAAGCAGTCACAGTGGTCAAGGTGAAGGTAAGAGATGCCGCCTTTGAATTTTTTAACAGACGATTTCCACCGACGCCGTGCGAATTTGAAGAGGTCTCCCGAGCACGCGCTGCAGCTGCAGCAGCAGCAGCAGCAGCAGCAGAGAAATGTAAATACATCACCTAGGAAAATACACCGCCAGCGGATCCCTTCTGTGGAGAGAACGAAGCCCAGAGCTCCGAGACTCAGGCTGGGCTTCAGAAGAAACAAATTCCAGGGAATTCAAACCGGGCGACTCCATTCCTGCCGCTGAGCCGCTGCGGCTCTGCGACTGCCAGTTTAGCATGTGCTCTGAATAGAGTTGTTGCTATTTTATTAACAGAAATGCTGCCTATACAGTTTCTTTTGTCTCCGACGAGAAGAAAAATCAGGTCTTTAATCTATGATCTTCAGCTCCCTTGCCTGGAAAAATCAGATCAAACCATTTTGTCCACCTCAAAGTCCCTTACAAAAGCAACTATTATGACTGCTTTCCTTTAATGTTCACATAGTCAGAGACCAGTCTATTAAACCAGCATTTTCTCTACCGATACCTATCGCTGCACACATCTGAAATGTATCTGCCTATTTTCCTAACATCTGACATATTTCTGTGTTCATTGTTCCCCTACGGCAGATCAAGACGGACGCCGCAGCGCTTAGTTTTGGCTGAAGCCCCAGATAAATTCTGCCTACAGTAATGAAAAGGGGGGAAATAAAGCAAAAATTCTCGGTCTCTCATGTAGCTGAGTGAGTCCTGCGTCTTAGAACTTGGGAGGCTGGAGAGAATATCCTCCCTGCTATGGCCAGCAGCAGAACCCACGTTGATTTCAGAGGCCAAAGACAGGTTTTTTTTCCTCTGTAAGAGACCTCCCACGGGCAAACCATCCGCTCTCTCATCGTTCCCCTGCCTAAAAGAGGGTACGATACCAACCTCATTTAGAAGCATGCTATGAAGCTTCAGTGTCAGAAAAGTGAGGCTGGTGAATAAAAGGCACTCGAAGAAGGCAAAGCACTATTATTTATGGAGCTCCACGAAATACAAAAATATTCATACTGATGATTTCTGCATTTTGAGAGGATTTTTTTAAAAAGCCAGGCTACCCTCTGAAGATTGAAAGCCTCAGCTTTGCTATTAGCATTTTGTTTCAAAATGTTCTGCTCTACAAGGACATCGTGGCTTGTAAGGGTACACAGAGAAACCTTTGCGATGAGTCAGCGTGGAAGTATTGTTCCTGCAGCGCAAGCTCCTAACCTGTCAGGTAGCTTTTTGCAGGGCAAGAAAATTCTAACCATCGGATACAGTACCTTGTCCAGAAATGTGCTTCCATCTTTCAAAACCCAACCAGGAAGTTTGGACAGCCTGGGGCTGCAGAAAGAGAGAAAAAAAAATCATTATTGTACCATGAATTGTATCGTTATCAGTTGCTGAGCGTAGAGCTGCTCCGTGGTGTCATGCAGGCAGAGAACACCATTTCTGTCTCGGAGACCTAACAATCTCAATAAAACAGACAGACAGTTTCAGTGTGCACCGAAATGACTTTTACAAATCATGGTTATGACACAAGTTACAAAACTAAGAGGACGGCGTACGCGGGGAGCGTGGTTTCAAGAAGGCTCCGTGTTCCTTACGTGGCCCTGTGGTGCAGCTGGCTGGACAAACAGAAGATGGGTTAGGGCAGCAACAAAATCTACGCCTGAAACTACACAAAAGCACCATAAAACTGCTCTGGGGCAGAAGACAACAGAGAAATATTCCCACTAGCGACGGCAGAGAAAGAGCAAAGCTCTGGATGAATTTACAGACATGGCAGTTGTGGGTTTATATCCACATAAACCATGGTTTCATGCTTTGGTCTCACGCGAAAGAGCCACGCCGAGAGCGAATGTGAGTGCAGTGCATTTACCTGAGTTGGAAGGACAAAGGGGCACGGAGGTTCTGCTCTGAAGTGCACATTTGAAGCTGGCAGGTCTGGTACCAGTCAGCAACGGTGGGGCCCCTCTCCTTCAGTGTTTCCAATGCTAATGAAGAAACTTCAAGGCGGACACGGTAATTTCCAGGGGTAATCAGTGCAGCATTTCTTGCTACCGTAACTGAGACTTACTCGTATTTCCCAGTGACGGTTGATTTCTGTGCAAGCCTACAACTTAGCTCTGAACCCACTGTCTGCCCACATTCAACTACATCCACAGGAAAGTTGTGGAAACTGGAGAAGTGAAACCCTCCTGTGCTGAGCTCTGAAAGAGCCTCAGATTTGGAAACGGGACTCGAGAAGCTGGTTGCAGTGAAGTCTGCAGGTGTTGTGCACTAAGCTCTGAGACAGACACGTTTCTATGCTCGAAGGGCTTTCAAATTTCAGATCTTGAAAAGAGGAAGTGATTCAAGGGCTTGGAGGAATGCTGCATTCAGATTAACATCCACGTTGAGGAACAAATCCTAACTGACACTCCAGAAAGTCACAAGGAAGGATGAAAGGGAAATCTAAGCTGCAAGGAGTGAAGGCAGAAGGTGAGAGCAGAAGGATATGGCATTGAGAAGCTATGCCAGAGAAGCCTGAACTGCTTTTGAGGATAAAGAGTTAAGTCTGAAGAAGCCTGATGAGGTGGCTGAATGTCCTCCCCACTGACACATTCAAAAGCATAATTTAGGAGCAGTATTTTGGAGACTGAGGGGGCTCAGCAGGATTGATGCAGAGGGACTAAAAGAGCTACAGAAAAAGCAGGGGAAAAAAAAACAAGAACAAACCACTCTGATATGCAACAACCTGGAGGAGAGGCTAGAAATCTTGGTTGGGACATCTGGAGGTCTGTAGCCCAGCATCTCAAAGGCAGCACTAGAGCAGGTCAGTCACAGCTTTGTCCAGGTGTGTCTTGCAAATCCCTGGAGCATAAGGTTCTAGAGCCTCTCTGGGGATGGGTGTAATGTCCAACAAAAGTTGCGGCCACCAGACCCTTACACTTCTTAGGATGTCGGGTAGTGGTAGGAGTAGAGGGAATGGATCAAAAGTAGAGGTGGGTAGATTCAGACTAGACGTTAGGAAGAAGTTCTTCACCATGAGGGTGGTAAGACACTGGAACAGGTTGCCCAGAGAGGTGGTGGAAGCCCCATCCCTGGAAGTTTTTAAGGCTCTGAGCAACCTGCTCTAGTGGGAGATGTCTCTGCCCATGGCAGGGGGTTGGAACTGGATGGTCTTTAAGGTCCCTTCCAATTCTATGATTCTATACTGTCTGCCACTGATGGGAAGAGTTTGGCTCTGTTGCCTTCAAGCAGGTGTAGGTGGCTGTTGGCTCCCCATCAAGCCCCCTCTCTGCCACACTGCACAAGCCCAGCTCCCTCTACCTTTCTGTGTAGTCAGGGACTCTGGACCCTGACCGTCTTGGAGCCCCCAGACACCCTCTCCACTTTCTCAGCAACCCTCTTAACCCAAACTTGGAACCATTTGTGGTTTCAGCAGCATGATGCAGAGCAGAGTAAACTTCTCTTGAAGCACATACCCTGCCCCCTCTAATTTAGCATCGAACGTGATCGGCTTTCTTCCTGATGAAAGAGCACTATTGACTTGTACTACACCCAGCACCCTCAGAAGAGCAGGCTTGTCAAGAGGAGCAAAATTTGCACCTAGGTCTCGTGTCGGGGGGGAAAGTGGAATAAGCAACACAGGACAGAAAGGACTCTTTACCTTGAAGTAACACAGTTCCTGCCGAGTTTTGACATTGTAATGGAGTGATTGATTAATCCAAAATAGCGAGAACTGTCCCATAAATAATGTGAGCCAGTGTGTCATGGCTAGACAGGAAAGGTTAAGAGCTTCCCACATGTTCATTTTACCGTTTTGCATTTGACTTTGGTACAGGGGAGAAAATTCCAGTTGACAAACCTCCTTTTAAAGTACACGTACTGGCAGAAAGTGTTTGGCAACTGCAGGTACTTTGCACATGCTCCATGGAGCTGGTGAGAACAAGGACTGCCATTTCCAGGACAAGATGGAATCTAAATACCTTTTGACAGGCTTTTTTTTTTTTTCCTTTGTGAAGAGGAGAGAACTCTAAAAAATGTCCAGTCCCTTTAATGACAAGTACTACAGCACTTTCCTCTCTTATAGATTAAAGCACAGGCTCTCAAAATGTTTGCTCAAGGAGGGCCCCATGCCAGGTACGACACAGGATTTAGTTGCATAGCAAGGATCCTCTGTACTATCCCACCTTCGTGCTCCACAGAGGTAAAAAATAGGGCACTTTTGCAGACCACATACTGAGCCTTGCAGAACCCAAGTGGTTCATGGGTCATACTCGAAGCCCTCTGGTTTCAAGACAGCAGAGAGAAGCAGAGCTCCCCTCTGGTTAAGATTTCACGTGGGTCCACCTCAGCCTTGATGCAAGAGGACACAGAGCCACTTACAATCTGACACACCCATGTGCTTCACACAGGACCTCAGGCAGTCAGTCCACCTGGAGAGTGAAGATAGTGTCAGCTCTCTATCACCTGGCTGTGTTGTGTTGATAATTTCAGTGGTATTTTGACATTGTGGTAATGAAAACCAGATATATAATGGTACAACTACGAATACTATAATGAGATAAGGACTTTTTAGTGGCAGCTACATTCCTCCTCAAGTTTCTAACTCATTTCCACAACTCCCTGCAGGACATCTTTTTGTAGAGTACTGAAGAGATCAATTACTCCCCCAAGTCCACGTGCTTAGGACAATCCTTGCTGTTAGGGGTGTTCAATCACCTCTCCAAGAAGATTGATTGGATTTAAATCCGAGTGTTTGCTCTGATTCCACTGGGCCATCAGGGGTCATATCTGACATCCTTTCTTATTGAGTTTGAGTCATTTTAGTGCAGACATTCTGCAGGTGCCTGGGGAATTCCAGGTTGTGACCTGCAATTTGGCTGTTCATTCTCAGGGTCTGCTATCAGCAGACAAAGCTGGCATATCCCCCGGGAGAGCTGATGCCTGCAGGTCTAAAGAACCTCGGAAGCCTTTGTTCAATCACCTCTTCCTGCTACTTGTTCCTCTCTCCTTTTCCTCTGAGGGGTGGAAGAAAGCGAAAGCGAGGCAATTCCACCTGTACCTGGATTTCCCAAGTTTTCTGAATCCCTTCAAAAATTATTGCTGCCCTGAAATGTTGCAGTTAGCAATTTTCTGACAGGACAGGACAGAAACTGACTGCCACGCTGATCTGTCTTAAGGCATCTGTCGCCTACTCTGCAGCAGATCTTGAACTCCAGGTTCTCACAGAGCAATGCACACATTGTCTCTTCTTTTCCTCTCCAAAAAAGAACACATTGTAGGAAGTGCTGGACAAACTGTTTTAACCTCATTAGGTCACTGAGGAAACTTCCTTTCCCAGTCATATTCTCCCCCTCTCCATCAAGCCTCCTGTGAACCCAGAACTTTCCCCATCTGTTTCCTCATGTATTAAAGTTACTAATGGCTTTTGTGAAAACTCCTACTGCCTCCCATCACCTAGAATTACTCATTCCCACCTGTCCAACCCCTCATTTTTATAATTTATTCCATTTGTGCAAGACATAAGTCACCCTGACTGAATATCCAAATTCATCTGAAAATGACTTTGTAGTTAGGGCGTGGAAGGGGGAGTCTCAGGATTGTCTTGTAGACTCTCCTTTTGTTTCACTGCCATTCTATTCCCGTGCCCAGCTGCACTGCCCTTTTATTTATTTAATTTTTAAATGGGAACAATTATGCCATCAAGGCAACTAACGAGGACTGTTAAGTGCTATTTTTCTTTGCATTAGTCTGTGCTCTGAAGAAAAGCCCGAGAAGACGGTGGTTGAACAGCACTTGCTGGACTCCATGCACTCCACCTCAGTTACCCATTTATCTCATCCCCCATGAAGAAGCCAGAAAGATGACAGATATGTGACCTCACTTGTGCTGAGCAGTTGCAGCAATACTTTACTGAAGCTTAGAATAAATTATCTAGAAAAACCAATCAATAAATCCATAAAACGTCTTCCGTCTACTGAGCCAAAGGACGTTATTTTGATAAAGAGAATTTTTAAGTGAACAAAGTCTATTTATGATAGCAGATGATGCTGTTCATTTGTACTCATCCCCTCCCTCCTTCCAGTACGCCACTGCACGAGGAGCACTCCAACTGCAACCCAAGAAGACACGGGCTGAGTGCTTGCAGGCCACAGAACGTACCTCTGAACCAGCGGCAACGGGAGGAAATTGAGGGTGGACGTCATATCCAGCCCGCAATCCAACATGATGGTGGTGGATTTGAACTTCAGCACGTTGCATGGTAAGGTTGGATGTCCTGACAGGCAATACTGGAAGAAGAATATGAGGATGAGTTATGATCTTCACCAACAGAGCGACCTTTCTCTGAAAAGTGCCTTTTTGCCCTCGTTTTGAAGCACGTAGTTTCACGCCCGCCAGAATAACACCCGATTTCCCAGGGATCTGCGTCTCAGCGCTGCGTACGTTCAGGGACCTTTCCCCACATCGGGGTACTCGGGGGCAGATTTTCTTCAGACAAGTTTTTCTGATCACAAGGGTTGAGAAGAGGACATAGCTCCTCTCTCCAGTTTAGGACACATGTAGAATCTCGTTTTTAACCACCACGCATTTTCACCAAAATCCCAGAAGAAAAATCAGGTTCTTTAAAACCAAAACTTGTCTGAAATCGGCCAGCAAATCTGAAAACTGCGTGGGGTGGGAAGGGAGGAAAAGAATCCCTTCAGGAACACAGGCCTTGTTCCCTTCAGAAACAGCCCAACCAACCAACCAAGGTGCAGCCCAGACCTTCTGTGGCTGCTGAGAGGAAGCTGTACTGCCTGAGCTCCTGGGCAGGCTCTCACCTGCTTTTTGTCTTGCTAAAGGCAAACAGGAAACAGGAGGGAATGGCCCAAGCCTAACTGAATGGAATGGTTTGTGGACTGAGAAATCCCAATGGGCTTTGCAAGCTTAATGAGCCAGAAAGCAGGTAATGAACAGGGGCACTCCTGCATCATTGAGATGCAGTCACCTCTTGCTTTGGAAAGTGGCAAACAAGGCACAGGGGCAGCCCAAGCTTTGAATAAGAAAAGAAGGGAATAAAAATGCCGGCTTTAAAAGGCCAGATTAGATGTGGCCACCTCCACAGAAGTGGTTTTCTCTTTTGGAAGAGGGGTTGCAAGAATAGGAGATTTTGCATCTCAGAATCTCACACACACAGAATCACTCAGGTTGGCAAAGCCCCTTGGGATCACCGTGTCCAACCATCAGCCCTGCTCTACAAGTTCACCCCTAGACCATGTCCCCCAACACCACATCCAAGCGATGTTTAAACACACCCAGGGATGGGGACTCACCCCCTCCCTGGGCAGCCCATTCCAAGATCTCACCACCCTTTCCATGAAGAATTTTTCCCTAGTGCCCAGTCTAAACCTGCCTTGTTTCAGCTTGAGGCCGTTCCCTCTGGTTCTGTCCCTAATGACCTGAGAGCAGAGCCCAGCACCAGCCTCTCTGCAATGTCCTTTCAGGGAGCTGTAGAGAGTGAGGAGGTCTGCCCTCAGCCTCCTCTTCCTCACACTAACCAGGCCCAGCTCCTTCAAACAAACAGGAGGTTTTTGCATCTCTGAAATCTGGGCATCTGGCAGCACAGCAATGCTCAGGCAGTCAAACTTCAGTTTTAAATTCAACTTTTGCTTAATTAAGATGAAAAATATCAGTCGGTTGGCCGTGCACTGCTTTAAAACCAGACTCAGTCCTTCTCTAAGTCACTTATACCTCCACGTGCTTTTCTACTTCACGCTACAAAGCTGAAAGGAGGTAATCATTTCATTTTCTACCTCTGCTCACAATGTGTCAACGCAGGACTGCAACTGTCTGGTTTAACAACTCCCAGGGAGTCTGTTTACATACCTTCATCAAAACTCAGTTTTAAATGAGATTTAAACACTTAAAAGGCTACTCAACCCCAAATATGAAATTCAAAATATCAGAAAGACTCCTGGTTTAAATGCACAAAGCCTTAATGATGGAGAGACACTGCATTTTGCCTTCTGTTAACACAGTTTAAAAAGGCTGGTGAAGAAGTGAATATACAAGTGAGGAATTCAGTTGGTTCATTTTACAGATGGAAAATTTGAAAATGTGAAATTAAGTTCTCATCAGACCAGAACTTTGACAACTGAAGCCATAAAGCCAAGTAAACAGAAAGGAACGATGGCCAAAAAATGAGATCTAAATTTTTTTTTGTAGCTTTTCAATTACGGGTAATTAAAAAAAAGGCAAATGAAAGATCAGCACATCTATCAGCAAAACACTTCCTGGCTTCTTTAAAAATCATGACTAGGATCATGACCCTGACATCTATGAGTTGACTGGAAAATCTTCCTTTTTTTTTTTTCTTCTTTAAAAGCATATAAAATAATCTATAACTGTGGCTGTCACGCTGTGGTAAATGGATTCCTCGGTGTCAATGGACTCTTTCTACCAGATTCAAGGAAAATGACCAAAAAAGAAAAAAAACCAGACAATTCTTATATGCTCCACAGCTATTTGCACAGCTGACATTTCTGAGCCTGCGCCTCTGTCAGAACTTTAGATTAGGAATCCTAGAATGTGAGTGTTTGCACCATCTGGGTCTCCATGCACACGATAAACGGGGTAATTTCCACTCAGTTTATACTTGTTCCTGTTTAAAACAGATCCAGAGATCCCAGTCACTGATATTCCTGACTGGACTAAAATGCAAGTCCTCTAAGATTTGTTTGCTTCCATCTTTATTCCCTCAAGGCTGGTGCAAGCAGCACTGTAGGTGCTTCATCTCCAAAACAAAACCCAAGACTGTAAGAAAAAAAAAGTCCTAAAACACACCAAAGACGGAAACGTTCCCACCTCAGCTCACAATTTCCCTGGCAGGCTTTGTAAATTGGACCGTTTGACAGAGTGGGGCACAGAGATGAAGATGAGGGGCTCATTCCAGGCTCTAAGGCCCTCAGGAGGGGCAGGTTCTCAGCAGAGATCTCATTGAGGCCGAGTACTCTCCAGCTTGGAGCATCTCTGGTGACCTCGTGGATGGCGATGTGACAAAGAGACGATGGCTCACGCTAACGGCTCCAAAACACTCCAAATTTTCCAGGTTAAAGCCAGTGCTTTGAATTCCAACCGAAGGCAACAAATAAGAGCAGCTCATTCTTCTAGGATTAATATCACGTGCTTGGGTTTAACATCTAGGGGGAAAATTAGCAACCGGATTTGCCTGGACCAAAGAACATTCAAATTTGTGGGAGACTGACATTTTCCTTGGATCCGGACTCGGGTCTAGATCTACCTTTTTTACTCTACCAAATCCAATGCAAATATATGGGAGAAGAGGATGAAACAGCATACAGTTCCTGCCCTCAGCCCCCTGAGATTCAGGCACGTATCCGGACAGACAGACAGTGAAACATCTGGTCTTACAATCCCCAGTCCCTAAATTTATACACAGGCCAAACAATGCTATGATACAGATTTCAGACAGCTTGTATTTCTGCCCCCGACCCTTTCCCTCTCTCTCCCCCTATGCAAGACTTTAGACATTAAAAGAATTCAGCATTTCCACTGTGGTCTTCATCTAAAGATTTCCCAGTTTGCCTTCCCCACTCTGCATTATATCAGCCTCTACAATCACATCCAGAAGCAGTTCACTCCACAATGCTTGTCCCCCCAGTAGAACTCATCCACGCACAGAGACTTCCTCACACAGCTAAGATTATAGAGGATCAAGCTCTTCAGCCACCTGCCTCCCAAATGAGTTTTAGTTACATCACAGAGAGTGATTTATTGGAAGGCTCCAAACAAGCCCAGAATTCAAGTTCATTTATATGAAGCCTCCTCAAACCAAAATGCTCAGTCTCAATCTTATGTCTAACAACCGTGTAACTTCAGGTTAAATGAAATGTTCTGCCAGGGTATTTTGAAAGCTGCTTTGGTTTTCACCTCCAAAGAACTGCAGCACATTACGTGAAACAGGGGAAGTCTTCCTGGAAAATCAAGTAGTGGTTGAACTGGAGGTCTCTGGGAAACAGTTGAAAAAGGAGATCTAAAGAGGAGACCAGTAATATACAATATTAGTCTCTTTTCAGTAGTGCCCTGGGATAGGACAAGAGGTAATGGTAGCAAGGTGAAACACAGAAGTTCCACCTCAACAGGAGGAGAAACTTCTTCCCTGGGAGAGTGCCAGAGCCTGGCCCAGGCTGCCCAGAGAGGTTGGGGAAGTCTCCTGCTCTGGAGCCTTTCCAGCCCCCCCTGGATCTGTTCCTGTGTGGGCTGCCCTGGGTGACACTGCTCTGGCAGGGGGGTTGGACTCGATGATCTCCAGAGCTCCCTTCCATTCTATGATGAATAATTATGAAGTTATTCTTATAACTTTCCCTTTAGAAGACTGCAATAGCCCAGCCCAAATGTCAGAAGCACAGCGCACCCTTCGCAAAGCTATTCCAGGATGATTTTCTTGGCGATAATTACCTGCATTACCATTATACTGCCGATGGAAAAGGATGTTATTAGAAACCACGGGGCTTTATTACTATTTATTACCACTGCTAGAGCAACCCAGTAGAAGCCACACGTGCAGAGGGGTGGCTCCAGCACTGCTCCAGGGCGAGACTCGTGGAGGAAGGCAGAGAATCACCTCCTCCTCCTCCCGAATCCCACCCACGTTTCACTCGAACCAAACGCCCCCCCAGCCCGGCGGGGAGGTGAGCACAGCGGTAAAAAACCGGAGGAGAGCTCGCCTGCTTGGGCCCGTGGCCTTTCCCACCCCCCGGAGCCGACCCCCGACCCGGCCGGGCCTCCCGCGGCTCAGTCCCCTCAGGCGGCAGCTCCCCGCGGGCCGGGAGGCTGAGGGGAGCGCAGCGCTAGGCCCGGCTCCCTCAGGGCCTGCTCCTCCGGCGGGGAAGCTGAGGCTGCTACAGCTCGCGGGGAGCGACCCCAGGACAGCCCCCGCTCCCCAACCCCACGGACTCACCAGCTTCATGCTTCACCCGGCTCTATTTACTGGGACAATCCTGCCCCCACCTTCCTGCCCGGCCTCCTCCCCCACCCCCCCGTGTCCCTCTCGGCGCCTCAGGGCATCATGGGACTTGCAGTCCCACCGCCCCGGGTGACGTCACGGCGGAGCCCCGCCCCTCCCGAGACATGCCGGGAGTTGTAGTCGGCCCCTCGCTGCGCCCCGCCGAGCTCCCATTGGCGCGCCGGGGCCCCGGGGCATGCTGGGAGATGTAGTCCCGGCGCCGCGGCTCTCCCCGTCACCCTGGGGAGGGGGGAACTACAAGTCCCAGGGTCTCACAGCGGCAGCAGGTGGGAGCTCGGATGTTGATATCAACATGGCGCTTGTCAGACAGACAAAGACAGTCAGTCTGGTGTGATTGAGCCAAGGGGGAAAAAAAAAATAAAAAAATAAAAAATTACCCAACAGGGGGAGCGCGCGGGGGGGGGGGGGCGGCAGGGGGAGAGCCCGGCGGGGAGGGGGGCCTTGTCTTCGGGGGGGCTGGGGAAGGGGGGCTCGGCGGCCGAGGGCTTTCCTGCCCGCCCCCCCCCACCCCCCCATTGTTCACGGCCTTCCGCGCCCCCCCGTTCATCTCCCCTCACGCTGGGGCGGGGGCGGGCGGGGGGACCCCCCCCCACTCCTGCCGTTACATGGTGAGGTGGAGACGCCGCCAGCACCCAGAGGTGAGTGTGTGGGGAGGAGGAAGGAGGAGGAGGAGGAGGAGGGAGGAAGGGGGGTGGGGGGAGGACGAAAGCGGCGTTTGTGAGGGGAGGGGGCGGGCGGGTGGGTGGGCTGGAGGGAGGGAGGGGGAGCGGGAAGGGGGTCCCCCCTCAGCCGGCAACCGCGGCTGCCTGCGGGGGAGTTGAGCCGAGCCGGAGAGCGGGTTTCCTCGCAGAGCGGGATGTGCGTGAGGGGGGGGGGGGGGGCCGGGGTGGGGGGCGGGCAGGGGCAGCCCCTCAGCCCGGGCTCGGCCGCTCGCCGGCAGAGTTTGAGCCGAGGCTTTTGGGTGGCTCCGCGTCTTTTCGGCGTTCCGGGAGCCAGGGAGGAGGAGGAGGAGGAGGAGGAAGGTCTCCCCGGGAGGCTGCTGCGGGGGTCTGCGGGAGGGCAGGGCAGCCTCTGGGTTTTAAAGAAGAGCTCTCCGTCCTCGTTCCCGTCGTTTATTTATTTATCCTTTGATTATTAATCCCCCCCCCAGGGGTGTGTGGTGGCGGAGTCCCCTCAGCCTGGGTGGGTGCTGTTTTATTTTTCCTCTCCTCGGTACGATTATTTTGTGGTGATGTTTCGGTTTTGTTCGCCGCTGAGTTGCGGGTTGGGCTGGTGCGAACCCCAAGCGCGGTTGCGGAGGGTGGCGGAGGGGGTCCCCGCTCCATGTCCCGGCTACCCCTGCCCGGCCCGGGGCTACCTCGGCCGGAGGAGGCAGAGGAAGGAGGGAGGCTCCGACCCTGCGAGGCTGAAGCCCGGCATCCAACCCCCTTCGCCGGGGCTACGTCGGGGAGCTCTACCCTGGCTGGGAGGGGGGCTGAGGATCCACCGTGGGTGTGCGAGGGCTCCGGGGCCTCCTTTCTAGGGGAGCCCCCGGTGGTTTGTGTCTGGGGGAGTGGGGAAAACGGGGGGTCTCGGGTGCCCCCGAGCCCCGCTGGATCCCAGGGCTGGGCGGCTACGCGACGAGGAGGGCGAGATCTGTTGGCTGCTCCCGGCGTTTCCAGAGAAGGGTTTTTTGGGGAGGGCAAAGGCGTGAATTCGAAGGGTGTCTTGTTGCTGGAGAGTTGAGCATAGGAACGGGTGGGGGAGGAGGACAAGCCGGAGGGAAGTCATTCCCCAAATGTGCGAGGAGAGAGCTTGGGTGGGGTGGCATAGGCTTGTTTATTTTGTACTTTGGAAGAGATGGGGAGCGGAGGGTGAACGATTTTGTATCAGCGTCTGGGATCTCTTCTTTTTTTTTTTTTTTTTCCCTTTTCTTTCCCTTTTTTTTTTCCTTTTCCCGGCAGAACAGCGGGTTTGACCCCGGGAGCGGTTGGAGGAAGTGGCAGGGAATGCCGCTGAACTGTTCTGCTCTGGTTCGGGGTCAAAACAAAACAGGAGGCGAGTGGTTTTAGGTGCAGAATACACATGAGAGACAGACCGAGCCGAGTTCTTCAACCTCAGTTTTGTCTGCTGGGTTTGTTTTGGGGTTTTTTTGGTCGTTTTGGTGTTTTTATTTTAGTTGCAAGAGTGTCTCTTGGTCTGTTCGCAGAGCACTTCTTCAGGAAGCCTGTTTTTTTCTCTGCGATAGCTTGAAAATGCCTTGCTCGTATGTGTTGTTTTTCTCAGTCCCTTCGTGATAGGGACAAAAAAAAATAGATTTTTATTTTCTTTGGGGGGTGGGGGGAAGGAAGAGGAAATGAAGATTGTAAGCGTGTTTGCTGTTTGTGCAGTCGGCTACATCTCGCTTGGTTCTCCTGCTCAAGTAACGCTGGGAGTAAGAGCTTGAGTGGCTTTTAACTACAAAACGTACATGACCAAAAGCTGGAAAGGCTTAAAACTTTGTAGGCAGGAAAGCGTTAAACCGGTGGCCAGGGCACGCGTTTGAGAGCAGATCTGATAGCCGCTGCTTCACACCCGATGGCACTGGGAGACAAAAAGAAACCGGTAGGGAGGGAAAAAAAAAAAAAAACCCCAAACCAAAACAACCCTGCAGTTTGCATGAATGATACCACCTAAGATACATCGCGGCGGGGAGAGAGGAATCGCGTTCTGCAGCCGATTCGGGGGCTGGCAAAGCCAGGAAGCGTGTGCCTGCGTCCCGTGCTATGACTAGCTCATTTCTGCAGGGCTCATCAGGTACGAGCTCTGCTTCCTTCCTGGGATGGTTGCAGCTGGCATCTGATTTCCTCCATGGATGGGAGAGGAGGAGTCCTGTGCAGTTTTTTTCCCCGAGATGATTGCATTTTCTTTGGCCTTGCTGTACCCTGCCTCATTAGTAGGAACTGCATCTATATTTATTTACCATTATACCGCGTCCCTCGGGATGTCGGGTGTAGTTTGGAGTAGGTTTATATGGATCTATCACTCTTTAAGATGATGGTGTTTTTCCCTCTCCCATCATGCTAGGTCCAAATCCGTCAACAGCAGGGAACAAACTTAATTTATTTCTGTGTTTTGCGTCTCGCTTTTTGCCATTTCTCTTCCAAATTGCTAAGAAAACGTCTCCGAGGTGCAGATGGGGGAGGGAAGTAGGGGAGAAGTGAGAAAGGGATGGAATATGTTATCTGTGCAGGGATGCGTTTGTTATCTGCATGTTCTGGGAGCAGCAGTCTCCGGGAAAGAACAGGGTTTGATACCAGTCTGAAAACTGGGATTTGGGGAACGCTTTTGCCCTCGAGTGAAGATTCATCTTTACCCCCACGACAGCCACAACTTTTTTTTTTTCTCGGGGGTTGACAGAATCGGCTGACGAGCCCGGGCATGAGACTAGCAACAAGGAACTTGTGTTTTACTCAGCGATGTCTGTTCTTCCTCCTATCGTTCCTTTAGCTCCAGCGCAAGCACCAGAACAGGCAGCAGCTTTTTTACTCGGGTGTCATCCAGCTGTTGAGAGCGGGTCTAGGTGGCCCGGTAGTCCCTTGGACAGCTGTGTTGGAATGATACCATAGGTGGAACTGCAGGATTTTGCAAGAGTGGTAAGGAAATCCTGAGGAAGAACCTGTGTGGATGAGGCCTGCTTATCTTTAGAACTACTTTACTGAACAGTCTTGAGCAATTCCTTTCTGTTTGTTGACCTTTCTAGAAAACGTGTGTGTCTCTAGCATTGTAAAGTGAAAGAATTGGTGACCAGCTGCAGAAAACTCCCTCCTTAAGGCACTTTCAGTGTGGGTCTTACTGGTCTCTTTCAAAAGGATGTTAAAAGTTCAGGGCTGTCCAGTGTTTTGAAAACGAAATTATTATGAAGTGTTTACAGTGCTAATCTCTGAGTTCATGGAAGTGTTTGGTATGCCTTTTGGTATCTGGAGCTGGAAAAACAGGGAGGTTCTGACATTCACTTTTCAAAACTAATTTTACCTTTAAATAAAATGAATTTTTAATTGTGAATTTCAGGAATTGGTCTGTCAGTAACTTTGGGGATTGCTTTTTTTTTCTGGTATGCCAGTGGTGCACTGGTGAAATTTGTGTCTTTAGGAGATGATGTTCGGGCAGGGAATTGGAAGAATTAGACAGACTGAAACACGAGAAAGGAAGAACTCCACACAGTCCCTTTCGTAAAGGGGCCTTGGAAGATGTTTGGTTCTGTGCGTTAGAAAACAAAGCAATTTGCATGAAATGACAGCACGTTTTAATCTAAAGAAAGCAGCTTGTGCTGTGCAGTGATTTCAGTGCGGAGCTTTTAGGGACGCTACAGGATTGCACATTGCAGTGTTGGGGTCGGTGGCAAAAATGTTTCATCTCCTGCAAAGTTCAGGATTTGAAATCAAACACTCCAAGGGCTGTTGGCAGCTTCAGTATCCTCCCGCTAAACCTCCGTGCCTGTATTTCTCCTGTCGATAACTTTTCACAGCTCCGACACTTCTAAAGTCACTGAAGTTGAGTTTTCACTTCCTACTGATGTGAACGGAGTTGGGATTCTGTGGGGTTGGGTGTTAATTACACTGATGCTGTTGCTGTTGTCCGGGGATTATCAATGAAGCGAGACCAGTGTCATCATTATAGTGGGATTTTTAGGAGGTAATGAGGAGAAATTGAGTTTTGGGGGGTCTAGCGCTTATCCCAAAGCTGGTTTTACACCTAAAATTAGTAATAAACTGTATCTTACTCCTTTATTGACTAAAGCTTCCTTCTGATGCACATACAGTCAGGATGGCCGGGTGGCAAAGCCTTACAAGCAGCTCGTTTGAACGCTCAGCCGTGCGAGCGGATTGCACGTTACCTGTGAACGCTGCAGAGAAGTGTTTTGACAAATGCTTTTAATTTGGGGAGCAATCCGAGCAAGAATTAACAGGATATGAAAAGGCAGTGTTATTTTTCATCTCGCAGGTGGCAAACTGAGGTGTAGAGGGATTAAAGTGCCCGGGTTCCTACGCAGAGTCGGTGGCAGAGCTCGCAATCGGTCTGCGATCTCAAGGGTTTCTCAGGGCTTTAATCAGAGGCGTTGTTCCTCCCCTCATTAATTGGCTAATTTCCACATCTTTCAAACAACGTCTAGAGATTGTTTTTCTTCCAGTTTAAAACTTTAGAGCCTGAGGTTTTTTTTTTTTGGTTTCAGTCCAGCCTTGAAAACTCAAGGTTGGAAAGCGTCGCCTGAACAGCACCTCCCTGACATATGATACTATCTTGAAACAGCCTCTGACAAGTGAACCCTCTCATTGAAATCATGTGAGGAATTTTATTACTCAACTCTGAAGATCTTCTGGGGGAAAGGAGGTTGCAAACTATTAACTACGTGGTCTTCATTGCAAGCTGGCACGTAAAATGTTCTTATGTATGGAGGCGGTCATGTGGTCCACGGCGAGAAGTAAAGGATCGGCTTTGTAGTCGCCGGCCAACTGGAAATCTCATCGTGTAACTGTGAGAAACACATTTATTTTTGTGGTGTGTCTGCTAAAAAAGAGAGAGATTCGCTTGAAATCTGGTCGTTCTTTAAACATAGTAGTGTTTGATTTCCTTCCCCTCTCCTCCCAGTCGGCCGGGCGCTTGCACGGGGTTAGCCTACGACCGTAAAATCACGCGGAGAAGTTTTTAGGGTATATAACCTGAAAAAGGAGATTGCTTGGGATGCTTCTGCTCTTTGCTGTCGCAGTCGGCTCTCCCGAAAGCTCGTTGTGCCTTGCAGCCTTCCTGCAAAATACGCTGCCGAGCAAAGTGCTCCTTTCACAGCTATGAAACCGCTGCTATCGCAGTCGTGACATCGTAAAGCCTCAGCCTGATCAGAAGCCATCGATTTATGGCCGTAACTTGTGTGGAATGCTGCTGGAGTACATCTCTGGTGGTTCACCTTTTAATTCGTTACCGCCGAGCCGCTGTCCTCCTCTTTTATTATTCTCTGATAAACTAATACTTTGTACCTCTGTGAATCTTGCAGTGCTTCGCAGAGGTATCGGTATCTTACCGATGGAGAACCCGAGGCGTACGGGCCAAGTGACTCACTTAAGGTCACATACTGAGCCAGTGGCTGTTTCTGTTCCCCAGCTAGTCCACTTTCACATCTGTGATGTATTAATATTTATTAGCCATACGAGGAATTTATTGCCTGGTCATCTAATGTGCTCAATAAGAATACCAAAGTCAGGGAGATTTTCATACAGAGGATTTTCCATGTTCCACTGGCTTCTGTGGTTTGACACTTCTCATCCTTATTTATTCAGTTAATGTTACTGCTTTTAAATCCCATCAAAATTCCCCCTGCATCAGGCCAGAAGCACTGCAAGGGTAAACTTTCTCACAAGCCTGTCAGGGATGCCCCTTTTTCGTGTGTAGCTTTTCTTCTGCTTCATTTAGTAGGAGTTTCTTTTCATTTAATAGGAGTTTCTTTTCATTTAATAGGA
>JANVCC010000018.1:289519-322686 GCA_025345505.1 Todiramphus chloris collaris
CTAGCTGCAGATGGCCCTGCTCCCTGCAGGGGGGTTGGACTGGATGAACACTGAAGGTCCCTTCCCACCCAAACCAGTCTGGGATTCTATGAAATACAGTCTTGTGGATTCTGTGTGTTGGGCAGTAAGCAGTTGCCCCTTCCCCTGGAGTTGCCATCCTCACCAATCTGTTGGCAGGGCTGCTTGTTTCCTGTCTGTCTCGCTTGGTTCAGAGGGAGCACACGGAACTCATACGGGGCTTCATGCTTGATCTAGCCCAGTAGTTTTGCTGAGGGTGATTCTGGGAGTGCTGACACAAAGTTGTGTGCCAGCAGGACCCTGCAAGTGCTAACTCCTGGCAGGGAGGTGATGGGAGGAGAGGCAAGATATGCACAGCTTTAGCTTTCTGACAGACCTGCATCCAGGAGAAGACACCTGCCTGCATCCAGAGTAGCACGAGCGTCGCAGATCGAGGGCAACAAATGATTTCTCTCCATTTTAGATCATCTACAAACATCTATAGGACTGTCAAGTTACTGTTTAACTCCGGCTCTGTGTACTCATCACACATAAGGACTGAGTCTGCTGTCATTTGGGAAATGAAGGGGTTTTCCTGCCTTGTCAGTACCTTTTTGCTGGGGTGTGACTGCTATTGGGCTGTCATTTCCCTTAACTTGTAAAGCTGTCCCCAGTCTATGCAGTTTTATATCCCATTAGCTGGCTCTTTCTCATGCTCATCCTATTGCACTGCAATCATCTGCCCTCCTTCCTGCCCCCTAATCCTGTCAGATCTCTCTCTCTGAACACTGTGTTGTCTAAGATCCTCCTTCCCATAAAATGCCACCGTGTGAGACTATTTTTGTTTTGGCTACAGTGATCTTGCTAAGTCTTGACCAAAGAAATTAATGGTTTTATTAATTTTTTAAATAATTTTTATTAATTATTCTCTTTTTCCTCTAGATTTGATAGCCTTAGGTTCTTCAGAGCCTGCTTGCCTCCTAGTTTACCTAAAATATCAATTATTTTTGTAATGGGCTGTGTGTTAACCTGCTGTTCAAATCTACAACAGTGGTAATTCTTAGTGCAGTGAGGGGAAAGGAGCTGGAACCAGCATTGAAATGAAGCTCCTGTGAGTTGCCTCGCTGCCAGCACAAGGGTTAATATTTTTCTCCAGATGTTAATCTGTTTCCTGCTTTTCTTTTAATGTAACCGTGTAAAAAGATTTTGGTTTCTTTGTCCCTTTGCATTTGAAGGCGGAATTGTAATCTTATTTGCGGTGCGCAGCAGAAGAGTATTTTATGATGTCTTTTTTTCAGGACTTTTGGTTTAACAGTTTCTCTGTAAAGGGGGGGAAAAAAAAAAACCCCAGAAACCAAACCAGACTGAGACATTTCCAGTGAAATCTCTCCAGTGAGAGGACTGCAATAGCTGAACTTGGCGTTGTCTCCGCTGATGGGAACAGAGATGACAGAGTAGATTGAATGGTCCCTTACTCCCTCTCTTCTGGAGAGAGCTGGGGGAAAGCAGGAGGCTGAAGAGAATCATCTGCAAATAAATGGCTGCGGGTGACATTTGCATTTCTCCTGGCATGAAGTTGGTAACGGTTCCGAAAGGAACGCCTTGGAAAGGGGCTTTCTTAACCCGAGATGAGTGGCGTGTTTAAATTTCATTGCTGCTTCTGATTTCTAGGCAAAGACTTCTGGGTTACAGCTGGTATTAAAAATTTATGGGGCAACCTGAGATCAAAAGCAAATATATATTCTCTTCCTTCTGTAAACTTGGGGTTTCTGCGACATATGCATTGCACCCGGATGCTTTCTGTAGGAGTTCGTGTTCTAGCAAAGGCAAACAGCCTTTAGGTCGTGTAGTGAGACCTGACCAGTGGCAAAACAGGGATCTAGCCCAGGGATTAATGCTGGTTTGATTCTCTGTCTTTTTTCCTTATCTCCCACCTAACTTCTGAAAAGGAAGATCTCTCCCGAGGTCCTGTACTTGTTTCCTCGTTGGAATCTTTGTACTGTGCTTCATAGGATGTTCTTGTGTTCTCTGTGACCTTGGTTTCCCCCTGCTGTGCTGAAGGACTGCCTTGGACTGTCTTTAGGCCTGGGCCTGCAAACATTTCTATAGCTGGTTAACCTTAGAGGTCTCATCATAGTCTCATAATTAGGGCTGTAGACCACAAGAGGTTTCCAGGAAGGGGCCGGGCTGCCTTCCATGCCTGTGTTGGTCACTGAGAACGTGACAGCCCTTGCTTGAGGTAACAGGCTCCTGAGCAATGCCATGGTTTCTTAAACCCTCCAGGGATGAGGATTCCACCCCTGCCCTGGGCAGCCTGGCACAGCCCGGGACAAACCCTCAAGGGGCTGGAAGAAATTGTTCCTCAGTTCCTCCTGGCACACCTTGAGGCCAGAAGGTCTCCCCTCAGCCTCCTTTGCTCCAGGCTCAACAAGCCCAGGGCCCTCAGCCGCTCCTCAGCACCCTTGTGCTCCAGCCCCTTCCCCAGCTCCGTTGCCCTTCTCTGGCCACGCTCCAGCCCCTCAAGGTCCTGCTGGGAGGGAGGGGGCCAAACCTGACCTCAGGATTTGAGGTGTCTCCTCCCCAGTGCCCAGTCCATGGGGACAACTCCTGCCCTGCTCCTGCTGGCCACACTGGTGCTGATCCAAGCCAGGATACTGGTGGCCTTCTTGACCACCTGGGCACACTGCTGGCATATATTCAGCCAGGTGTCTACCAAGCCTTCCAGGTCCTTTTCCACCAGATTTCTGCAGTGAGTATCATCTTGTTCTCCATTCCTGCCTTGCTGCCAACAGCAGCAAACTCTCAGGATTTCCGGGGAGACCTTCTTGTGGCCTTCCAGTATCTGAAGGGGGCTACAGGAAAGCTGGGGAGGGACTTTTTAGGCTGTGGGGCAGTGCTAGGACTGGAGGGGATGGATTAAAACTAGAGAGAGGTCGATTCAGGTTGGACAGTAGGAGGAATTTCTTCCCCATGAGGGTGGTGAGACACTGGCACAGGTTGCCCAGAGAGGTGGTGGAAGCCCCATCCTTGGAAGTGTTCCAGCCCAGGCTGGCTGGGGCTGTGAGCAACCTGCTCTGGTGGGAGGTGTCCCTGCCCATGGCAGGGGGTTGGAACTGGATGGTCTTTAAAGTCCCTTCCAACCCTGACGATTCTAGGATTCTATTGCCATCTTTTATCAGATTGTTAGGGTGTTGTTTTGTTCCACTGTGTCAGCTTGGAGAACAACTTCTGTCACAAACTCCCATTTTCCCAGGACCCAAGATCTCCCTTCAGCGATGAAAGCCTTGCAGATGTGGACCCTGCTGGTTCCATTTCCAGAAGACAACTGAAGAACCTACAATCGCGCGGTTTCTGCGGGCTGTGGTCGCTTGGATTCAGGCAGCACTTTGTGACCAACACGAGCCACTCCTGCATCCCTTTCTGTTCCCCTCCTGACCCGGGCAGTGTCCCCAGCTAGCTGGTGGCTTCAGAGCTCCTCCGTGAGCTTGTGTGCTTGGTGGGACTCGTGCGTGCAGTCCCGAGTAGAACTTAGCTCTTGGGGTGCTGTTACTTTAAAGCACTGAGAGAAAGACTGGGAAAATGGGGGAGGGAAGGTTAAAATGTGGAAAGCTGCTGGATCTTACACATTAATCAGCCTGGTTTAACTAGCGAGCAAAGCTACAAGCGTTCTTTCCTACGCGGCGTGTTTTCTTTCCATTCTGCTCTTGCAAAGCTGTTTCTCCAGGGGAAGATTTCAAGCTCCCTAAGACCGTGTTCTTACATTAGTGTCAGCACACGGGCTGAGATTATTTGTGTGAATATGCAGAAACAGTTACATTACCTGGGATTACTTTCATGCTTTCTCGCTCGGTGGAATTATGGCCTCACGTTGCACGATTGCTTATCTAGGGCTCTGTTTATACAAACTCGTACCAGGAGCTCTTGTGTGTGAGCTTCCTGCCTAAATGAAAGAGAAGTCGCTGTGAATGATAGGGGCTGGAGCACAAGGCTGGGGAGGAGGATAGGGGCTGGAGCACAAGGCTGGGGAGGAGGATAGGGGCTAGAGCACAAGGGTGCTGAGGAGCGGCTGAGGCCCTGGGCTTGTTGAGCCTGGAGCAGAGGAGGCTGAGGGGAGACCTTCTGGCTCTGACAGCTCCTGACAGGAGCTTGGAGCCAGGGGGGTCGGGCTCTGCTCCCAAGGAACAAGCCCCAGCACAAGAGGAACCAGCCTCAAGTTGCCCCAGGGCAGGTTTAGGTTGGAGCTGAGGAACAATTTCCTGCAGCCCCTGGAGGGTTCCCCAGGGCTGTGCCAGGCTGCCCAGGGCAGGGGTGGAGTCCCCGTGATCCCTGGAGGGGTTTCCAAGCTGTGGTGCTGAGTGCCATGGTTTAATAGTGGGCTTGGCAGTGCTAGGTTAATGGTTGGACTTGATGATCTGAAGGTCTTTTCCAACCAAAGTGATTCTGTTTTCCTAGCTGATAAACCCTGTCCTGTTTATAAACATTTTGAAGAATACCCAGTCTTTTTTCTCACAAGAAGTGTGCTGGCAAACCTAGAGCTGCTGTAATTATTTACCTGGTTAGTGTTGGACTTGTACAGCCCCCTGCTTCCAAACGGCTTCCTGCACCCTTGTAACACAGAAAGAATTGGTTCAGCTTTGCTGGAAGAAGTGACAGGGCCAACCTGCAAGATGGGGGAACTTCCTAAACCGGATCAGGCCCTGACACTGTCTTTATCCCAGCCACAACCGAGACAGGTTGTGGAGTCTCCTTCACTGGAGACTTCCAGAATCTGCCTGGATCTGCCCCTGTGTGGCCTGCCCTGGGTGATCCTGCTCTCAAGGAAGTTGGACTTGGTCTCCAGAGGTCCCTTCCAACCTGTACCACCCTATGATTCTACTCGGAGAGTTTTCTACCAGCAGGCACATGGCGGGGGGGGGGGGGGGGGTTTCATCTTCTCTGCTCTGCTGATTTGCTTGCATAAATAGGCTCAAAGAAGGGTTGTAAAACTGTGATGGAGGGGGCAGGAGAACCAAGAGAAGCGGGTAAAAATGATGATTTACCCTTTCTCATTTTCTCCTCTTTGCCAAATGGACTACGAGTTGTGCTTACGAAGCACCATTTACAACACAGAGTAAAAACCGAGGAGGTGTTGTGGTAAATTGGTATCAAACGGCGCGTTTCCATGTGGGTGTTAGTGACTTGCTGACTCTTGGTAGTCTGTAAGGTGTAAGAATGGGGGCCCTGAAATAATTTCAGCAAAATGAAGCATTCTGTGCTCGTGGGCATGTTCTCCAGCGCTGATGTTTGCTTGCTGGTGGTGTTGGAAGTGGAAGCTGAAAGGGGGCAAGTTTTTGACTAGTATTTTGTAACATATTGATATCTCTAGTGGCAGGGCAAGGAGGGACAGTTTCAAACGGAAAGAAGGTGGATTTAGATTAGATATTAGGAAAAAATTCCTCACTCTGAGGCTGGTGAGGCACAGGTTACCCAGAGAAGCTGAGGATGCTCCAGCACTGGAAGTGTCCAAGCCCAGGCTGGCTGGGGCTCTGAGCAACCTGCTCTGCTGGGAGGTGTCCCTGCCCATGGCAGGGGGGTTGGAACTGGATGATCTTTAAGGTCCCTTCCAACCCAAACCATTAGTGAGTCTATGGCTCAGTGATTTTTAATTAAGAAAAATGCCTTACCAAAAACTTAGTGCTTTTGTGCCTCTACCAGTTCCATGTCTCAGAGAGGTAGTGGGATGCAGGGTGGCCCATGGAGTTCTTTCAAGAAAATTTCTCTTTTTTTAAGGTTGAGAAATGTGATCTTCTAAGCCTTAGGCAAAGGGAAGCAGTTGTGTAGAGCATGCAGCCCATCCTGGGTGGGTAACTGACCTCTTGGCATGGATCCCACCACGGTGGACTATCCGTAAAGTTGATTGGGTTTTGCCACCATCTGGGGTTCTCATGAATTCATAGTTTCCAGCGCGCTCTGGTGATGGAAATGACTTAAAATGGAAAGTGTGTATTCATTTCTTGATTCCTTTTGATAACAAGATCAGAGTTGGCATTTATGGAGACGCTAGAAGGTTGGTTTTGGTATCTTGCCCCCCATGAAAAGCAGAGAGAGATGGAGAGGAGGGCAGGTGTGGATCAAGGGGAGCAGGTAGACCCTGACTGAAGCAAATAGAAGCTGGACAGTAATGCAAGCAGGTATACTGGGGGGACTGGATGTGGCCCTTCACAGTTGTAGGCAGTGAGGCCCAGGGTAATAGTGCCCCAGGAGTGTGGAACTGCGGAGCCATAAGCAATGGATGGAGAAGTTCTGTGGTGCTTGAGGGTGTATTAGGAAGGATTTTTGCTCCTGGGAGAGGTTTAACTCCTGCTCCATCAAGGAGTGGTTATTAGATCACCTGGCAAGCTAGAGAAAAGAAGGAAAAGCGGGGAATTGTGTTTTCTAGCACCCACTGTCCTCTTGTGTCCCCTTGTCACGATTTTTGGGGGGCGATGTTTTGTTTTCCTCCCAGTGAAGGGAAAATGAAAGAGCATTGCCCTTGTTTGAAACATCTCGGGAAGGAAACGGCCTGAAAGGCAACAATAAATGCTGTGCTGTAATGCAGGCTGAAGCCTCCTTAAACCAAGTCTATATCCATCACTCTGATACACTGAAATCCCAATCTGCTGATTTGATGTCAGGATGATGAATGATGACCTTTTTTTTTTATCATTATTATTTATTTTAAGGTTTGGCTGCAGACTTTATAAAAACATCAAGTGTGTCTGGCTCTGGTTGGGAGGTTCATTGAGTGGCTGGGAGAAGCTTTGAGTTCTGGAGCACGAGTGGTGGTTTGTTTCCGTGGATTTCTGCGCACACAAACGCATTTGTACCTAGGGAGAGTCTATGTTGTGTTTTATGTAATTTCCAGTAGAAATGGTTAAAATTCCAAGCGGGTATAAATTGTGTTTGGTTACGTGCGTGGTAGTGGGTAGAGGTCAACTGATGGGTGTTGCCTGGCTGTGTTGAGGAGCGTTCCTACAGGTTTAAAGGGAACCTGTTTGAGATGTGACAGCACAAGGCACTTGGACACACTCAGATTTCTTTCAATTACTGGGTTAATCACAGAATTGTCAGGGTTGGAAGGGACCTTAAAGATCATCCAGTTCCAACCCCCTGCCATGGGCAGGGACACCTCCCACCAGAGCAGGTTGCTCACAGCCCCAGCCAGCCTGGGCTTGAACACTTCCAAGGATGGGGCTTCCACCACCTCTCTGGGCAACCTGGGCCAGTGTCTCCCCACCCTCCTGGGGAAGAAATTCTTCCTAATGTCTAAAATCTAATCCTTCTCACTTGCGTAGCCAAGGCAGTTGCAGAACATCCCTGATGGTCCCATGCCCATCCCTGGCTTCTCAGAGCAAACACCAAGCTCTGCTGCTGTGCTCCTGGACCACTCTGCTCCTGGTGGTCCCTGTTGGATGGCTTTGTTCAAACCCCGTTGACTGCGTTGGGCCCCAGCAAAACGTGGCTTGTGCGGCATCGAGCAATGTAGGGTTGTAGGATCAGCTTATTTTGGTGTCTTGAATTGATCTGACATTAAATATGGTCATCATAGTCCTCATTTCAACTACAACAAGTTCAGAGAAGGGCAGTGAAGCTGGTAAAGGGTCTGGAGAAAATGTCTTATGAGGAGCAGCTGAGGGACCTGGGGTTGTTTAGTCTGGAGAAGAGGAGGCTGAGAGAAGACCTTCTGGCTCTCTACAACTGCCTGAAGGGAGGTTGTAGTGAGGTGGGTGTTTGTCTCTTCTCCCAGGTGACCAGTGAAAGGACGAGAGGAAATGGGCTTTAGGAAGAGGGGCAGTGGATTCGAGCTTGAGTAAAGGAACATGAGGAAGAACTTTCTTACTGTGAGAGTTACAGAGCATTGGAAGAGACTCCCCAGAGAGGTTGTGGAGTCTCCTTCTCTGGAGACTTTCCATCCCTGTCTGGATGCATTTCTGAGGGATCTGCCCTAGTTTTGTGCTGCTCTGGCAGGGGGGTTGGACTCGATGCTCTTCAGAGGTCCCTTCCAACCCCATCCATTCTGTGATTAAGCTGCACCAGGGGAGGTTTAGGTTGGATATTGGGAATTCTTTCTTTCCTGAGAGAGTGGTGAGGCCTTGGCACAGGCTGCCCAGGGAGAGGGTGGAATCACCATCCCTGGAAGGCTTCAAAAACCAGTGTAGATGTGGCACTTCAGGACATGGTTTAGTGGTCCTGATAATGTTTAGCAGACAGTTGGATTTGATGACATCGAAGGTCATTTCCAACCTTAATGACTCCATGACTCTGAAACCTTCTCTGCTTCTTGACAGCGAGTAAATCTTCCCGTAAAGGTTTTGACATTGCTCTTGCTGCTTCCTACCGTGGGAGTGACCAACTTTGCCTTCTCACAGCACAGTTTAATAAACAATCTACTGCACCTCTTTGAGAGTTTCCTTTCCATCATGTGTGATACCAATCTGATAAGGCGAACCTGAAGGGGCTGGAGCTCTCAGAAGGTGGAAGAGAAAGTGGCTTAGTTCATAGTTTGCATGTTTCTTCCTAAAGGATGGATGCATTTGTTGGCTTGAATGTCACATTTTTAAGGGGCTTTGACCCATTTGTACCATAGAAATGTGATTGTCAATCCAATGCTTTTTTTTTTGTCCCCATCAAGCCTAGAAAGCTGTCCAAAGAAGAGCTTGGCTTCAGAATCAGGTTGCAAAGGACCTTTCAAGGCCATCTCGTCCAACTCCCATGCAGTGAACAGGGATGTGGCAACTAGAGCAGGTTGCTCAGAGCCCCTTCAAGCCTGACCTTGAACATCTCCAGGGATGTGGCCTCCACCGCCTCCCTGGGCAGCCTGTTCCAGCTTTCCACCACCCTTGCAGTAAAAAACTTCTTCCTAATCTCCAGTCTAATGCTGTAGTTTAAAACTCATTGCCCTTCGTTGAATCCGTATCACTCCAACTTAGACAGAAGGATCTTGTGAGGGACCACGGGCCTTGCAGAAGTCAGGTAGATGACATCCATAGCTCTTCCCTTGTCCACTGATGTAGTCACTGCATCAGTGAAGATCATTAGAAGTTTCTCCAACGAGTGACTTGTAGGATCTACAATTAGGCTTCTGTTTTGAGTCATCTGTAGAGAACTTCCACCTCCTTTACCATGAAGAGGAGCTGAAGGAAGCTGTTCTCTTGCTGCTGTTACTAACTCACCCAGAACAGGCTCTGCCTAAACCACCCCAATGCCTGTTGTCTTCACTCCAAATTTCCTTAGCTGCTTAGAGCAGGAACAGGACTGCCTCCCAGGGAGGTAAAAATCCATGAACCCCCAGAAGTTCTCAACCCTCCACCAAATGCATCCTGTAGATACTGGAATAACCTCAGCACGGCTTCAGAGCCTTGGTTGGTTCTACCAGCGTGTCCACCATGGCAGCTGAGGCTGCAGCAGGGAGATGGGGTTAAAGCTCTTTAAAGAGCAGGCAGGAAACTGGGGGTTGGATAACTGATCTTTGGTTTGGTGTTGCACATGGAGCTCTTCTGAGCTTCTTCTGAGGACTTCACCGGTTCTTAGCGGCTGTCGAGAAGTGACCGAAGCAATTACATTGCCTCCTCTACATTGACTACCTATGGCATTAATTCCCTGCCTGTTTCCCAGCCGCTCCTGATGTGCAAAGCCTCACGTCAGGCAATGCTTGGAGGGACCCAGGAATTCAGTTGAGTGCAGTTTTCCTTGGTGTTGAAGCGTTTACACTTGGGTGAGAACACGGGTTGTATTTTACAATACACTTACTAAATACAGCTCGTCTCGTGTGGGAGAGGTACATTTCACTTCATTTCTACTTACCTTGCCCTTCAAAACCAGAAAGCTGGCAGAGCTCATCAATTTATCTAATCTTTATTTCTCATTTGAAAAGGAAGAAACTGTTTCTCCTGCTGTCGGAATTCCCAGCTGACTTCTCAACTTGGAAAGCAGCAGCCGTTGAACTGAGCTAAATAAGCAAAGGGGAAAAGAAAATGTTTGTTCTTTTGTGCTCGCAGACAAGGATACTGCTTGAAAGATGGGTTGGCACTCAAGCAGACCCCAGATCCCAGTGCTTACTGAGTGACTTCCACTGGTTCACGGACGGGATATGGGGTTTTTTATTTCCTTTGGAAAAATGTTTTGCAGCCTCCGCATCTCGCCCGTTCCTTTTGCAAAACTACTGTGCATGGGGCAGGAATTGGAAAGCTCTTCCTTCTCACTCCGCGTGACTCTGCAGGGATGCAGATGCCCCTTTGCTGGGAGTGTTGCAGCTCTGCTTGTGACATCGAGGGCACGGGGCACGGGTGACCCAGCCCTGTCACATAGCCTGGAGCTGAGAGAATGGACAGGGTCTGCTCCCACCCGCTGCTCTTCTGCTGGCTGAGCATCTCCTGACCAGCAGGTCAAGGGAGGTTCTCCTTCCCCTCTACTCTGCACTGGTGAGACCACAGCTGGGGTGTTGGGCTCAGTTCTGGGCTCCCCAGTTCAAGAGGGACAGGGAAATAGCAGAGAGAGTCCAACAGAGGCTGCGAGGATGCTGAAGGGACTGGAACATCTCTCTGGGGAGGAAAGGCTGAGAGCCCTGGGGCTGTTCAGCCTGGAGAAGAGAAGCCTGAGAGGGGATCTTAGGAATGGTTACAGATCTCTGCAGGGTGGGGGTCAAGGAGAAGGGGCCAGGCTCTTTCAATGGTGCCCTGGGATAGGATGAGAGGTAATGGCAGCAAGGTGAGACGCAGGAAGTTCCACCTCAACCTGAGGAGAAACTTCTTCCCTGTGAGAGTGCCAGAGCCTGGCCCAGGCTGCCCAGAGAGGCTGTGGAGTCTCCTGCTCTGGAGCCTTTCCAGCCCCCCCTGGCTCTGTTCCTGTGTGGGCTGCCCTGGGTGACCCTGCTCTGGCAGGGGGGTTGGATGAGATGATCTCCAGAGGTCCCTCCCAACCCCATCCATTCTGTGATTCATTCTGTCATTCTGTACTCCCAGTCCAGCCCTGCCCTGTCCGTTTTGCTCACAGGCCTCATATCCCACATCTGGGCACTCATCTGTGATCAGCCTTTCAGTGAGTCAGGGGACATGGAAGGAAGTGGTGGTGTCTTGGAGCTGCAGAGGGGAAATGCCCCTGCTAGAGACTCACACTCAGACTGTCCAGCTCTGAGTCTGGTCTAGGGAGTTGTCCATGGCAGGTAGAAAGACCCTATGTCAGAGAGTGTGTATTCAAGGCTGGGCTTGGAAAAGAAGTGATTACAAATAACTTACTTCAGAGCAAGTTCTTCCTACAAGGCAATCACAGAATCCCACTGTGGTGGGGGTTGGCAGTGCCCTCTGGAGCTGCTCTGGTGCCACCCCCTGCTCCATCCAGCAGGGGCACCCAGAGCAGGGGCCCAGCAGCGCAGGGTCCAGGCGCCTTTGGAATCTCTCCAGACAAGGAGACTCCACAGCCTCTCTGGGCAGCCTGGCACAGGCTCCACCACCCTCACACCAAAGAACTTGCTCCTCCTGCTCAGATGGAACCTCCTGCCTTCCAGTTGGTGCCCCTTGCTGCCCCTTGTCCTGGCAATGCTGGGCACCACTGAGCAGAGTCTGGCCCCAGGCTCTTGCCCCCCGGGGCCCTTTAGCTCTTGCTCAGCATTGCTCAGCTCCCCTCTCAGGCTGCTCTTCTCCAGCTGCACAGCCCCAGGGCTCTCAGCCTTGCCCCAGCACAGAGATGCTCCAGCCCCTCAGCACCTTCCCAGCCTCTGCTGGGCTCTTTCCACTATTTCCCTGTTCCTCTTGAACGGGGGAGCCCAGGACTGGACACAATACTCCAGCTCTGGCCTCTGTAGGACAAAGTAAAGAACGGACTAGAATCTTCCTTGACCTTCTGGCCACGCTCTTAATGCACCTGTAACGTTTCAGTGAAGTCCTTCAGCTGTTTAAAGGACAGGATTTGGTTTGGCTTTTATTTTCTTGTTCCTGCCGGTGAGTTGTTTAGGACGAGTCTCTGGAAGATGTTTGGAAAGGAGCTGCTGAAATGGCTTCTGCTGCAGGCTGGGCGTTCATGGCAGGATGCTCCTGTCCAGCGGGGCTCTCTGCCGGCTATTTTCAGCTTGTTTATCTTTCTAGATAATGCTCGACCTGGCAGCATTTATGGTAGTCCTTTAACTTTTAAAGGCTTTAAATGCAAGTTAAACATAGATCGTCTGCTTCCACTCCTATAGATCATATGAGGAGCGTTTGAAGGAGCTGGGCCTGGTTAGTGTGAGGAAGAGGAGGCTGAGGGGAGGCCTCCTCACTCTCTACAGCTCCCTGAAAGGACATTGCAGAGAGGCTGGTGCTGGGCTCTGCTCTCAGGTCATTAGGGACAGAACCAGAGGGAACGGCCTCAAACTGAAACAAGGCAGGGTTAGACTGGGCACTAGGGAAAAATTCTTCATGGAAAGGGTAGTGAGAGATTGGAATGGGCTGCCCAGGGAGGGGGTGAGTCCCCATCCCTGGGTGTGTTTAAACATAGCTTGGATGTGGTGTTGGGGGACATGGTCTAGGGGTGAACTTGTAGAGCAGGGCTGATGGTTGGACATGATGGTTGGACAGCTTTGCCAACCTGAGTGATTCTGTGATACTAGATCTTTCTTCCAAGCTTAGGGGAGATGGTAAAGATGGCAACAGCCCATCCTTCTACTGCCCGAAAAACCGAGAGCCCCAGTCTGGGAGCTCTCAACCTGGAATTCCTGCCTAGAGGAGGCAGGAACGGGTTTGAACTCCACCGAAGGCAAGGCAGGAAAGTCATCCCGCAGTGGCTCAGAGCAGGAGCTGGGTTTGCAAAATGAGCATTCTCAACAGATGCCACTTCTGTGCCGTGGTTAAAAATAAATTGTGTGGAGTTTAGGGAGGGGGAATAGAAAAAAAAAGATTAAAAAAAGTTGGGAAACAAATCTGGGCATCGGTTGATGACAACTGTCGTTCTCTGAGTGTATTGAGGAATGCATTTCTGGGATCTTGAGGCAGGAAATGTCTACATGCAGCTGTCGTGGGGTTTTTTTCTCTCCTTTTGGGATATTAATTATTCCTCTGTCGTAGGTGAGCGCTGTTTGCTCTCCTGAAGTGAGCTAAGCTCTGTCTCCTGTTTAAAAGGATGAGGAAAATGGTGTTTTGGTGCAGCCAGGAATTCCACGTGGGCTTGGTTCGGTCGGTTTAGGGTATTTTAGGACTCTGCATAATAATGTAGCAGTTAGAAAGTCTGTCTTTTTTGTTCAGCCTTGGAGCAAAGAAACACCTTTAAGTATGATCTGAGTTTTGCCATCAAAAGTTCTTGTCTTTTCCTACAGCAGGTTTTCTTTGCTAAGTGGTGATAGATTGCAGATCCGTGGATTTAGAGAAGACTCTCCTCAGCCAAAATGTATTTAGCTTTCATTCTTTCCCTCTTAGGTTGAAGTCGAATGCAGAAAGCTACGTAAGAAAACCAGGGAAGTATTAATCCTAGGAACAGGTTCCTTTTTCCTTCACTTTTTTTTTCCCCCCTTGTGTGTGTTGGAGACAGAGTTTAAACTGGGATCCTGGAAAATGCTAAAGGCTGCTGGGAATCCTGCTGAACCCAGCTGGAATCTCCCGAGTGGAAAAGCTCGTACAGTTGGGGCTGTGCTTTCTCTACCCAGGAACTTTTCAGACTGGGAACTTCAGATGAGAAATTGTAGCACTTTGTTTAATCTTTCCCTAACTATAGTACTTAAAGATGTGTTGTAACCGGATCAAAATGACTTTGATACATTTATTAGCTCCACGCTGTTACCTTAAAACCTTTGCCTTTAAAAAACCCCTGCGTTGGTACCCCAAGACCAGTTTGCTTTTGTGTGTACCAATAAAATAAAAAGCTAAAAAACACCAAGTCAGCTCATTTTTGAGAGTTGTAGTTGGTGTAAAACGTGTGTGCAAAGCTGGACTCTCAGCAGCAGCTGAGACTCTCAGATGCTGCAGCACACGCCTGAGAACGGCTGAGATTTGATTTCCCGTCTTTCCTTAACGTGCTCATCCCCTTCCAGTTTCTCCAGCATTCCCTCCTTGTACTTTGCATGAAAGGACAGAGGAAAGAAGGGAAAGCCATGGAGAAAGGTTGCCGCTTTGAAGGGCGGCTTGCGAAAGGATTTGAACGGGAGCAAAGCCACTGGAAAGTCGAGGTGAGGAGTCTGAGGGTGAGAAAGCACCAAGTGACCTTGGAAGCCCTAAAGGAGACCAGGGAGAAGTGGAAGGGGAATGCAGCTCACCCGAGCGGAGAGATGGAGAGGTTCCAGCTAATATTTTGGTCCCCTTTAGAAAAGGGAGCTTTTCTTTCCTGAAGCAGCACATGCACTGTGTTAATCCCCGCTTGGGCCAGGGGAACGGCACGCAGTGAAAATTTACCACCCTGGAGCAATAGCCCCTGGCTACCCAACTGTATTAAAGAGAATTGATGGGCTGGAGGGATCTTGGAAACACTTGATTGTCCCCATCAGCAGGTGAGGGCATAGGCAGAGCTGTGATGTCTTTATTTCTGGGGTGACTTGGGATGCCCGCGCCTTTCGCCGTTAAAACCGCTTCAGCATCCTGAGCGTGAGCGGGCACTGGGTGATGGAAACCTAGTGGTTGGCAGGGACTTGTGTACATTTTAAAATAAGGATGGAAAGCTTTCTTCCTGCTGGGTGGCTTGAGATGGAGAGAAATATCCAGCTCGCTTTGGCCCCGAGATGACGTTTGAAGGGATAAACGATCAAGGTTATGCAAATGAGTGAATTGATCAAACCCGGTGATTTAAATCACTTTGATTTACATCAGCAAGAGGGAAGCTTTGATTTAAATCATTGATTTTAATCTTGTTTTGGGATTGTACTTGCATTATTTTCCTAGAGACAGGTTGATTTTCATTGGCTGGTAACCATTTGCAGCGTGTTTATTCGCAAACAAGTACAGCTCTTATTTCTTAATTTCTTTTTTTCGGGGGGGAGGAGGAGGAATGTTTAACTGGAAGGGGAAATGGGGCAAGAATCTGTCCTTAAACAGGTACATAATTTAACAAATCCTCATTTCAAATCCTTAGCATTTAAAAATGGTAAATGAGCTCTAGATAGATGAGGATTGGAACGGAGTGTAGTAATACCTCACCCGTTTTGAGATGTGTGTTTGAATGTAGCTGTCTTAAAAAGCCAGCTTTAAAAAGTAATAATAATAATGAAAAAGAACTTGTCAGTGTTTGACATTTTAAAATTGCTTCAGTAAACAAAACAAGCATTATCTGCAATTAATGTCTGGATACCCTGTCCTTCAAGGTTTGAGAGCTGCCAGATCTTATTCTCTTCCCTCTTGTATTATTAGATGAATAAACTACAATGAACAAAATATTTCTTCTATATGCAAAAGAGGTTTAGTGCTTGAGGACTCTCCTTCCAGGTGCTTGTGCTCTACCTTTCACCAGCTCAGGAGTCAGATCCATTTCCCTTCCTTCACAACCTCCCCAAAAGACAGCAATAGGTAATGCTAACTTTTTCACCTGTAATATTAAATAACATCATAGCAAACTTCTGCTTTGGAATATTTGGTTAAAATGTTAACAGGCCTTTTAAAAAATAGTCAGTTAACAATGTAAATTCAAAACTCTCTGGTTTCAATCTTCTCTAATGTGAGGACAGATAATTCCCTAGCTGATTTCTGCTGGGGAATGTAATCTAGGCTTGGTAATGAAGGTACAAGAAATGTACTGAGCTCATTCTGAGCATGGAATACACACTAAATTTTGGGTTTACTCTGAAAAACTTCAACAGCCATTTAAAAAAATATTATTATTACTAATAATAATTTTATCATAGGGTATGTCTGTCTCACAAGTTCCAGTGGTTTGGTCACTGTTTAAATTCACAAAGCTAAGGAGGCAGATAGAAACCCCAAGTCTTTCACACTTCTGTTGGTTCTGTTCCTCAACCACAAGACTTGTTGAAGCTGTAGAGGTTACAATGAAGATGGAATAAGAAGAGACAAGAGATACTGGTCTGTTTACATTGTCTCTTTTCTAAATGGAAATTGATGGGACGATGACAGTTTAGTCTCAGCTGTAAAGAGCACTGTAAATCCTTTGGTAATTAGCTATTTACTTATTGCTCTGCATTCTGCCCTGTAAATATTGATGGTTTATATAGAAATACTCCTACTGAGGCAACACTTTGGGGGGGATGCTGAGGATATCTTCCTGTCTTTAACTGCATCCAGCCTGTGATGCTCCTCACAGCATGGTGCTTGCTCCCTGCTGAAAGGATTTGGCCAGAAAATGCTGCAGGGGAAGAAACCCCCCCCCCCAATTCATTCTTCAGAAGGTATTTTTTTGGTAGCACCTTAAACTGACTGCCTCAGCAGGGTGATTGAGCAGCACCCTGTTGGTGACTGTGCTGTACTGTAAATCAGGGTGAAAAGTGAGGTCCCAACGTTTTGTCACTCTCGGATTCGCTGGAGTTCCGTGCTGTCAGGTCGTTCGTTGCCTGCTGTTTGTGTTCCTTGGTGATGGGATGATAAATAGCTTTACCTTCCATCACTCAAGTGGCTGCTGCTGGAAATGACAAAGCAATACATTTACCAGATTTTTTTCAGATGTTAAGCTCTGTTTAATAAGCTAGAAATGACTTGGTTTGGGGTTTTCTGGTTGGGGGTGGGGGGGGGAAACCTTGGTATAAATGCAAAATACTGTTGCTGCTCAGGGGGGTAAAACTGGACAGGGGAAGTGCTGGTATGTGGGACCACATGGCAGACTAGAAAGGTTCCATCCTTGGGTGCTGGTGGCCCACAGCTTTTGAATTCTCTGTGTCCCCAAACCTTTGGGCCTATCTGAATGCAAAGCATGCGTTCTGTGATTCTGTGGTTGGTGGCTGATGCAACGTACCCAACTGGTTTATATATGTTGGAAGGTCATAGAATCAGAGAATGGATGGGGTTGGAAGGGACCTCTGGAGATCATGGAGTCCAACCCCCCTGCCAGAGCAGGGTCACCCAGGGCAGCCCACACAGGAACAGAGCCAGGGGGGGCTGGAAAGGCTCCAGAGCAGGAGACTCCACAGCCTCTCTGGGCAGCCTGGGCCAGGCTCTGGCACTCTCACAGGGAAGAAGTTCCTCCTCATGTCGAGGTGGAACCTTCTATGCTCAAGTTTATACCCACTGTTCTGTGTCCTATTGCTGGGCACTACAGAAAAGAGCCTGGCCCCTTCCATTTGACACCCACCCTGCAGGTATTTATAGACGTTAACAAGATCCCCTCTCAGCCTTCTCCTCTCCAGGCTAAACAGCCCCAGTTCCCTCGGTCTTTCTTCATAAGGAGATGCTCAAGTCCCTTCATCTTCCTCGTAGCCTCCATTGGACTCTCCCCAGTAGATCCCTGTCTCTCTTAAATTGGGGATGCAGCAGTAGAAGGATGGAGGGTGAGTTCTGAGAGGATTCCTGTGGTGGAAGGGAAAGGGCAAGGACATTTAAAGGCAAAGCTTCAATTACCCACCCACTTCCCAGGAGCTGTTCAAACCTGACGTGAGAATTTCTTGTGAGGAAGCGAGGAATACGCTGGGTTGTGTGGCTGCTGTGGGGACCACGAGAAACACTCGACCTAATTTTCCACAGAAAGTTGATATTAGGAAAATAATTTCTATGTTGAACTTCTGGAGTAGCTCACTTGGGGAGCCTTAATATTCTGGTTGCTCTTCCCTGAGTTGCTGTAGGCTTTTTCCTTGCCAGTAACTTCATCTCAATGCAGCAACAGTTATCTGTGAAAGTCGGAGTGATCCTGCAATAAAAGGGCCTTCTTAATCAAAGATGGTAAAGTCAGAGACAGTCAGTGCTTTCAGCATTGGCATCCTGTTCTGCTAAGGCAATCCCACGTAGGAGGAAGACAGACACACAAAAAAAAAGTGATTTGGCTGTAATGCAGCAAAACAAATTCTGGCCAAATTGTGGACTTGGAGTTAATGGGTACACAGTGTTACTCTGCAAGTCTCTGTGCTGCTGACTGGAAATCAGGGTGAGTTTTGTAGCCTGTTAACTACTTCAGACCGTTTTGTTATTTCAGGTTCGCCTTCAGCTAGTGAAAAATGGGGTCACTTTCCCGTCTTCTGTTTCACAAATAAAATCATTTTCAGAACATTAAAGGTAAATCTCACTCGATTGCTTTAGAGCAACCGTGAGGCTGTGATCTAATCCACTTATGTCCCTGTGTGTGTCATCCATCCCCTCCTCCTCCCCCAGCCAACTGGATGTTGACTTACGGTGTCAGCTTTCTCCCTGCAGATGGAGAGTCTTTCCTGATGGGCCGTGTTGCCCGGGATATTCACCCCTGGAATGGCTGGACATAAATGGTGCCCAGGCCATGTAAGAACACACTAGCCCTGCAGGGTCAGCCTGATGGTCAGACTGGTCTGGTAGCCAGTCTCTGATCATAGGAAAAGCACTACTTGCGGAAACTCAGCCTTTATCTCACAGTTGAAGAAGTGGCAAAACCACACTCAGGGCTTCGGCTTGATATATCCTGACTGTCAAAATTCAGGCTTTTGGTTGTCCCTTCTCTGCCTCTGCTCCAAAATCTCTCTCTGTTACCAGTTCTCCCCATTTGACCCTCTTTCTGCAGCTCCTCTGCTGCACAGCTTTCTCAACAAGGCCACTTGCTGGTTCTTGACCCATCGGTCTGAGTTGCAGGTAAAAGTGGCTCCAATCTTCCTTTTACAGGTTAATAAGAGAGGGTTTTTTTTAAGACCAATCCTATCTGGTGGGTTTTTTCGTGAAGAACTTTATATTCCTGAGTATTAGGCCTGAGTATTCTTTTGAAATGAACTGACTGTTATTTACAGCATCAAATACAGGAAAATAAATTGTTAGGAAATCAAGGTTTGGTAAAGGGCTTGATTCTTCCTTAAGGGTATTAGATTTATTTATTCACTTTACATTTCTCAGCTTTTCTTTTTCCACTTTTCTTTTTGTCATTTGACTCCAGAAGCTGGAGTTTAAACAAGCTAACTGTGAATGTGAGGACAGTGGGAGAAAGGCCAAGATGTTTTACTTTCCGATTTGGATTTGACAGAAAGTCCTAAAAAAAAAGGAGACTGTCAAAGTTACCTCACTTCTATTTTTCCCTTTCACATCCTTCAATGGTTCCTTGGTGAGAACTGCAGGGAATCAACCAGCAACTCTCTAGTCATTGACCCTTTCGAGGGATCCAGGTAGTGCATTCCATGCATCTTGTGTCATCCCTGGAGACACTCAAGGTCAGGCTTGATGAGGCTCTGAGCATCCTGCTCTAGTTGAGGATGTCCCTGCTCAGTGCAGGGGGGTTGGACTGGATGACCTTTGGGTGTTCCTTCCAACCCGGGGCATTCTGTGAGCTTACTGCTTTTGTAGAGCAGCCCGATGCCAGCAAGAAGAGGACAAGGTAGACCCATCCTCTCCAGATTTTGGAGCAGGTTGGTGGCCTGTGTTTGAAAGTTTCAGCTGCTGGAGTGGAAGGTTGATTTCTGCCAGAACAGTAATATTGTGTAGAGGACAGCGTTGACATGGTGAGGGATTATTTGCCCAAGTGGCAAAGAAGGCCAAGGGCATCCTGGCCTGGATCAGAAACAGTGTGAGCAGCAGGAGCAGGGAGGTGATTGTCCCCTTGTACTCAACACTGGTGAGGCCTCACCTCGAGTGCTGTGTCCAGTTTGGGGCACCTCAGGACAAGAGAGATCTCGAGGGGCAGGAGCGGGTGCAGAAGCTGAGCAAGGAATTGGAGAAGAGATCATATGAGGATCGTTTGAAGGAGCTGGGCCTGGTTAGTGTGAGGAAGAGGAGGCTGAGGGGAGACCTCCTCACTCTCTACAGCTCCCTGAAAGGACATTGCAGAGAGGCTGGTGCTGGGCTCTGCTCTCAGGTCATTAGGGACAGAACCAGAGGGAACGGCCTCAAGCTGAAACAAGGCAGGTTTAGACTGGACACTAGGGAAAAATTCTTCACAGAAAGGGTAGTGAGAGATTGGAATGGGCTGCCCAGGGAGGGGGTTGAGTCTGCATCCTTGGATGTGTTTAAACATCGCTTGGATGTGGTGTTGGGGGACATGGTCTAGGGGTGAACTTGCAGAGCAGGGCTGATGGTTGGACACGTTGATCCCAAGGGGCTTTGCCACCCTGAGTGATTCTGGGTGATTTACTCCAATAGACTTGTTCCCCTGTTTCTGTAGGCACAGCAAGAAAAGCATCTCCGTGTTCCTGTAAAGAGATGAGGGAGGAAATGATATCACTTTAAGTAATACAATATTGTAATTTCCTAGAGTGGAGAGGCCTGGCTTGGAGGCTTAGGGGATATTGGGTCATAACTTCTCCAACTCCCATTTGCCTGCTCAGAGCCTGGAAGGATTTTGTGAGCTTTCTGAATGAGGGGCATCGTAGCCCTACTGCTGCCATCGCGTGCACAGTCCATCATGACACTCAGCAAGCACACTGCTTTGGTGCTTTTCCATCCCAAGGTTTCACATTTACAGTATCTGGGTTAGGATACCTTCCCCATTTGATAACTGGCAGCTTCCTGTAAGGACATGCTGTCCCTTAAGAGAATTAGATGGTTTTAATGCAAAATTAATATAAGAAGATCCATCTATTCTGGCTACTGAATAAGAGAGAACTCGTACCCAATGCAGGCAGCGAACTTCAACTCGCATCCTAAAGAAATAAAAGCTTTGGATACATCTTTAGGAAGGTAGAAATTGAGGCAGAGATGTAGTTCATAATCCCAGACACCCTCAGTGACTGCTGCCCTGCTCTCTAGAGGGCTTTGCAGCAGTTGTGTTGTGACTTGTAGCTTGTGACTGTCTTCCAGGAGTTCTTTCAGCTTCCATGAGTATCCTCAGTCGGGGGAATTTAGCTGTGTTTTCAACAGTAAATCATTTAAACTGGGGTTAAACTGGCTTAACAAATACTGTCCCAGGCTGGATGGGGACAGAGATCTGTCTAACAGATAACTCTGCCACTGTGTTCTCAACTGGACGTAAAGAATCATAAAGATCTAAGTAATAAATGGAGCTGAATGTATCCCTTTATCTAAAGCAGTATTCTAGATAATATTCTTAGAACTAACTAAAAAGAAGAAAGAAAAAAAATAAAAACCCAGAAAATCCATCTTGCAGTCTCCTGGGCTTGGCAGCAGAATTGTTAGTCAGCAAGAATGTGCAGAACTTTGTGAAAAATTGTTTTTTAGATAATTGCCTGTTGCAGACTGTCTGGAGGAACTCACATTTTATTTTTGGCATATCGCATTAAACGGTAGCTTTTACATTTGAGGACTGATCTGTTGATTTATAGACACTCCAGTCTTCTGGTGGACGTCCAATTTCCAAACTTGACTAATTCTGTTGAGTAACTAAAGTCAAAACATTTTCAGGTCTCAGATGGGAGGAGACAATTTCCAAGGTCCGACCTGTCCAGTTCAAAAGAAGATGCAGCGTGGGCAGTAGGGCAAAATGAAAACAGCAGCTTGTTGCTGCTCGTGTTGCTGTTGGTTGTTAGTGGCACTGGTACGTGGGAGATACTGCCCAGATCTTTTGGAATTCTAATTATTAGAAGCTTGTTGCATCAGGATGTGTTCCCACCTTGGATGGTACAACCGTGGCCCTGGAAATGTCTTTTGGGAGGCTGCTGCTGGGCTCCTCTGTGAAACCACAGCAGCTGGCAAGAGAAGCGTGCAGCCACACCACAGAAAAGCTTAACGACTGCTTTTTAATTGGCAGCTCTTAATTGGGTTGGGAGGCTCTACGGGGGGTTTGGACAGAGTGGATCAATGGGCCGAGGTCAACTGTATGAGCTTCAAGAAGGCCAAGCGCTGGGTCTTGCACTTGGGCCACAACAACCCCAGGCAACTCTTCAGGTTTGGAGGGGCTGGAAAGTGCCTGTCAGAGAAGGACCTGGGGGTGTTGACTGACAGGTGGCCAAGAAGGCCAAGGGCATCATGGCTTGTGGCCAGCAGGACCAGGGAGGTGATTGTCCCTTTGTACTTGGCATTGGTGAGGCCACACCTTGAGTGCTGTGCTCAGTTTTGGGCACCTCAATACAAGAAAGACATGGAGGTGCTGGAGCTGGTCCAGAGAAGAGCAGCTAAGCTGGTGAAGGTCCTGGAGAACATGTCTTATGAGGAGTGGCTGAGGGAACTGGGGCTATTTAGTCTGAAGAAAAGGAGGCTGAGGGCAGACTTTCTGGCTCTCTACAACCACCTGAAAGGAGGTGGCAGAGAGGCAGGCGCTGGTCTCTTCTCACAAGTAGCTAGTGATAGAACAAGAAGGAATGGCCTCAAGCTGCACCAGGGCAGGTTTAAGCTGGTCATTAGGAAAAAGTTCATCACTGGAAGGGTTGTCAGGCATTGGAACAGGCTGCCCAGGGAGGTGGTTGTACTACCATCCCAGGAAGGCTTTAAAAGCCCTGTAGATGTGGTGCTTGGGGATATGGCTTAGTGATGGGCTTGGTAGAGTAGGGTTAATGGTTGGACTCGATGATTTTTAGGGTCTTTTCCAACCTAGAGGATTCTAACCATTGTTACTTTTAAGTCCTATCTGAATTAAACACGTGTGTAAAGCTGCCAGGCTCCTGCCTTCCTCTCCACCAACCTCTTCTCTCTGTTTTGAGTGGTGGGGCCAAACGCGATGAGCTTAATGGGCTCTGTCATTTATTTGGGGTTAAAATAACGTGTGTGTGTAGAAATGGACAGCCAGAACCCCCCCCCCAGAAGCCTGAGTGGTGAATTAGAAAGAATCTTCCCTGCTCTTTGAAAATCCAGGGTGTAGCATGGAGACAGAGGAACAGAAAGGATGAAAGCCAGGGCTGGAATAATTCGTCGGCTGGTTTCTGTTCATCGCGTTATCGCCGTACAGCAGAGGGGTCTGCAGCTTTGAAGGCGAGTCAACCTTGCTCTGAGACAATCTCCTTTGAGCTGGTGGGTACCTGCCCTGGTTGGACAGGAATGAGGAGGTACCTTAAGGCTGCTTGATGGCATGAAAGGGTGGAGAGCTCAGCTCGGGAAAACAGCTCCCAAGAAAAATGCTCCTGCAAAGAGGTTTTAGAAAATATGCTGCATTGTGGCTAAGGAAGTGCTTTGGTTAGGGGGAGGTTGGAGAGGTTTTCAGAGCTTTCTATAGGTTGTCTGGACGGGGAAGGGTTCATACACACCCTGGTTGTGGCACTGGTTAGTAATTGGGAGCAAGGGCAACTAGCTCCACAGCCCATAGATGCTACAGAACAGATCACAACTTGGGAAAACAGGAAAGGTCTGAGCATGAGGAATGAGGGAATGTTTTGCTAACTCTCATTTTGGCCATTTTCTTGCTGCTTCCCCTAGTACCAGACTGGCCCCTCTGCTAAAGCTAAGCAGAAATGCTGTTTGCTTCAGAAAAAGTCTATAGTAGATAATGCCTTTGCTGCTGCTTTCTGGAGGTGGGAAAACTGCATGATCTACAAGAGTAAATTAATGGCAGCTCTGCCTGTCTTCAGTACATGATTTGTTCTAATTTTTCCTGTCCCTTTGCCTTCTCATGGAATGGAGGGGGTTGGAAGGGAGTTTTGGAGATGATGGAGTCCAACCCCCCTGCCAGAGCAGGGTCACCCAGGGCAGCCCACACAGGAACAGAGCCGGGGGGGCTGGAAAGTCTCCAGAGAAGGAGACTCCACAGCCTCTCTGGGCAGCCTGGGCCAGGCTCTGGCACTCTTCACAGGGAAGAAGTTTCTCCTCAGGTTGAGGTGGAACTTCCTGGGTTCCAGTTTGTGACCATGGCTCCTCATCCTATCCCAGGGCACCCCTGAAAAGAGCCTGGCCCCTTCTCCTTGCCCCCCACCCTGCAGAGATTTGGAACCATTCCTAAGATCCCCTCTCAGGCTTCTCTTCTCCAGGCTAAACAGCCCCAGGGCTCTCAGCCTTTCCTCATCACAGAGATGTCCCAGTCCCTTCAGCATCTCTGTAGCCTCTGTTGGACTCCCCCCAGTATTTCCCTGTCCCTCTTGAACTGGGGAGCCCAGAACTGAACCCAATGCTCCAAGCTGTGGTTTCCCCGGTGCAGAGCAGAGGGGCAGGAGAACCTCCCTGGCCCTGCTGCCCACACTCTTCTTCATGTCCCCCAGGAGACCATTGGCCTTCCTGGCCACAAGGTCCCATTGCTGTCCCATGGAGAACTTACTGTCCCCCAGGACTCCAAGGTCCTTCTCCCTGGAAGTGAAGGACTTCTGTGAAGTGTGTCTCTCCCAGTTAGCACGTTTCCTTTCAAAACTGCACTCACTCGCCTCATATTTCCAAAACCCAGGAAGTTTCCCAGGAAGTTAAGAAGTGCAAATGGAATATCCAGCGGCAGCCCTGACTGCAGCCCTTCCTGCACCCACCTTCGAGCAGATGGCTTCCCATTTAAACCCCCCTGCTTTCCGCCCGGGCCAAATTTAGGATCTGAGCAGGGTGACCAGAGCTCTCACTAAATCTTTAATTCCCTCTTCTGCCATTGACTGCCTTTCTCAACTGCTCAGTGAGACTTTTTTTTTTCCCTCTCCTAGTTGTTCTGTGGAACAGCTTTGATTTTTCTCACTTTGTGGTTATTTTAAGCTTCAGAAAACAATAAGAATGTACTTCTCTTCCCCCCCCCCCCCCCCCTCCCTTTCCTCTGTGCTTTTATGAAAGCAGGATCTGTGTAGATAAAGCACAGTTGATCTGTTAGGGATTACTGTTTCTCAGTCATTCTTTTGCTCTTGCATATCGTGCCTTTTTGGAGAAGAATATTTAAAGGTGTCGTGTGGAACAGCGAGATGAAAGATGCTTTGTGCATTGAAGAACGGTGTCACAGGACTCCACCTGTTCTCCCCTAACTTTTTTTTTCTTTTTGGAAAAAAAGAAATCCCCACAAACCTCAAAAAAATAAACCCTGAAGTTTATTTAAAGTGATTTTTTTCTTAATTTTTTTTTTTTTAGTGCTCATAAAAGCTGCTGGGTTCTGACAGCCTTGAAGGCAGTCACAGGTGGTGGCAGCAGAGCTGCGGCCTGGCATTGAGGGCACAGGAGTGGCAATCAGAAGATCCACCTTCTGTTCTCATCTTTATCACAGGTGACCTTGAACCAAGTAGCGTGGTGCTGAGGCTCAGCTGGCTCCCGAGAATTTTACCCCGGCTCCCGAGGACATTGTAAAGATTTGCTGCTCTCTTAGGAGAGAAACGTCAAGGAGAAAAACTTCTTGTGTCGTCATCAAGCAACAGACCTCGTTTCCTGGGAATAATTCACAGAAACACTGAATTATTGAGGCTGGCAGAGACCTCTGAGATCAACAAGTGACCCAACACCACCACATTGGCCAGGCCCTGACACTAAGTGCCACATCCAGGCTTTCCTTAGACACCTCCAGGGATGGTGAGTCCACCACTTCCCTGGGCAGCCCGTTCCAATGCCTGGTCACCCTCTCCATGAGGAAGTGCATCCTGCTAGCCCACCTATACCTCCCTATAGCCCACCTACACCTCCTGATAGCCCACCGAACCCTCCCCTAGCACAGCTTCCTGCCATGCCTTCTCCTCTTGTCACTAGTTGCCTACCTGGGAGCAGAGCCTGACCCCCACCTGACTACAGCCTTCCTTCATGTAGTTGTAGAGAGTGAGAATGTCCCCCCTGAGCCTTCTCCAGGCTAAAGAACCCCAGCTCCCTCAGCCTCTCCTCAGAAGAGAGGTGGTTTTCAGAAGAGGATATTTACCTACAGCCCATTGATAGTCCCAGAATAGGTGGCAGCACTTCAGTCTGTGCAAAATTGTCTTAAGAGGAGCTAACCAACCCCAACTGGGACCATGCAGGTCCAAAAAGACTGGTTCTTTTGGCGTGTCCTACAGGAAATTGTAGTCATTTTTGTAGAGAGTTGAGCTGGATCAATCCAGAGATCCATTTGATGCAGCGTTGTGCGTGGAATAGTGGTCAGCATTGGACAATTAATGCACCTCTCCAGCTTGTAAAGCTGTTCTTCTGATTAAGTACCAGAGGAGTTTTCTTTTTGACCCTTTCAGGCTATCAGCTTAATTCCCAGAAGCTTCAGATTTAATTACCCATATCATTACCACAACATGCATAGCTGCAGATTTTATTAATGGCCATAAAAATTCTCGAATCCTCTCTCAAATGAGTGCAGGTTCCCAGCCAGAAGGTCCTGCCACACAGCAGCTCTAGCAGGAGAGAATCCCACAGGTTGCTGCAGCACTTCCCACGGCCTTTTGTCAGATACTCAGCCTCACTCATCCATCTTTCTGCACCCCATTTCCTGCTAATTCACCATTTTCTAGTAGTAATCTGCAGTTCTGTTACCAAACTTCGCTAGTCTTGCCTCTGGAATGGTAGCTGAGCTGAAGTTTTACCCATTTTTATGTTTCTGCACCAAATTTCCTGCTAATTTGGCATTTTCTAGTAGTAACTTCTGCAGTTCTGTCACCAAACTTCACTATTCTTGCCTCTGGAATGGTAGCTGAGCTGAAGTTTTACCCATTTTTATGTTTCTGCACCAAATTTCCTGCTAATTTAGCCTTTTCTCGTAGTAATCTTCTGCAGTTCTGTCACCAAACTTCACTAGTCTTGCCTCTGGAATGGTAGCTGAGCTGAAGTTTTACCCATTTTTCTTGTCTGCACCAAATTTCCTGCTAATTTACCATTCTCCAGCAATAGCCTCCTGCAGCTCTGTCACTAAACTCAGGTATCCTTGCCTCTAAAGTGGAAACTGAGCTGCAGTTTTACCCCTTTTTGTGCATTTAGCAGCAGACCAACCTTTCCACCTCCCTGTTTCGGGCTCCTTCCGCTCGCTGCCTTGCCTTTTTCTTCCTATCCCCAAGATGTTCTTTCAGCCATTTGGATTCCTTTTCCCTGCACCACGCTGCTTTAGGACTTTGCAAACCAGGCTGAGTGGTAGAAAATCAAATGCTTCCCTGAGATCCTGGTAACTTGGGTCCACTGCTTCGCTCTCGTCTCACCTACCGAGTGGGTCGTAGAATAAAAAAGGATTGCAGCAGATTTGTCAGGCCTGACCTTCCTTTTATGAATCCGTACTGGATGTCCTCTACTAAATTATGCATTTCCAAATGTGCTGCAGTTTTGGCTTTTAGCAACACTTCCAGTGCATTCCCCCAGCTGAAGCTGGATTTCCTGTTCAAAGAGAATTCAGCAGAACCTTGTCCCAGCCCACCAAAATTCACCCGTCTTTTGGAACTCTCCATAATAAAACTTGGCTGCTTTCTACTTTTTCTTCTCCTCATCTTATTGGATTCTTGACGTGGGAATCAGTATTCTGCTTTCTCTAGCTCTGAGGGTACCGAGTGTTCAGGAGATCTCCAGCTCCTCGGGAAGTTCAGCAGCTTTGCATCTCACGGGTGGAACGAGTTGTTGAGTCTCAGCCCGGTCGCTGCAGACAGGATCTAGGTGGTTGCTCAGATTCCCAATTAGATCCCAAGCCTCTCAAATAATTTCATTTGAATCTGGAGGTCACATCGCCTCTCTGTGCATGGGTTTATTTTTCTGGCCTGCTTCCTAAAGGTTTGCTTTGTGCTTTTGTCTGAATATATTCAGTGTGAAGGAGGGGGGAGGGAGGAGAACTCCAAATCCTTCAAGTGTTCTTGCTTAAAGCCCTTCTGCTCGTGCTTATACCTATAGCTTCCCACTTGGGCTGTGCTGCCAAATATGGATTTCTCTTGGAGGTATGTTCTGACCCACCTACTTTGCACTGCAGATATATTTAGCAAAGTTTTGCCGTAAGAGTCCTATGGTGCTGTCCCAAAGCTGTCATCTGCTCTTCTGCCTACCTCCTCCCCACTCACCTTCCGCGTGTCAAAAGCCACCTGCCAGAGTTTCTGCATCTGTGGTCAAGGCTTTCTGCTGGGGACACGGCTCTCTATGGTGGTAGGTGGAGAGCAGAGACTAAATGGCCCCGTCCTCCCAGTGAGCTGCTGGCTGGGCACTGGAGCTCCCTGAAATCTGGGGTCGTTCCGCCCTTCGAGGACCATGAGTTCTGTGAGAAGGCCCCAAAGTTTCTCCCCTCTGGAGAGAACTTTCTGCAATCTTTCAGAACAGCAAGGGGCCTGGCAGAAAGATGAGGGACTTCTGAGCAGGGCCTGTGGGGACAGGACAAGGGGGGCTGGGTTGAAACTCCAAGAGGGAGCTTTAGAGTGGAGAGAAGGAGAAATTGTTGGTGCTGAGGGTGGGCAGAGCCTGTGCCAGGCTGCCCAGAGAGGTGGTGGCTGCCCCATCCCTGGCACCATTGCAGGGGAGGTTGCCCGGGGCTCTGAGCACCCTGCTCTAGCTGCAGATGGCCCTGCTCCCTGCAGGGGGGTTGGACTGGATGACCTTGAAAGGTCCCTTCCCTAAACCAGTCTATGATTCAAAAACCACTAGAATTTGAGAGTTAATTGAAACCTCAAAGCAGAAGGGATTTTGGGTTTGGGTTGGGTTTTTTTTTTAGCCTAATGCACAGACACATAATCCTTGTCCCCCAGCCTGGCTTGTACAAGGCAAAGGTGCTGCTCAGCCTGGTCAGGTTGGGAGCAGAAAAGGAAGGGCCTACATTTAGATGACTATCCCAGAGCAGACCATCTGAGGATGGGGTATGTCTTGAGACCATGGCAATGGCTCTTTTTTTTTGGCCTGAACACATCTCAAGAGTGAAAGTAGCACTAGAATAGCTGTAGGGTCTGTGTCCACCGTTTATTGCAGGAGGAAATTGCCAAGTTTAGAGATGAAGATATTTCAGTAGGACAAGATTACGGAAGACGCTGCATTTCATGGGCTGGCTTTTCTTGAGAAAGCCAAATTCTGCCTCCCTCCTCCAACCTTCCTGTTAGATGTCACCTGAAATGGATTCTAAGTGGAAAGAAGAAAAAAAAAAAAGTGAGCAAACCTGCACCAAGTGAATCATTCCTACTAAATTTAAACCACTTACTATGGAGAGGGAAAAAAAAAAAAAAAAGAAGAAAGAGAAAACTTGGATTACAGGTTTAGCAAGTGCGAGCACATACTGCAGCGTGTCATGCTGCTTTGGAATTGCCAAACTACTGATTTCTTGGACCTCTGCTGCTGGCATTGTTAAGCAGTGTTCCAGACACTAATAGAATTGTAGGGGGTGGAAGGGAGTTCTGGAGATGATGGAGTCCAACCCCCCTGCCAGAGCAGGGTCACCCAGGGCAGCCCACACAGGAACAGAGCCAGGGGGGGCTGGAAAGGCTCCAGAGCAGGAGACTCCACAGCCTCTCTGGGCAGCCTGGGCCAGGCTCTGGCACTCTCCCAGGGAAGAAGTTTCTCCACAGGTTGAGGTGGAACTCTCTGGGTTCCAGCTTGTGACCATGGCTCCTCATCCTATCCCAGGGCACCCCTGACAAGAGCTTGGCCCCTTCTCCTTGACCCCCACCCTGCAGAGATTTGTAACCATTCCTAAGATCCCCTCTCAGGCTTCTCTTCTCCAGGCTAAACAGCCCCAGGGCTCTCAGCCTTTCCTCACCAGAGAGATGTTCCAGTCCCTTCAGCATCTTTGTAGCCTCCACTGGACTCTCTCCAGTATTTCCCTGTCCCTCTTGAACTGGGGAGTCCAGGACTGGACCCAGTACTCCATTTATGATCTCCCTAGTGCAGAGTAGAGGTGGAGAAGAACCTCCCTTGACCTGCTGGCCACACTCTTCTTTATGCACACCCAGTCACTCCTATAAATCCCTGTTCACGTGTGAAGCAGGAGAAGGCCTTTGTAAGAACATTTAACCAGGGAGGTATCTCCATTTGGGCCGCACTCTTTCAGCTAAAGGAGGAGGAGGAAGAAGGATATGGGAAGTGATGGTGCCCCTGTACTGGGCACTGGTGAGGCTGTGCCTCAAGTACTCTGTTCAGTTCTGGACCCTCACCTCAAGAAAGACAATGGGATGCTGGAGCAAGGTCATAGAAGGGCAACAAAGCTGGTGAAGGGTCTGGAGAACAAGTCCTGTTAGGATAGGCTGAGGGAATTGGGAGAAGAGGAGATTGAGGAGATCTTCCTGCCCTCTCCAGCTACCTGAAAGGAGGTTGCAGTGAGGTGGGTGCCACCTCTTCTCTCGAGTAACAACAGGACTAGAGGAAGTGGTCTGAAGTTGCACCAGAGGAGGTTTAGATGAGATATTGGGAAGAATTTCTTCACTGGAAGAGCAGTCGAGTGCTGGAACGGGCTGCCCAGGGAGGTGGTGGAGTCACCATGCCTGGAGGTGTTCACAGTATGGGTAGATGAGGCACTTCAGGACATGCTCTAGTGGGATGGGGTTTTTTGGATGGTTTGTATTTGTTTGGGGTTCTTTTGCGTGTTAGTTTTGTCTGTATTTGCAGGGGTTGACAGTTGGACGTGGTGGTCAGAGAGATCTTCCAACCATGACAATTGTGTTGAAAGGAGGTTGGAGCAAGGTGGGGGTTGCTATCTTCTCCCAATTGACAAGAACAAATGACCTCAAATTGCACCAGGGCAGGTTGAGGTTGGAAATTAGGCAAAAACTTCTTTACTGAAAGGGTTCCCCAGGGCTGTCCCAGGCTGCCCAGGGCAGGGGGGGAGTCCCCGTGACCCCTGGAGGGGTTTCCAAGCCCCCCGTGGAGCTGTGGTGCTGAGGGCCATGGGGCAGTGGTGCCCTGGCAGTGCTGGGGTGATGGCTGGGCTCAATGAAACGTCCTTTCCAAGTGAAGTAACACTGCTTGTGGGTGGGCTGTCCCGTTTGAGGATCCAGCTGAAGGTTATGGCCAGTCCTCGGAGGTGCTGAGGAATATTTTCTCCTTTTCTTTATTTATTTCTTCGGACAGAATCACAGAATTACTGAGGCTGGAAAAGACCTCTGAGATCATCAGCTCCTGAAGTGTGAAAGCATATGTCTTTTCTGTGCAGGCTGTACTTTTAGGTACCTCTCTACTACTGGTCTCTTCCCCTCCTCCATGTTCTCTTCAGGCAGTAATGACAGGACAAACACCTCAGACAGACCCACAAAGCATTGTCCTTTTCATGGACAGGTATTGTGTGTTTTCGAGTGTTCTGTTCCAAATAATGAAGTGCCTCAAACCCTGACATTATGAAAGCAAGTTGCTAAATGCCTATTTTTATTGTACTTTCAGAACACCAGTATAACCAGAATAATTTCATCACTGCCCCAAGTCCTCTCTGTGCCTCCTAAACTAGGCAGCAGGTAAAAAGAAAATAGAATGGCTTGAGAAGAAAGCTGCCAGAGCACCACTTTACCTGGGAGAAAGAAAGATTGTCCTCTCTGAATTGCATCTGCTGAACCGTGTCCCTCTGGGGTGGTGAAGAGCCCCACAGGCCTTCTGGCAAAGCATGTGGAAACTTGCTTGACATAGATAAAACCTTTCGAGGTGGGTCTGAGGAAGGTCTGGGTCAACAAGAAGGAAGAAGGAGGGAAGAGCAGAAAATGAGGATAGAGCCACAGATCTGTCTTTTACGGCGTGACAGGTTGACAAGGGGTTGAAAGGAGGTTGTGATGAGATGGGGGTCAGGCTCTTCTCCCAAATGGCAAGAGCAAACAGCCTCAAGTTGCCCCAGGGCAGGTTTAGGTTGGAGCTGAGGAACAATTTCTTGCAGCCCCTGGAGGGTTCCCCAGGGCTGTGCCAGGCTGCCCAGGGCAGTGGTGGAGTCCCCGTGATCCCTGGAGGGGTTTCCAAGCCCCCCATGGGGCTGTGGTGCTGAGGGCCATGGCTTAGTGGTGCCCTGGCACTGCTGGGTTAACAGTTGGTCTTGATGATCTTGCAGGTCTTTTCCAACCAAAACAATTTTATGATTGTATGACAGGCACGGGGGTGGGGAGGGACAAGGAGACTCTTTGGATTTGCTCCTGCAGTGAGAAAACATCTGCCAGACCCCAGCCCAGTTCCAGCATCACTGGTGGATGTGTGGATTATCTGGTAACTAACTCTGAAGTGAACAGCAGATGGGTGGCCTGGGACTGTCCATCAAACCTACCTTCACTTGTGAGGCAGAGGGCCAACGTGGGCTACACCACCACGCTTCTCATCTCCTTTTATGGCCCAGTTCTGTGAGGACTCATTTGGAGATGAAAAGGGTGGCTCGCTTACGTTATTACAAGTAACTGAGAACTCATGGAGCTTTTGAGAAGGTTTTCTTGAAGTTCCTTCTGAGTTTATTGTTTCACAGAATCACAGAATGGATGGGGTTGGAAGGGACCTCTGAAGAGCATCGAGTCCAACCCCCCTGCCAGAGCAGGACAGAACTAGAGCAGATCCCTCAGAAATGCATCCAGACAGGGCTGGAAAGTCTCCAGAGAAGGAGACTCCACAAACTCTCTGGGGAGTCTCTTCCAGTGCTCTACAACCCTTACAGCAAGGAAGTTCTTGCTCATGTTGAGGTGGAACTTCCTGTACTCGAGCCTAAATCCATTCTCAGATTGTCGCTTGGGAAAAGGGAGGATGATCTTAACTCCAGACCCTATTTTAGAAAAGATAACACTTAAATTTTAAGGAGCGTATTTTTTGTTTGCCAGGGGACACCACGTTCCTCTTGATGCTTTTTTTGTGCTGTACGACAGCGCAAAAATAAAGGACTGTAAAGCATTGCTTCTTTCTCTGCCCTGCTTCTTCCTGGTCCTAGTGGTGGCAGGTGCATTTCTGGTTTCTTTTTTTAGGGCAGCAGCAGGGCGTAGGTTCCTCAGCTCGTTTCAGCTAAATACACACACGTCTCACGTTGGGCATCTTCCTATTTATAGAATCCTGGAAGGGATCTTCAGAGGTCACCTAGTTCAACCCCCCCTGCAGTGAGCAAGGACCTTGCAACCAGAGCAGGTTGCTCAGAGCCTCATCAAGCCTGACCTTGAATGTCTCCTGGGATGGGGCCTCCACCATCTCCCTGGGCAACCTGTTCAGTGGTCCACCACCCTCAGAGTAAAGAACTTCTTCTTGTGTCCAACCCAAACCCACCCTTCAACCATTGTCCCTCATCCTATTGCTGCGTGCCCTTGTAAACAGCCCCTCTCCACTTTCTTGTAGACCCCCTTCAGATCCTGGAAGGCTGCTATAAGGTGTCCCTAGAGCCTTCTTCAGGCTGAACAACCCGAGCTCCCTCAGCCTGATGCACGTAGGATCGTGTCGTAGCAGTTTTCTCTGCCCCCAGAGGTTCTGAGGTGCCTCTTGTCTGGCAGTGGGCTTCCCTCTGGCGAAGGTTCTGACTTCAAGGATGGAATTCTG
>JANVCC010000018.1:327686-341420 GCA_025345505.1 Todiramphus chloris collaris
CTGGGCTCTCTCCAGTAGCTTCTAGTCTTTCTTGAACTGGGGAGCCCACCAACTGGACAGCCCAGAAGCTGCAGCAAATACAGTGACTGTTTTGCTTATTTAGCAGTGGTTCTTGACGAGACCTTGTCATGAACCTTCTCAAGGGTCTGCTGCAGACCATGCTCAAGGTACAGAACCATGTTCTATTTAAGTACCTTGGAGCCTGGAGGCATCAGAAACAACTCATCTCTTCGTGCTTCAGTTCAGCGACCGCGTGAAACTGGATGCTTCACGTCCACAGCGTGTGCTCGGGAGGTGGGAGTCGATGGAGAAGGTTCTTAACCTTGCTTTCCAGGGCACAGATGTAACACATCCTCAGGTCAGATGGCAGAGTGATTTTATTTTTATTTTTTTCTAATAGGCCTATTTTGGGAAAATGGGCTAGAGAGTCCTAGATTAGCTTCAGTATTTTGGACACTAGTCCTACTTCTCTCTGTGTACCCAGATGAATTTATCTGTTAAGTTTTGATACCAATGCAGTACCTGGAGGTTTAAAAGCAGTGCCTAAACAACAGCCCGGATATCTTCTGAGAATAAAGGAGTCCAAGCTGGCACAGGAAGGCTCAGCAGGAGATACAGTCTGGAATCTTCAGCCAGACACATTCCAAGAAGAAATCAAGTAGGAATTTGTAATGGGGGAGAGTGATTAAGCACTGGAATGAACTAGAACGGGTGGATCCTTGGATCTGTTGCTGGTTTGGAGGCAAGATGTCTTCTGGACATAAATTAAGCCAGGTACCTCTTGAGCACTGGCCCAGGCTTCTCCAAAGGGTTGTGGAGTCTCCTTTTCTGGAGACATTTAACACCCACCTGGACACCTTCCTATGTGAGCTGCTCTAGGTGACCCTGCTCTGGCAGGGGGGTTGGACTCGATGATCGTTTGAGGTCCCTTCCAACCCCTGCCATTCTGTGATTCTGTACCAGGTTTGGTTTAGGTTACGCTGGCCAGAAGATGAAGTGGATGGGATCTAACAGCCCGTAGAGACACGGGCACATGGCCACAAAGAGTCCAGCCAGAAGACCTGGTGATTCCCACATATCTTAAGCTGTACATTAAACGAAAGACTTAAATTTTGAAAATTTGTGTTACTTTCAGGGGGAGGGTGTCTTTGTAAATCCGCATCGTGTTGGGAACCTGCCTTTACCGGGACTTCGGCGGTGGTAGAACTTCATTCTTGGGGCTGAATTTCTTCACCATCCAATGCACCTGGTTTCTGAACAAGCTGCAACTTGATTCTTCTGCATTTCAGTAGCTGGTTAGAGTCCTGCTGTAGCAGTGGGGCCCATGTCCTCAGGCAGACACCAGTTCAGCCACTGATAGTATCCTGTGTGGCTTTAAGCCAAGAATGTAGCCCCTCTGTCGATGTTTTACTTTGGGCAACGTGTTTCTTTTCCCCGAGGACAAAAGCCCTCTTTTTATTATTTGCAAAGCCCTTTTTAAGAACTTCTCCAGAAAGGTTTTTGTGAAGCACGAAGGGATGGCACTAGTTTTTTTACTCCGTGACTCACTCAGAAATTAAAAGGGAAAATGAACTTCTCTTCCAAGGGAGTGATATCAGCCTCCTCTTTACTCGAGGGACTTCCTTCTGCAGGGCGTTGTAGAGCAGGGTGAGCTGCACCTCCAAACATTTCCTTGCCCAGAGTGAGAACTGAGGCAAACTGCCGTGGATCCCAAGAACGCATTCAAAAGCTGACCTAAACCGAGAGTGATTTCGTGTCGAGTGAGACAAATGCAGAGTTGCTACTCCAGTGCCTCACGCTTCCACTTGTCCTTGGCGCCGAGAAAATGAGCTTTTTAATAGCTCCAAAACAGATTGCCACGAAGACTCATCCATTGTGACTTTAAGCTGCCTTTACAGCAACTTAAGCTGGGGACGAGCTTGTTCGTTACGACCGATTCTACAACTGTGGCCGGGATTTCCATATTCATATTGAATTTTCATTTCTTTTCTTTTGTAGTATTATTATTATTGTCTGTCCCAGAAATAGGCAGGGGAGCCGGTGGCCTTTTCCCTGCGTTAGCAGATAATTTCTTTAATGAATAATGTGAAAAGGGCAAAGGTTTGTGAGTTTTGACTTGCATATCAGCTATAGATAGCGGTGACAGCTGCCTTTTGCCGCTGGGAGCAAAACTTGGTTTGGGAGCTCCTCGTCCCAGGAGGCCGAGGGAAATGGGGCCACTTGATTCCTGATTTCAGGACCGTGATTTGTTGGGGGCAGAAGTTCTGCTGGTTGGGGTTGGATTGTTTGCCAACCAAAATGCCAGGCGAGGGCTTAGCTTCTTTCCCATCCGATGTGCCTCGAAATTGCAAAACCCTTTAGGCAGCTTGGGGGCAGGGAAGGGCTTTCTGTGCCGCTGAACTTTAGACCAAGGTTGACTCAGAGACTTATTTGTAACCCTTTTCAGTAGCAGCCGCTCTGCCCTGGTAGCAGGCGGAGGAGGCTCGAGTTTTCCTCTCCTTTCCCCGGAGCTGCCTTTGCTTCCACGAGTCCAACTGGGAAAGCAGACCCGAGGATGCCCCGACACTGCCTTGGCTCTCGGCTCTGCCTCTGAGAGTTTGCGGTCCCATTCAGCCCGTCGCTCTGCAGCCCCGACCTTTAGCACGGCAAAGAAAAAAGGGAGAGCTCTGCTGCTTTTCTCGTGAACTCTCTCCTGTTTCTTTCTGCTGAGATGCTGTCATCCTCTCTCTGCTCTCGCAGCTCTTGGAGAAGTTCCTTCCTCCTCTGTTCACATCCCAGATTTGGTCTAGAATCTAATGACTCTTCATTTATAACATCTGAGGTCTGTACCATTTTTTTTCCCCCGTTCCATAGCATCACTAATATCATTGCCCTGCCTTTGTCATCTCCCACCTGAGTTACTGCAGCCTTTTCTTTGGCTCTCTCTCATCTCCTCCTGTTCCAGTTTTAATACTGAGTTGCGTGATGATGGAAGGTGATCTTTCCTTTGTGGTCTTCCACGTTCCTCACCCTGGAAGCAAATTTTTCTCTGAGGAATCCGGTTCTCTATCATTAGCTTCTGACCTTCAGAAACTTTGTATATATTTAAGTCGAATTTGTTCCTCTTTGGAAAACAAAACAGCTCTCTGTATTAAACTCAACATTTGGCAGCTAGTCAACCGCATGATCTCATATTCTTGGTGACTGCTTCAGGGAATACGTTCTCAATGCAGCTAAGGGTTTTAACAGAGGAGACTCTTGGTGTAGAGCTATCTGTGAGAGCTTTGGGGTGGCTGACTGCGAGGGACCTGTGCATTTATCTCGTCCATCCATCAGGACTTCGGTGTCGTGGCCCGTGACGGTCTGCTGGCACCGCTCATCTTGTCTGTGACCTTGCTCTCGGCGACCTCCTTTCCTGGAGAGGAAGAAAGCAGCTCGAGCCCTAAATGTGGCCCAAAGGAATTGTTTTGGATATGGCAACAGTCAGCTTTCAACAGCTCCCTCCCCGAAAACACCCAAGCGTTTTCCTTTGCCACGTCGGGGTGGGAAAGGCTTAAAACCCCTGGGAAAGATGGTGGCCAGAACCTGACTGCTGGAAAAAACTCACTCAGCCCAGCCAGTTGCCCTAGGAGTTCCTAAGTTGTTGCAGGAAGGAAATCACTGATGGTGTAGTCTGTGTATGCCTAGTGAAGTCTGTCTGGAGTAGGTGCAGTTCCTCCCTGAAGCCTCTAGTGGGTATGATAAAGGAAGAGTCCACACTTCCCAGTGTCTGGATCATGGTTAACCACTGAGAAGAGCCAAGATGTGTCTGTCCACAAGGTTTCCTTGCTGATGTTACAGATGTCTCTTTCTGGAGCAGAGTAAATCATCCCATGCAAATCCCTCTTGCTACTCTACCCCTACTTGTTTCCTATTCCAGCTCGCATCCACCCAGAGCCTGAAGTGTAAATATTCCCTCTCTAGTTCTTTCTGCATCTGCCCGGATAGAATATCATAGAATAACAACATGGTTTGGGTTGGAGAGGACCTTTAAAGGTCATCTAGTCCAGCCCCCTCTGCAATGAGAGGAGACATCTGCAAGTCAAGCAGGTCGCTCAGAGCCTTGTCCAACCTGACACGGAATTTTTCCAGGCATGGGACATCGACCTCTTCTCTGGGCAACCTTCTCCTGCCTTTCTCATTCCTGTTGGTTAATAGTTTGACTTTTGAAGCAATTTCAGTCCATGGTAGTTTGTGAAGCAAGACATCAGCAGTGATAGCTGAAGAAAATTCTATTAGGTCATTCCTTTTCAGAACATAGTACCTGTCTTCTAAGCTCTTGGCAGATGGTGGCCAAATAATCCTTCTAATAGCTTTTGTGAGTTAAAAGGGTAGGTAACTGTCATAAGGCTAAATGATTGCATAGATTAATTTACTTGTGGCCAAAAGAAATCAATTGTAATTTAAGTTTTTGTCTCTGGACTCGTTACACTACCAGACATCAGCTTTCTCCATAGGAATCTACCACATGGCTGGGATTGTAGATGGGCCTGGGTTAGTCAGAGATTATCCAGGGATAATGTGATGGAACATTTCCACTTTTTCACCTGGCCTTGTGCACAGGCTCCCAATACTCAGCTGGTTGGCCTTGTTTAGATCTGTGAAGTCTCCACTTACAACTCGAGTCGTTAAAATTCGTAGGCTGTTTGGATGTCAAAGATTTATCTTTTTTCACCAGCCTTTCAGACCCTGGGTCCCTTGCAAACCACGTGAAAGCTCCTGCTAAAGGCAAAGGGAGAAAAGAAGGCGGAGGCTTTGCCGATGCAGTAAAAAAAAAACCTAGAAATGGAAGGATGATGTAAGAAAATTCAGTGGTTCCAGGGTGCATTTATCTGACCCGTGGGTATATTTAGTGACTGGTGTACATTCTGCTGCCTTTCAGCAGGGGGATGGATTGGGTGATTGAGAAGGATCCTGAAGGATCCTGATCCTTGGTTGCTCAGTGGTGGGGTTTTTTTTGACCGAGAAGTGATTTGGTGCTGCTGCCTGGTGAAAGTGCTGGAAGCTTGCCCTCTGGAAGCCCGTTCTGTAAGTCAGCTGACAGTGTGTTTGCCTTTAATGGAAACCCCTAACGTTCTGTCTTCTCGTTGTGTCTTACAGAATGGTGAATAACACTGAAGACCCTCAAGAGGCTTTATAACGTCCCATCCCCATGTAAAGTATGCTCAGAACTTTTCCAGTAGTGTAAGTACAAGCTAAAACAAAAAACCTACCAAAATTATAGGTCGTTTCGTGTGACTTTTTTTTTTTTCCTGTTAATTTGTCTGCAAAGGGCAGATAAATGGTTCCAGTGATTATCAGCAGTTGGCTAAACTGGCAAGCTCCACTGGTTTGGTGTTTGCCAGGTGTGTAAACCAGGGAACAGTAGGATTTGATTCCTCGCTTGGGCTGGCCGATACGTGATTTCTACCTCCACTTTTCTGTCACTGAAAGACAAAGAAAATCCTGCAGTTCTTAGAAAGCCAGCCTTGATCAGAGCAAAGGTGCATGTTAAAAGAGAGATCTCCATTCAGCTGCTGAACATACTTGAGGGATACCAGAGGTGTGCAAGAGCTAACGGGGTGAGTACGCCGTTACCATAGTATTGTGGAGCAAAGGCAGAAGACCTGGGGCAGCTCACCTGCCATTAGAATTGGACGTCTTGCTCCGAGCAACCACTGCTGTGTCTTGAGTCCTGGTAGGAATTGAAGTTGTCTATATCTCCTCCTTGAATTTCAGCCTATTAGTTTGTCCTTTTAAATGACTCGTGTCATGAATCTTCCATGTGAGTGGTATCTGGGCTGTTTCTTCAGTGAAGAAGCAAATGAATTCAAAGTTTGAAGCTTGTCAGGCTGAAAGGAAAGGTTTGACCTGGGCTGTCATCCATCTCTCACTGCCCAGGCCTGTGTCACTGTTCTCTGTACCTCTTAAAGGCACAACCAAATGCATGCCCACTGGCAATCAGATTCTTGAGATACTTTGATCTCTTGACTTCTGGCTGTACCTTCTGTCAGACTGAGTTGGAAAGAGAAATCCTGTCTGCAGAATAGGTAGCAAGGAACCAGGCAGCTGTGAATGCAGTTATTTCCCCAGATTGAGTATCTCAAGGATCTGGTCAGGTTGGATCAGTGGGGTGAGGACCATGGTATAAGGTTCAGCCAGGCCAAGGGTCAGGTCCTGCACTTGTGTCACAACAACCCCCTGAAAATCTCCAGGCTGGGGCAGAGCTGCTGGAAGGTACCTGTCAGAAAAGGACCTGGTGGAGTTGGTCGACAGGCAGCTGAAGATGTGAAATTCTCTCTCTTCACTGTTGTGAAGATGAGCCAGCGTGTGCTCAGGTGGTCAAGAAGGCCACCAGCACCCTGGCTGTGTCAGCACTGGGGTGGCCAGCAGGAGCAGGGCAGGGACCATCCCCCTGCACTGGGCACTGGGGAGGCTGCCCCTGGAATCCTGGGGTCAGGATTGGGCCCCTCCCTCCCTCCCAGCAGGACCTTGAGGGGCTGGAGCGTGGCCAGAGAAGGGCAACGGAGCTGGGGAAGGGTCTAGATGTTGGGAACATTAGGGTTGGACATCAGAAACAATTTCTTCCTCCAAAGGGTTGTCCAGCCTGGACCAGGCTGCCCAGGGTAGTGCTGGAGTCCCCATCCCTGGAGGGTCTGGAAAACCTTGTAGGTGTAGGATTGAGGGCCATGGGTCAGTGGTGCCCTGGCAGTGCTGGGTTAACAGTTGGACTTGATGATCTTAAAGGTCTTTTCCAAACAAAATGATTCAGTGATTCTCTGAGGATGAAGATTATTCATCTGGCACAGGGACATTCCTAGTGCAAGTGGCAGTTCAGGCACAGACTTCTGCAGAGGGACTGACAGCAAAAAGTAACAACTGCCAGGGGCTTTCTGTTGGAAACTAAACTGCCAGCATATCTGAGAAGGACTTCTTGATGCAACCATTAATTAGTTATGTTCTATTGCTGGTGGCTTAGTCTTCTACATGCTGAAGGGACTGGAACATCTCTGTGATGAGGAAAGGCTGAGAGCCCTGGGGCTGTTCAGCCTGGAGAAGAGAAGCCTGAGAGGGGATCTTAGGAATGGTTACAGATCTCTGCAGGGTGGAGGTCAAGGAGAAGGGGCCAGGCTCTTTTCAGGAGTGCCTGGGATAGGATGAGGGGCAATGGGCACAAACTGGAACACAGGAAGTTCCACCTCAACCTGAGGAGAAACTTCTTCCCTGTGAGAGTGCCAGAGCCTGGCCCAGGCTGCCCAGAGAGGCTGTGGAGTCTCCTGCTCTGGAGCCTTTCCAGCCCCCCCTGGCTCTGTTCCTGTGTGGGCTGCCCTGGGTGACCCTGCTCTGGCAGGGGGGTTGGACTCCATCATCTCCAGAGCTCCCTTCTGACCCCTACCACTCTATTATTCTATTCAGAGCTACTGGTTTCCTACTTTGACACCTACTTTCTCCCCCTGTGGGGTTGTAGGTGGATGTCACCTTGTTCTGTTGCTTTCTGGAATCATTGTGGCACGTTGATGTCCCCTGGTAATCAGCTGTCACCCTCTGCCAGAGAAGTAGCAGCTTTTTACATTTATTCCAGTACACGTGCAGTTAATACGGTCATCAAAGATGCTATAGGAGTGTAGGTGAATAATTTTTGACTGGATGAAAGCTGGGGTGAACCTATTTGGAGGGGCTTAGAGTAATAAATTGGAGGAAATGGGCCAAGATGACCCATTTAGGTGTAAGGTTTCCAGATTAAACTGTAGATATCTTTCAAAAATCATAGAATCATAGAATGTCGAGAGCTGGAAGGGACCTAGAAAGATCATCTAGTCCAACCCCCCTGCCAGAGCAGGATCACCTAGACCTTCCTGACACTCACCCTTCATATATTTATAAACATTGATTAAATCACCCCTTAGTCTTCTTTTCTCTAAGCTAAAAAGCCCCAGCTCCCTCAGTCTATCCTCATATGAGAGATGTTCCACTCCCATAATCATCTTTGTAGCCCTGCACTGGACCCTCTCCAGCAGTTCCATGTCCTTCTTAAACTGAGGGGCCCAGAACTGGACACAGTATTCCAGATGTGGCCTCACCAGGGCAGAGTAGAGGGGCAGGAGAACCTCTCTCCACCTACTAGCTACACCCCTTCTAATACAGCCCAGGATGGCATTGGCCTCTTGGCCACAAGAGCACACTGCTGGCTCATGGTCAGCCTCCCAGCAACCAGGACCCCCAGGTCCTTTTCCCCTTCACTGCCTTCCAACAGCTCAGTCCCCAGCCTGTACTGATCCCTGGGGTTGTTCCTTCCCAGGTGCAGGACTCTGCACTTGCCCTTAATGAATTTCATCAGATTCCTTCCTGCCCAACCCTCCAGGCTGTCCAGGTCTGGCTGGATGGCAGCACAGCCTGCTGGGGTGTCGGACACTCCACCCAGCTTGGCATCATCAGCACACTTGCTGACAGTGCTGTCTGTGCCCTCACCCAGGTCACTGATGAGCAGGTTAAACAGAACCGGTCCCAGCACCGACCCCTGTGGAACCCCACTGGTTCCAGGCCTCCAGCTGGACTCCATCCCAGTGACCACAGTTCTCTGGCTTCTTTCTTTCAACCAGTTCCCAATCCACCTCACTACCTGATCAAGCAGACGACACTGTCCCAGTTTAGGAAGAAGGATGCTGTGGGAGACAGTGTCAAATGCCTCAGGGAAATCAAGAAAAACCACATCCACTGCTCCACCATCATCTATCCGCCTGGTTATGTCCTCGTAAAAGGGTATCAGGTTGGTCAAACATGACCTCCCTTTGATAAAACCGTGTTGATTGCTCCTGATGACCCTCTTGTCCTTGACATGCCTAAGGATAGTGTCAAGGATAAGGTGCTCCATTATCTTTGCAGGGATGGAGGTGAGGCTGACCGGTCTATAGTTACCAGGGTCCTCCTTCTTGCCCCTTTTGAAGATTGGGGTGATGTTTGCACTCCTCCAGTCCCCAGGCACCTCTCCTGTGTGCCATGACTTACTATAGATAATGGAGAGTGGCCTGGCAATGACCTGTGCCAGCTCCCTCAGCACCCTTGGATGCATGCCCTCAGGACCCATGGACTTATGGATGTCCAGATTACTCAGCTGTTCTTTAACCCAGTCCTCATCAACCAGGGAAGAGTCCTTAGTGATGCTCTCCTCTGGTGCCTCAGGTGTCAGGGGCTCTTGAGGACAGTCTTCAGCAGTATAGACAGAGAGAAAGAAGGCATTTAATAACTGCCTTCTTTGTGTCATCTCTCACCAGGGCACCTGCCTCATTCAGCAGAGGGCCTACGCTGCCTCTAGCCTTAGCTTTTCCTGCAATATATTTGAAGAAGCTCTTTTTGTTACCCTTGACCTCCCTTGCAAGGTTGAGTTCCATCAAGGCCTTAGCCTTCCTAGTTGCCTCTCTACATTCTCTAACAACAGTCCTATACTCCTCCCAGGTAGCCAGCCCCTCTTTCCATGAGCTGTAGACCCTCTTCTTCCTCTTAAGTCTACTCTGTAGTTCCTTACTTAACCATGCAGGTCTCCTGGCTCTCTTTCTCAATTCCCCACCTGCTGGGATGCACTGGCCCTGAGCTTGGAAGAAGAGGTCCTTAAATATTAACCAACTATCATTAGCCCCTCTGCCCTCTAGTAACCTGTCCCATGAGACTTCACCCAGCAATTTCTGAAAAGGACAAAGTCAGCCCTCCTGAAATCCAGAGTTTTGGTCCTACTTGACATCCTGTTCCTGCCAGACAAGATCATGAACTCCACCATCTCATGATCACTAAGGCCAAGGCTGCCCCCAGCCCTCACTGCTTCAACCAACCCCTCCTTGTTGGTGAGAATAAGATCCAGCGTTGCTCCCTTCCTAGTTGGCTCCTCCACCATTTGCATCAAGAAGTTCTCATGAGTGCTCTGGAGGAACCTCCTGGCCTGTGCCTGGCTGAATAGCCTTTCCAGCAAACATCTGGGTAGTTACAGTCCCCCATGAGAACCAGGTTCTGAGACTGCGAGGCTGCTGTTAGCTGCCTGTAGAAGGGTAAGTGAGCATTCTGGTTTCAGAAGGGGAAAGCAGAAAACAGAGTCTTTAAAATAAAAAGTTTTAACTTAAATACTGAGTAAGAGTAAAACCAACCAAGTCTTCAAACTACCACGGTTGGAGAGTAGCTTGGTTACTCCAACCATGGAGCAGCATCCTCTGCCAGAAGAGCAAAGTAGGCAAGTGGCTGCAGTTACCATTTCACCTCCCTAACTTTTATCCACAGTTGGATCAGAGTCAGTACTCGGGGGGGTGGATTTGAGGTGTGAACACCTTGATTTTGTCTCAAAAGAATTCATCTTTTATCTGAAACAAAGTTCTTCTCTAGCCAGTGCAAGAATATCCCCATTGGGTTCTTCATAAATATAATGGGAGGAATGACTTGGACTTCATGGGCTCATGGCAGGCTTGATTAATTAGTGGGTGTTAATAGTGAGAAACGACCATCGGTAGTCGCGTGGCACGTTTCAAACCCTCTCTCAAACCAGGATTTCAGATAGAACCCGACAGTTTCAACATTGGCACTGAAAAGTTTACCTGAATTCTCAGGCTGGTGCTTATGAATCTTAAGTACCAGGAATGACAGAGCTGTCTTGGGAGCAAGTAAAAACCTGCTGAGTGGAGAGAAAATCGCCGAGAGTACTGCAGATGAAAGAGGATGAGATTGAAGCCTTGTCATCATTTACGAAGAGCAGCAGAAAGAACGGAACGAGGGTGGGAATGGTACCCGAGGCAGCACATCCTGAAGAGCAGACAGTGAAGATTTGGTGGCTTAGAGTCACCAAGCTGTGTTAACTGTCCACCTTCCTTGAAATGGGACATGAAACCCATTCATTAAACCTGGGTTTGCTAATTTCCTCCTTCTGTCTTCAGTAACAAGGTGTTGCCCACAGTTGGTGGCTGTAGGAATGGTCAGTTGGCATTTCAAGCTTCCTTAACTGAAATGATGTCTTGTCTGAGCCCTTAGTTTGACTTTAAGATGAGCCAGATGAGTTAATTCCTGACTTCACAGGCAGCTAAGCCACTCTGCAAGGAACCTAAAAGAAGTGATGTTGTATACGTGCCTCTTCTGTCTGCTTCTGGTTTTGACCAGATTGGCTTGTCGCCATCTGTGGAGTTAGAGAATCATAGAATCATTACAGTTGGAAATGACCTTCAAGGTCATCAAGTCCAGATATCTACTAAACATTATCAGGACCTCTAGACCATGCCCTGAAATGCCACATCTGGACTTTTTCTGAACCCCTCCAAGGATGGTGATTCCATCCCCTCCCTGGGCAGCCTGCTCCAAGGTCTCACCACTCTCTCAGGACAAAAAAACTTCCCAATATCCAACCTAAACCTCCCCTGGTTGGGAAAAACCCTCATCAGAACCTTCTCCAACCTAATTCACCTCACTGAGCCAGGCAAAACTAGCTGTGGGTGGGTGGGTTGATTGGTTGGTTGGTTGATTTTCCTGGTAGGCTAGTGAACCAAACTGGTCTGTGGAGATTTCCACCAAGTTCTGGAGCTATGCAGAAGGGCAGCTCACTGGTCAGTTCATCATCTCTCATGCATTTGTAGCCTCAGTACTTGTACCTATAGGTTTTCTCCTCCTGCTCCAAGAAGAAAACAGAAATACTTGGACTTGCCCTGAGAATATAAACCGGGTCTTCCCTGTGTTACGGAAGAGGAAATTTTCCTAGATCAGGCCTGGGCTACACAAAGAGATGTTTGTTGCTTTAAGAACATTGATTTGGACGTGTGTTTCTTTTTTTTCCAGTGCTTTTAAACAAAATAAAACTAATCTGGAGGCAACTGTGGCCAAAAGCCCATGGTTTTTTGCCATTATGATTTATATTCTTCAAGAAGCCGCTGTTATCTCCTCCTGAGTTGTTCTCCAAGTATAATCTCTGTCTTCACTCAGATGGTGTGCCAGTAAAATGGCACTTGCAAACTGTTTTCTAGTGGAAAAAATAAATTGCTTTGTAGTTAAGCACAAAATTAAGGGTAGATGAGTTTCAGTTATTTGCTGGGTTTGGGTTTTAGTTTCCTGAAGTTGGAAGTTTCTCTTTTAAGATAAAAGTGTGTTGATTGGTACTGCTGGTGACAGATCCTGAGGGAGAACGAAGGTGCCTGAAATATTTCAGTGTCTCTTTTTCTGTACACGTGGAAGAGAGGTGGTGGAAATCATGGTGATGGCATTCCTTGAAACTCGGTTCTACAGCTCGGCAGAGCTGATGCTATGGATGGACCCTGTAGGATGGCTTTTTATTTGGTGAGAAAATGCTCAAAAGTTTGGCCAGGCACTTGGTCTGCCTTCTGGCAGAATGCCTGTGTGGCTTGGAACAAGTCTCTGGGGCCTACAAGAAAGCTGGGAAGAAGCTTTTTACAAGGGCTTATAGTGATAGGACATGGGATAATGGCTTCAAACTGGAAGAGAGGAGATTGAAATTAGAAATAGGTAAGAAGTTCTTCACTCTGAGGGTGGTGAGACATTGGCACAGGTTGCCCAGGGACGTTGTGGGTGCTCCATCACTGGATGTGTTCCAGACCAGACTGGATGGGGCTGTGAGCAACCTGCTCTAGTGGGAGGTGCCCCTATCCATGACACGGGGGTTGGAACTATCATCTGGTTCCCATCTCTAGGGTCCCTTCCAATCCAAGCCATTCTATGATTTTGACTTGGTCCAGCCCCTTTCTGTCAGCTCTTGGTCTCAAAAACGAGCATAGTTTTACTCCCCTGCCTCACAGGGGTATTTTATACAGTTGTGTCTTTCAAATAGTTAGATCTTTGAGCTTGCAGAATTAATAGAGAAGAATTCTGAGATTCTGCCTGGATTTTAAGCAAGGCTTGATCACCTTCTGAAGTGGAATGGAGGATGCAGTGACTCCCCAGTCCGGTGTCTAGGTTAGGTCTCCATCTCAGTTTCATTGCCACAGTGACTCCGTTTCTTCACAGGAGTTAAAACCAGTATTTTGGTGTGTTGCTGAGAGTTACTGGGCAAGTCCTGCCCCAGTTTTGTTACAAAGCTCAGGTACCAAGAGTTTAGTCTTCGGCTCCTCTTTTGTTCTTGGCAGAGGTTTGAGCTTTGGGCCCTGGTTCAGCACTCAGCTGCCACTACAGCTTTTCCCACTGTTTGTCAGTCCTGATCCTTCCTTCTGCCCTTGAATCCAGCCTCAAGAGTTGGAATTCCCAGCTGGTTGCTGTAGAATTGCAAGAATGGTAGGAAACTCTGGTTTTAGAAGTAGGGATGGTCGGGGTTGGCCGGGTAAGGTGTTGGTGTGCATCAGTCTGTGCCTTCAGAGGAACTGCAAAGCGTCTGGCTCCCAGCCCTGTGCTTAGTCAGAGGTCAGATCCTTTTGTGAGGCTTGGATTATTGCAATAATTGGCATTTATATTATACTTTTGCCTTGTAAAATCGATCTCAAGTTCTCTCTCTCTTTCCCAGAGATGTAAAGCAGATACCATAAAGCAGAGTAAGTTACTCACCCAAGTGGAATCGGTGACAAAACTGCCAGGGTTTGCTTCCTGCTGGTGCACTTGCACCCAGTAGAAAGTATTGCCATCAGCAGTCAAGAATTTAGGAGCCTGAGAGGAAGAACAGCTTATGATTTGAAAGGCTGGGAGGAAGAACAGCTTAAGATTTGAAAGATTGAGGAAGAACAGCTTATGATTTGAAAGACTGAGGAAGAACAGCTTAAGGTTTGAAAGGCTGGG
>JANVCC010000018.1:341430-355746 GCA_025345505.1 Todiramphus chloris collaris
TGAGTTGAGAGATTGGGAGGAAGAACAACTTCTGATTTGAAAGACTGGGAGGAAGAACAGTTTATGATTTGAAAAACTGGAAGAACAGCTTATGATTGGAAAGATTGAGGAAGAACAGCTTAAGGTTTGAAAGGCTGAGGAAGAACAACTTATATTTGGAAGACTGAGAGGAAGACCAGCTTATACAGTAGCGTATCTGTGGTGGGGGCTCTTTAACTGGCTGAGAGAAAACTGGAAGCCTCCCGCAGAAATGATGTGTTGATATTCTGCTCTCAGCTTGCCTTCCGGAATTTGTGTGGCGGTGAGTATCTGATTCCGTTGGATTTATTTCCAGGAGTTTCAGGCTGCTGTTATCAATTGTCACCGTTGTGACGGAGAGCGCGCGGCGGCGTTCCGCGCTCAGCAGGCGCCGGTTCGCGTTCCTAAACGGCACGGCTGACGTTTAACCTGGATAGATCAGCTCCTAGGCTGATTCCACTCCTTGCTGCGGGGCGAGGCTTCGCCTTTCCCTGCCACGAGAGCAGTCATTATGAGCATTGCATTTTGTTTGTGAAGCAGGATGAATGGGAGTAGAGCCCTCTTTGAAAATCAGGACTCGGAGATGCAACGGCAGGAGATAATTATGCTAACGTATGGCTGAGGATGGCTCGGTGTTCGTTGACATGATGAGCACTTGAGGCCTGATTTTTTTTTTTTTGTTTTTTTTTTTTTTTCTCTCTCAAACTGGTACAACTCTACTGAAAACACTGGAGTTGCAACTGATGAGCCTAAGTGGTGGCTCAGATGAGTCAGATCCTTAATCCTCTGTTGCGCCCCAGAATTCATAGCATCAGCTACGGTTTTGAAGGCAGCTTTGCTTAATATGGTGCAAAGCTTTGAGTGTTGCTGAAATATTTAAATTGCCTGTGAATAAAAGGAGATGCACTTGTTCAGCAAGAACAGAAAAGGCCAAAGCTTGAATTTCAGAAGACTAGAAAGTGTTGTGCCTGAAACCTCCCAATTCTGTTCCAACAGCGCCTTGGAGCTGCACTTGCTGGGTCACAGTTTTAGCCTCTGACCATGTCATAGAATCACAGAATGGATGGGGTTGGAAGGGACCTCTGGAGATCATGGAGTCCAACCCCCCTGCCAGAGCAGGGTCACCCAGGGCAGCCCACACAGGAACAGAGCCAGGGGGGGCTGCAAAGGCTCCAGAGCAGGAGACTCCACAACCTCTCTGGGCAGCCTGGGCCAGGCTCTGGCACTCTCACAGGGAAGAAGTTTCTCCTCAGGTTGAGATGGAACTTCCTGTGTTCCAGTTTGTGACCATTGCCCCTCGTCCTATCCCAGGGCACCACTGAAAAGAGCCTGGCCCCTTCTCCTTGCCCCCCACCCTGCAGAGATCTGTAACCATTCATAAGCTCCCCTCTCAGGCTGTTCTTCTCCAGGCTAAACAGCCCCAGGGCTCTCAGCCTTTCCTCCTGAGAGAGATGTCCCAGTCCCTTCAGCATCCTCACAGCCTCTGTTGGACTCTCTCCAGTATTTCCCTGTCCCTCTTGAACTGGGGAGCCCAGCACTGGACACAACACTCCAGCTGTGGTCTCACCAGGGCAGAGCAGAGGGGCAGGAGAACCTCCCTGGCCCTGCTGCCCACACTTTTCTTCATGCCCCCCAGGAGACCGTTTGCCTTCCTGTGTAAAAGGTCCCATTTCTGTCCCATGGAGAACTTACTGTCCACCAGGACCCCAAGGTCCTTCTCCATGGGGCTGCTTTCCAGTGGGTCTACTCCTCACCTGTACTGGTCCATGGTGTTGTTCCTCCCCAGGTGCAGGACTCTACACTTGCCCTTGTTGAACTCCATGATGCTCCCCTTTGCCCAGCTCTCCAGCCTCTCTGCCCAGGTCATGTGTGCATGGTGTGCACCCTTTCCTTTGGGGTAAGACATCAGTGGAACAGCTGTAGCTCAGAATGGCAGTCCTTCTCTTGGGCATCTTCTAAGCACCAGCTGCATCCTTTGGGATGAGTAACGGTGGGTGAGATGGAGAAAAGGAAGGAGGAGTGAAGTTTTGTGGGGGTCCTTGCATCTCATAAATGACTCTCATGTGGAGAGAAGAGCTTGCATGGGTAAAAAATTAACAGACTGGAAGTGGAGTCGTTTTGTGGTCACTGGTTCTGGTAGAAAGCATCCAGAGCAGTAGTTCTTGTGAATTAAGTTGCTGAGTATCAGGCCGGTGGATGAGTAAATTATCTTGCCTTTGGAAACATCTGTGCCATCTTCATAGCCATTTTTGTTTGCTGTCTAGATCAGAGTCCTCACCCTGAAGGGAAGCGTAGTGCCCCAGTCGTACCGAACCAGGAGCCTTACACCCCTGTCTGGTCTGGGACTGGGCAGGCAAAGCCAGCAAGCCACTGTCTCTGCATATCTTTTAGAGTCACTGGAGGACTAACTGGTTGTAGAAGGTAGTTTTTTTCACTGCATACTTTGGGATAACCTGCTGAAAAGCCCCAACTTCACCTTGGGGTTTTGCCTTTCCACTTAAAGGGCGAGGTTGCGTTCGATGACACCAATTAAGTGCATGCTACACTGCAGAAAAAAATGGTGATGCTGTAGAATAGAAGGTTACAAATTCTGGAGGTACTCAGAACAAGACAGTAGACCGTGGACCAGCAGTAGGTGCCGTACGTCCAGGAAGGGTAGAAGTTGCCATCTCTCCCCATCTCGTTTGCCACAGTTGATGTGACTTTATCAACATCGTTCTGAACTCAATTTCCAGACCTGGGATCCTGTGCTGAACACTTTGGCTCCAACCCACATCCGTGTTATGCAGATGATATCAAATATAGGTCTTGCCTCGGAAAATGCAACTGAATTTGCAAGTCTTGAGCTTTGCAGAGGCTATTAGATCTGGCAGTGAATTTTTAATGGCCGTTTGGAGAAGGAACTCTGCAGAAGAGCATCTCTCTTCTGACGGTAGAGTTTTTCTTACTCATGTACAGGGAGGACAAGAGTGGAAAAAATGTTTTCTTGTGATCATTGTAACTCCAGAGCCGTTTTCTCAAGTGTTAAAAGTGTTAAGGCTGGTGTCTGGCCTTATTCCCAAATGAGTAATTGAATTGCTTTGAACTTCTGCGAGTTCAATTGGACATGGACTTAGCTCATAGCTGGTTTTATGGGATTATTCTGCTGTCTTCCATCACCTACAAAGTTAGTGCTGGGTAAATGATTCTTGTATCTGTGAGCTTGGGCGATGACAGTAGGTGAGAAAAGCTTGCTGTGCTTTTCCTTGCTTTTCTCCGTGAGATGCAGCAAGATAAGGGAGGAGAACACCTCTGTATCTGACCTACTACCCCTGCTCGAGATCAGTACTTTCCAAGTGGGGAGAGGACCCCATATCTCAAGGGTGAAGTTCCTGTGAAAAAGAGGCTAAATAAGCCACGGAATCATTAGGGTTGGACAAGACCTCCAAGATCATCGAGACCAGCCATCTACCCAACATTATCACAACCACTAAACCATGTGCTGCACTGCCAGGTCTACAAGTTTTTTGAATGTTCATAGGGATGGTGACTCCATCACCTCCCTGGGCAGCCTGTTCCAAGGCCTCACCACTCTTTCAGTGTAGAAATTCTCCCTCGTGTCCCATCTTAACCTCCCCTGGTGCAACTTGAGCCCGTTACTTCTCACTGGTTACTTGGGAGAAGAGGCCAACACCCACCTCTCTACAACCTCCCTTCAGGGAGCTGTAGAGAGCAATAAGGTCTCCTCTCAGCCATCTCCAGACTAAACAATCCAGTTCCCTCAACTGTTCCTCACCAGACATGTTCTCCAGACCCCTCACCAGCTTTGTTGCCCTTCTTTGGACCCGTTCCAGCCCCTCAATGTCTTTCTTAGACTGCAGCACCCAAAACTGAACACCGTACTCAACCTGTGGCCTCCCCAGTTCTTGGGGAAGGAAGAGCAATGGTCTCAGGAGCAGTTGTGCCCCTAACCAGCCTTGCCTTCAGAGAGTGGTGTTCGGAGTGAAAAAGAGCGATGGTGCATCTGGCTGGTTGAGACCTGCTGGTTATTTTATAGCTGTGGATTTGAGAGGGGAAAAGAAGTTCTTCTGTTTCTCTCATAGTTTTCCCTTCAATCTGATACTCAGGTACCTCAGGTTCCTTTTGGATGAGCCAGGAAAGATGAGTCTGAAGTTTTAACGCTTGAGAGATACCAAGAGGCAGTAAGTGGAATCGCTCTGTATTACTTAGGGTGTGACTGCCAACTTTGTGTAAGAAATGTAAATAGGTTTGATACTTTAAGCTATTTTTCCCTCCCCACCTCTGTCAGGACCTAAATAAACTTGGTTTATTTTCAGGGCCTGATAGGAGCTGTTAAAAAATTGGTTTGTTTTAGATTTGAGGTTAATTAGGACTTTGCAGAGGTCTTGCTTTCAAAACTTCAGGGTGAAAAACGAGCAGCAGTTCTCCTTTGGTTGGCTTTTTGGGTTTTTTCCCCAGGTATCCCCAAAGGAAATCTGGCAGCCCGTTGTAACTAAGTGAGGGGTTTGCAGACTGGTCAGAAGATAAAGCACGTGGTGAACCCCTCAGATCTGGGCTTGAGGATGTTTGCTACCCTGGCAGCAAAGTTTGCCCAAGTTTTGAGTACAGCAAAGCAGCCCCTTGTAGTTTTTGTAGTTGGGAAGATCATTTGCTGTCTTCATTTTCTTCTGCTTCTCCCTGGCTTATTTTGCTCCTTGTTACTTTTGCAGTTGATTGTGTTTCACAAGGAAAAAGAGGGGGGAAGCAAATTGAATTATATCGAGCCAGAGAAGTTCAGGAGGATAAGAGGCTCTTACAGCAATGTGGGGGGGGTGAAGTAGTGGAGGATATCCATTAATTAATGAGATGAATGAAATTAGGATGATTCTAAAATGACTGATTTCCTTAACTGCTTTGGAAATTGATTTTTAAACAGGGTTAAGTTTATTAAAATATTTTAAAGAGGGGAAAATAACTGGAGCCCTGCTAGAATACCAGTTCTGAATAACGTGGCTGTAGTTATTCATTAAAAAGCAGTAAATAGTTGGCAACGTTGGAACCTGTTCAATAATGCCACGTTTTGCAATATTTGTTTTGGGGTTTTAATGGAAAATTCCCAGTTCCTGCAGTGGTTTTCAGTTCCTTCAGCTCACCCAGAAGAATCATTTCTAGATGGCCTGCTTGCGTAGAAAAGCACACGGGAGTGTGAGGAGGAGTTCAGAAGCAAGCAGACCAGTAGGAAGTGTGTCAGATGCAGTGCCTGCTTTCTCTGCAAGTGCAAGCAGGGCAGTTCTTGCATCTGTTGGTGACATTAGGAAGACCAGTGAGATGCTGTCTCTGATTGGGGTGCTCTTATCTTTGCAACCACTGAAAAATGAAACAGAGGTTCTCTGAAAGGGTTGGAGGGCTAGAAGAAAACTTCGCATGGACACACAGATTGGTGATTTTGGTCTGGGTTTGTTTTCAAACTGACAACATTTTTTCCAGTGGTTTTCTTTTTTTCAACATGGTATAAGGGATTTAGAAGCTTAGGTTGAAAGAGACCTTGAAAATCATCGAATCCAACCATCACCCCAGCAGTGCCAGGGCACCACTGACCCATGGCCCTCAGCACCACAGCTCCACGGGGGGCTTGGAAACCCCTCCAGGGATCACGGGGACTCCACCCCTGCCCTGGGCAGCCTGGCACAGCCCTGGGGAACCCTCCAGGGGCTGCAAGAAATTGTTCCTCAGCTCCAACCTAAACCTGCCCTGGGGCAACTCCAGGCCGGTTCCTCTTGTCCTGGGGCTTGTTCCTTGGGAGCAGAGCCCGACCCCCCTGGCTCCAAGCTCCTGTCAGGAGCTGTCAGAGCCAGAAGGTCTCCCCTCAGCCTCCTTTGCTCCAGGCTCAACAAGCCCAGGGCCCTCAGCTGCTCCTCAGCACCCTTGTGCTCCAGCCCCTTCCCCAGCTCCGTTGCCCTTCTCTGGCCACGCTCCAGCCCCTCAAGGTCCTGCTGGGAGGGAGGGAGGGAGGGGCCCAATCCTGACCCCAGGATTCCAGGGGCGGCCTCCCCAGTGCCCAGTGCAGGGGGACGATCCCTGCCCTGCTCCTGCTGGCCACACTAGTGCTGATACGTGACAGTAGGTTTCTTCTCTTAGATCGCTTGCTGCAAGCCTTTTAGAAGCAGTACACAGATAAACAGGACTGTAGAACACAAGTTGGAAGTAATTGAATATTTTATTCTTAGGGCAGAGGATGGTCTCATCCAGCAGCCCTTCCCTCCCTGTGCAGCTGAAATCACTTCATGTGCACAAAGCATTCCCAGTGCATCAAAGTGAGACATCTTGGAGGCCACATCACCTTCCCCACATACAGCTGCATACAACCACATTTGGAATATTGTGTCCAGTTCTGGGCCCCTCAGTTGAAGAAGGACTGGGAACTGCTGGAAAGAGTCCAGCTCAGAGCCACAGAGATGGTGAAGGGAGTGGAACATCTCCCTGCTGAGGAGAGGCTGAGGGAGCTGGGGCTCTGGAGCTTGGAGAAGAGGAGCCTGAGGGGTGACCTCATTGATGCTTATAAACATGTAAAGGGCGAGCGTCAGGAGGATGGAGCCAGGGTCTTCTGTTATGTCCCATGATAGGACAAGGGGCAATGGGTGTCAGCTGGAGCATAAGAGTTCCACAGAAACATAAGAAAAAACTGTTTCACTGTGAACGTGACAGAGCCTGGCCCAGGCTGCCCAGAGTGGTTCTGGAGTCTCCTTCTCTGGAGACATTTAAAACCTGCCTGGACACCTTCCTATGCGAGCTGCTCTAGGTGATCCTGGATGGTTGGACTAGATGATCTTTCTAGGTCCCTTCCAACACTTAACATCCTGTGATTCTGTGAGTGAGGGTTGACCATTTCTCTTGCATCTGTGAACCCCACAGTTCATCCTGTGTAACTCACTAGTAATTCACTAGAGGATTATGTGTAACTCACTACAGGAGATCAGTTTGGCTTGACAACCCAGATCTAGAAGCTCAGCCCTGAGTTTTTAGACAAAGTAGGGATCACACCCAAATTTTAAAAGGGATGACTGGCCATGGCCACAAAGTGCTGCAGGAAATGCTAAGTTCTGTGTAGCTTGGCATTTCTGGAGCCATCTCGAAATTCGTGCTTTTGGCAGCTGGGAGTTTTTCGGTTCATGGGGCTCGAAGGACAAAAGCGTTGGCTTTCTAGGTCTGTGACAAAATTAGGTGATCTAAAGTGTGTTTTAGTATTAAACGTTGAAGAGTCAGTAAAGGAGGAATGTTGAGCAGAGCTAGTTCTGGTTAAGGGTTCTGGTTCATCAAATTCTCCAGTCCAACAATGTACTTGAGCCCATGAAACTTGGTGCTGCCAGATAAACGACCCAGGAAATGGTCACAGTAGAAATACAGGTAAGAAATGCCCCAACCAGGGTTATCTCTAAAGGAAAAGCAAGTTGGCATCTATAGAGGAAACCATGTCAAGGCCAGGTATTTAAGAAGTGATGTCCTCTTTGGAAACGTTGCTTCTCAGAGGTGACACGGGGAGGGGTTCTCAGGCTGTACAGGAGTTTGTGCTGTGAATCACTAAGTCAGCCTGACACTTCTCATCACCCAAGCCTTGGAGAAAAGGACTGAGCAGCTCAGCCTCCCCCAACGCAGAGGCCAAACCTAGAACACAGTGTCTGTTTCCAAAGGCTCCTTGTCAAGTTCCGAACGTCTCCCTCTGAGACGCAACTTCCAATTTTCAGTCGTTAGGATTCCAGTCAGTTGCTGGTCTAATGCTGTGTTGGCCGCCGTGTCCTTCTTTTAGTAGAATCATCTGGGTGCTTGTCTTTTAAAATTTAAGATGGCTCGTACGTTTTCAGTAATCAATTGTCCAAAGGACAGCACATTCTCGTCGTGCCGAAGCACTTAGACGGCTGTAGTCCGTCTGTCTTCTCACGTAAGTCATTTTCTTGGACGGGAGTCATCCCCTTGCATTGACCTCCTGCTTCCTTCTCCCACACATGTGCTGTTGAAACAATGGAAGGGGCTCAGCAGTTGCTTGATGAGACCAGAGATAGGAGATCCTTCTCGTTTCTGTTGTTTCCAGGCTGCAGAGGCTATTTTGGTGGATTTGTGCAGCCTGGCTTTGTATCACCGTGTCTGTACAGCCACGCTCTACTAAGCAAGGCAATTCTCATGGCTGTTCTTCAACCCCAAAGCCACTTGGTTTCACCAGTACTACCAGGCACTCTTAGCCTTGAGACGGAGTGGCTGCATCCGGAGTGGCTGCATCCAATCCATGGTTTTGATTTCTGCTCTGTGCAAAATCCTGAGAAAAGCCTGCAGCTTGGCCAGGAGTGCACTGGTTGGTTGTTCTGGACCAAAACTCTTTCAAAGATCATAGAACCGTTAAGGTTGGAAAAGACATCCAAGTTTATCAAGTCCAACCTTCTACCCAGCACCTCCATGACCACTAGACCATGTCCCGAAGTGCCACATCCACCCGTTCTTTGAACACCTCCAGGGATGGGGACTCCACCACTTCCCTGAGCAGCCTGTTCTAATGCTTAACTACCCTTTCAGTAAGGAAGTACTTCCTCTGGCACAAGTTGTGGTTGTTTCCTCTTGTCCTGTCAGTAGTTACTAGAGAGAAGAGGACAACACCAGCCTCACTACGGCCTCCTTTCAAGTAGCTGTAGAGCACAATAAGGTCTTCCCTCAGCTTCCTCTTCTTCAGGCTAAATAATCCCAGCTCCTTCAGCATCTCCTCTTAAGGCATGTTCTTCAGTCTTCTCAGCAGCTTCACTGCCCTCCTCTGTACCCACTCCAGCACCTCAATGTCTTTCTTGACCTGCTCATGTTCAGTCAGGTGTCCACCAGCACCCCCGGGTCCTTTCCTGCCAGGCCCTTTCCAGCCACTCCTCCCCCGGCCTGGAGCATTGCCTGGAGTTGGTGTGACCCAGGTCCAAAACCCAGCACTTGGCCTTGTTAAACCTCACCCCACTGACCTCGGCCCATTGACTCAACCTGTCCAGATCCCTCTGCAGAGCCTCCTACCCTCAAACAGATCAACACTCCTGCTGAATTTGGTGTCATCTGCAAATGGTTATAGTGATTTAGAATCATAGATTCATGTAGGGTAGAAAAGACCTTAAGACCATCCAGTCCAGCCATCAACCCAGCACTGCCAGGGCACCACTGACCCATGGCCCTCAGCACCACAGCTCCATGGCTTGGAAACCCCTCCAGGGATCACGGGGACTCCACCCCTGCCCTGGGCAGCCTGGCACAGCCCTGGACAACCCCAGAGACTGACCTGCAGTTTCCCTGCAGGGAATTATAGAGAGTGAGAAGGTCCTGATTCACCTCACTATGATTTATGTATCTGAGAAAAAGAGTAAATGCGGCAATCAAAAAAGTTTTGTCCCTCTGTGGCTCCTGTTGGGGACTTCTCTGTGCCAACCCACACATGAAGATGAGGAGTGATCTTCAAAATTTGCGGAGACAAATAGGCAGCCCTGTCCCTGGCAAGTCTAGCATAATTGTACCAGCCATCAGCCCTCTTTGGTTTCCATAGGGTCCTTGGAATTCTTGTTTGACTTTCCTGAGGCTACTCTTTGTCTGCTCTTGCTTGTAAGGATTGTACATTGGCTCTTGTCATGTCTCCTGGAGTTTGAGTGATCTCTTCACCCTGCACTCCTGCAGGAATTGTAATAAACCCTTGACTCATAAGAAGCTTTCACAAGAAGGATGGAAAATGCCTTGATCCGTCTGCCAAGTTCTGTCTGCCCTCCATCTGCCATCCCTTCTTCTCAAGATCTTGTGTTCTGAAGGAGGTGATCTTGTCATTTGTGTGCCATTTGGATCTGTAGTGAGGAGACTTAGGAAGGAGAAGAGGATATGGGAGCATATTGTGATTTTTTTTCTTTTTTAAGTTCCATTTCTGGGCTTTGCAGCAAATACACGTTCATTGTTCTGGCATCTTGGGAAGTTTAGGAGTTAAAAATGCTTTTGATGAGCCACCGTGGTGATTGAGTTAGGTGAGAAGCCTGCCTTTGGAGGGGAAAAAGCTGTAGACTTATTTCTCTAAATGAAAGCTCAGTAGTAATTGGATGTGCTGCACGTTTCTTGTTAGGGCAGGCGATCTGTGACAACGTTCCAGGTTCAAAAGTTACTACCTTCAGAAGTGGGACTTCAGTCAAATCAACTTTGGTCCTGCAAGCCGCTTGAATTTCCGCTAGGTGTGTTTTTATCTTCTGTTCTTCAAGGTAGCAAGAAAAGTTAGGGCAACTTGAACTCCTCGTACTTAAGATTCGAAAGAGTTGAGGTTCACAAATCTCACGTGGTAACTGATTCAGACTTCTCCAGAAAAACTCAATCTCTGGCCTCAACCTAAAGGTTTTGGAATCGGGGCTTTCTGTCTGGTGGATACGTGGCAATGGACAAAGTTTTGTCCGAAATCGAGCTTGAGCCTTAATTACTCTCTTAATTGCTGTCTCTGTAGCACCAGTTTATCAAAAGCAAAAAGGAATTAACTGCAGGGTTACTGTAGAAGGTGTAGGGAATTCTTGTACAAGAGAGAATTGCTCTTTGAGCACTTCAGAGAAAACGTTTCTGCTGTATAGTGAGACTTCTATTCATGGGAGGGTGCCTGCTGGGCTTGGTTGGAGGTGGACTGGTTGGCTCCCAGCTCTGTCACAGAATCACAGGATGGTAGGGGTTGGAAGGGACCTCTGAAGAGCATCGAGTCCAACCCCCCTGCCAGAGCAGGACAGAACTAGAGCAGATCCCTCAGAAATGCATCCAGATGGGTCTGGAAATTCTCCAGAGAAGGAGACTCCACAGCCTCTCTGGGGAGTCTGTTCCAGGCTCTGTAACCCTTACAGTAAAGAAGTTCTTCCTCAAGCTGAGGTGGAACTTCCTGTAATAGAGCTGGAATTCATTGCCCCGTGTCCTCTCACAGGGCACAAGTGAAAAGAGGTTGTCCCTGCCTTCTTGACCCCCAGCCCTCATGGATTTATAGACATTCATTAGATCCCCTCTCAGTCTTCTCCAGACTAAAAGGCCCCAGTTCTCTCAGCCTTTCCTTGTAAGGCAGCTGTTCCAGCCCCTTCAGCATCCTCGTAGCCTCTGTTGGACTCTTCCAGTATCTCCCTGTCCCTCTTGAACTGGGGAGCCCAGAACTGGACACAGTACTCCAGGTGAGGGTCTCACTAGGGCAGAGGTGGAGGAGAACTTCCCTCAACCTGCTCGTCATATGTGGGACTTAAAGATTCAGACCTGAATTGATCTCGCCTGCGTGGAAGGCACCTTCCGCGTACCGCGCCGAACTTCCGAACTGAAGTATTTGCTTTTCCCTTTTGACCTTGTTTGCAGTCTGCTGGAAACCATGTCTCACTACACGGACGAGCCAAGATTCACCATCGAGCAGATAGACCTGCTTCAGCGCCTGAGGCGGACGGGAATGACCAGGCACGAGATCCTGCACGCGCTGGAAACCTTGGATCGTCTCGACCAAGAGCATAGCGACAAATTCGGGAGGAGGTCGAGCTACGGAGCCGGTTCCTACAGCAACAGTACCAACAATGTCCCAGCATCTTCCTCTACGGCCACAGCTTCCACGCAGACCCAGCATTCTGGGATGTCCCCGTCGCCGAGCAACAGTTACGACACCTCCCCCCAGCCTTGCACTACGAACCAGAACGGGAGGGAGAGTAACGAGAGGTTGTCCGCCTTCAACGGGAAGATGTCTCCTACCCGCTACCCGCTTGCCAACAGCTTGGCTCAAAGGTCCTACAGTTTCGAAGCTTCTGAAGAGGACTTGGACATCGATGACAAAGTGGAGGAGCTGATGAGGTTAGTAGAAAGCCTTTTGGGTGAAGTTTGGTGGGTCAGAGGGAGAAGTGCCAGCAGGAGAAAGGAGCACGTTGGAAGGCCGACCGCTGAGAGGAGGAGCTGCTTTAGGCAGCTATTCCTCTGCACGTTCCCTCACTATCTCAGTGCCTCTCACCTGCCTCTTAGTCCCGTGGAGACAACCCCTGGCCCTCTCTGGGTGTCCCACACTCTGCTTTACTGCTGAAATATTTTTTTCCCTGCACTGTACCAAAAATTCCAACTGATGTTAGGGCCTGAATTTCCCTCCCTCTTCTTACTCAGATGACTTCTGAGTGTCGATTCTGCTCCTTCGTGCCACTTGTGTTTCCCTCCATCTACAAGGGAGCAGGGAGTCTGTTTGGTGAATGGTTTCCACTGGGATCTGCAGAGCTTGTGGCAGGGGCTGGCTCTCTCTGGGGTTGGCACCCTCTGCAGACTGGCCCAGGAAAAGCCAAATATGCAGCAGAAGCCTCCAGTGAAAGGCAGTTGGGTTTGTTTTCTCCCGGGCTGACCTTCCTTTGCTTTCAGCAGCTTCCTTTTCAGCATCATGGCAAAGATGAAAGGAGGGGATTATGCCACTGAGGATGAAAGGCAGAGTTAGTGGGTTTGATAGCAAAAAGAAGTACGAGAAAAGGCCAAATGTCTCAAAACTAGTTTGGTCATCCTGTTGAAATGTCTTGGGTTTTGTTGTGGGGTTGGTTTTCTCTTTTTCTTTTTTTTTTTAACAAAATTGCGACATTTTATGAAGTACCTATGAGAGAACTTGGCTCCATAAGCTCCAGGATGAAAAAAATGTTTGAAATAGTTTGGAGATTTCGGGTCTAGGTGTGACTCTGGGGGGAAGAGGATTAGGGATGAGCAGTAAGAACATTCCAGGTCAAGTTGGAGAGGGCTCTGAGCAACCTGCTTTAATTGCAGATATCCCTGCTCAACATGGGGGGGTGGTTGGACAAACGAGCTTGAAAAGACCCTTCCCACCCAAACCAGCCTGTGATTCCATGATTAAGAAAAGCCAATCAATCTCCTTTAATGTAGCCTGATGGAATAATGTGGGAAGGTGGTGAGGATAGCACGACGCAGGAGTTCCCATTGCTGAAGTTTAGTAGTTCCTTTGAGGTTTGGGCTCCTGGGTAGTAAGTCTCAGGTAATCTTTTAGTGCTTACTTAAGCTGAAGCTGCTTTTCTTTGCAGGCACGTGGAAGAAGAAGGCTGGGTACAAAAATAAACCCCAGAGCATTTATTTTGCAGTTCCATTTGCAAGCCTTAAATAGGCAGGAGGGGAGAGAGGGAAGAGAAATTACCCAATAATAAAGCTTAATAAAGTTTGAGTTTAATTGTCTCCCCTTCTCAGGAAGGGAGGGAGGAAGAGGAGGGAAGAGTGTTCATTGCAGTCGAAATCTGCTCTGTGTCCCAATCCTCCTGCAACCTCCAAATGATTTTAGCACGCTTTCTGAACTCTCTTTGCCCACCTTGTAAACCACATCCAGAGCCATTAAATCCATGGCACTTGTTCATTCAGTGCAAGCTGTGGACTGAGGAAGTAGGGATTTGGGGGCTAGAGGTTCCCAAACTGTTTTCTCCTTTGGGTCTTTTCCTTGCAAGGCTGGAGAAGGTTTGTCCATGTATATTCATGTGTTTAGCTAACCATGCAAACCCTGCTAGCCTTTATTTACTTTTTTTTTTTAAATTTATTTATTAGTTTTCTGCCTCATTCTTATGACTGAAGCTTTTATGTTGCTATGAGAGATTTATTCATCCCCGTGTAATGAAACTTTGTACGTTCCATACAGCACTGCCGCGCCTCATCTGAATTATATAGGCTGTGAGTCATCCCTTCTCCTGCCAGGCTGCTCTGAGCAGACGTGACACTTGGTAAAAGAAGTGTCCACTGGTGAAGCACTTGGACTATTTTAGCACCTGCCTTCCCCACTCCTTGTCCCCTAAATAAAGGAAATCGAGCCGGTTTCCATCCTCCAAGCGCGCTTCCACCCGCCCGGTTTTGTGTGCTCTTTTGTTGTGGTGGTGGTGTTGTTGTTTTGTTTTGGTAGGAGGGACAGCAGCGTGATAAAGGAGGAAATCAAAGCCTTCCTAGCCAATCGGAGAATCTCCCAAGCAGTTGTTGCACAGGTAACAGGTAAGAGCTCGGGGAGCCCCTCGCTGCTCGTTGGGAAGCCGCCTCTCTGCCTCGCCTCCGCGGGCACGGCGCGGACGTTGGGATCCTGCTTGGCTGTCTGCATTGCAGTGCAGATCTGTCAGCTTAGTCATGAGAATCTATGCCTTTGATTTAAGACCCATTGTCCCGCACATCATGGAACTTCCCCAGTGAATCACTTCTTCTTTTTCTCTTTTTCCCTTTCCTCTTTTTCTCTCTTCCTCTCTTCCTTCTCTTCCTCTCTTCCTTCTCTTCTCTTCTCTTCTCTTCTCTTCTCTTCTCTTCTCTTCTCTTCTCTTCTCTTCTCTTCTCTTC
>JANVCC010000018.1:356106-380410 GCA_025345505.1 Todiramphus chloris collaris
TTTTTTCTTTTTTTCTTTTTTTCCTTTTCCTCCTTCTCCTTCTCCTTCTCCTTTTCCTTCTCCTTCCCCTTCTCTTTCTCCTTCTCCTTTTCCTTTTCTTTCTCTTTTTCCTTTTTACCTTTTTTTGTTGGTGGCTTGCACTAGCAGATTTTCTTTTCCAGCATTATAATAACCTCCAAATTCTTGTCTTAAAATGAAAGCAGTTCTTAATGCTTAAATTGTTTGTTGAGTGTGGCAAATAGAGGCGTATCTGCATCTCTGTGTGTGGGGAGAGCGAGATAATACATATTTATATGATAAAATACATATGAACAGTCAGGAGACACAGCTGTAGCTGGTATCACTACATCCAGGGGGCAGATGATGATAGGTTGAAGTTTTTTATTCACTCTTCTTTGAGTTCCAGTTAATGCAAATGAGATGTGTGGTTGGAGGGATGATGGTATTAGCTCAGACTTTTACCTAGAAGAAATTGTTGGGGTTTTTTTTTTTTTGCCCTGTGCCTTCTCTCTTTCACATCCAGGACAAGTGAACAGACTGCAGTGATATCAGTTCTTCCTTGAGTGTGTTTCCAGAGCTTCACACAAAGAGTAATGAAGTTTTACTGCTCCTCTGTGGGTGAGGTGCTATTAGTTCTCTCTTAGATGCTCACACTGCTTCTCCAGAGCAGCGTAGCTGGTACCACGCTGGTAAAACATATAGAATCATAGGATCATTGTGGTTGCAAAAGACCTTTGAGATCATCAAATCCAACCGCTCCCCCAGCACTGCCAGGGCACCACTGACCCATGGCCCTCAGCACCACAGCTCCATGGCTTGGAAACCCCTCCAGGGATCACGGGGACTCAACCCCTGCCCTGGGCAGCCTGGCACAGCCGTGGGGAACCCTCCAGGGGCTGGAAGAAATTGTTCCTCAGCTCCAACCTAAACCTGCCCTGGGGCAACTTGAGGCCAGTTCCTCTTGTCCTGTCACTTGTTCCTTGAGAGAAGAACCTGACCTCACCTGGCTCCAAGCTCCTGTCAGGAGCTGTCAGAGCCAGAAGGTCTCCCCTCAGCCTCCTTTGCTCCAGGCTCAGCAATCCCAGGGCCCTGAGCTGCTCCTTACCAGATTTGTGCTCTAGACCCTTCCTTAGTTTTGTTGCTCTTCTTTGACCAAGGTTCCAGCACTTCAGTGGCTTAGGATGAATAAAATACAGATAACTGAATCTCATCTTATAACATTCATTAGTATTTTAACCCATGCTTGAACAAAATTGTTTAAATAGATTATTGTTAAGGTTCCTTGATGACTAGGAATGCCAAACCAGCAGGAGGGAAGTTGTTCTTCTATGATATTTTCAGCATTTGAACAATCCTAAGAACCCATCTGCCTGGGACACCTGGGTTTGCAGACATGCTGGCAGTTGAGGTGGGCAGGCAGAAGCAGGTACTTGAGCCGTGGAGCCAGGAATTCCTTCCACGTCTGCAAACTCTTGTCTGTGATCTTGGGCAAAATTATTTGTCCTTCCCTGGTTTCAATTTCATCTGTAAAATCGTGAGGTGAACTTTTTTGTGAAACTCTAAGGAATGTTACTAGTCTTACCAGATGTTAGCACTAGTGCTTCAAAAACTAAATGCTGAGTCTGGGTGGTTAAACTGTACCTGAACTCTGCAGTTTTGGTAGGTAGTGGGTCACTCCCCTACTTCTGTGCAGTCCTTGCCTGAATATAGTCCTAGAATAACCCATCTCTGAGGTAACCTCAGCACATCTAGCAGCAAGTCAAACTAGCTTCCCCATCAAGAGAAGTAGTGCAAGGATGAAAAATTGTTCAGAAAAAGAGGCTTTCCAAAACAAACAAGCCAGCATTTTCCTGTGCTCAGCATCATGCAGGGCCACTGAATCTATCACCACACCAAATCTAAGACAGCATCTGTAGCAGTAAAAGGAACTGATCTAGTTGTGTCCTGGTGCACATCTGGATACCTCTGGAGGCAGATCATAGGAAAATCAAGACCAGTCTCTTCACACCTTACCGTTTTGCTCCTTCCACCCTCAACCTGCTCTCTTGGATTCCAGTTTTTAAGGTCCTTAGGTTCCCATTTATCCTTTGGGAGCTTTCACTGGTTGCCAGGCTGTTCCTCCCGTGAGTAAACCCCAGCTCCTGTGGAACGTGGGGGGAAACCCAGAACATGCTGACACAATGATCAGAGAAAACATGACTAGAGGTCTCTTTCGAGCCCATCGACTGGACAGAACGAAGGCTGAACTAATGGCACTGCCTTCTTCTCTCACTTTCAAGCCAAATCAGTGGGAAACCAGGTAGATCTAAAGGTTAAATGGCTGGGTCCTTTTGCAGCTGACCCAGGAGTGTTTCCACAGACCTTTCAAACAAGAGAAGAAAGGGCTGTTTCACACGTGATGCACTTTCTCGAGCAGAGATGGCTGCAAGGCTTGCAGACTGGGGTGCACCAGTCTCTTCTTCACACTTCTCTTTGCAGTTGAGCTGTGTCATCCTCCACATGCTTGGTGGCGAGGTCTACAGGAGCTGATTCATTTTAAATATAATAATAATCCATAATAATATATATATGGATTATTAGATATATATATAATAATCCATAGCCTGCTGTAAGCAGATCTGTAGTACTTATTAAGTACACAGTTATGGTTTATCTGAAGGAATATCTCAAAAGAGACATTTGAAGGGACCAGATTAAAGAGTGAGTTCAGCACTGCCAGGGAGAAACATCAGCTTCTTTTCAAAAGCCCAGGAGGGTGAAGAGTGACTGAAAATAGCTTGGGATAGAGATCCGGAGCAGAAGGCGCGTGTCCCAGGGCTCTCACTTCCAGAGTTGTCTTAGGCCTGATGAGTGCCCGTCAACTTGTGTTTTCTTCAGATGTAGCCAGCCTTCCTTCCCACTCAGCTGTGAAACAGGCTCCCAGGGAAGGCCTGGAAACCACTTTGGGTTCACTAAAAAAAGCAATTTATATAGACAGAGGTACTGCTTTGTGGAATGCACAATCCCAAATGTTATCATCTCAGTATTTACAGACTTAGTCGTAGTGGTAAAGCTGTTCTGTAAATCATTCAGGAAACAAGAGGGGAAAACAGATAAATAAAATGCAAAGAGTGGTCAGTAGCAGATGGCGTAGGGGAGGATGGTAAGAGTGAAATGACACCTTTTCAGAATACTCTTCAGCCTCCACTGGTCTGTGTCGCAGAGTCCTCTTTATTATAGTGCCCATCGAGGTGGAACCCTCTTCTGACCACCAAAGAGGCTGTGAAAGGAGCCAGTTCCGCAAGGACAGATCAGCAGCCCACAGAGGCTGGTGTGCTTACAGCTTCCGTCACCATTCCTTGTCACACAAGCACAGGAAGCTTTTTCCTGGAGGCTGTAGAGCAGATGTTGGGCACATTTGACTTGCCCACCCACCGGCTACCACCCTGCATCAGCTGGGAAACCATTTGCTCAGCACTTGAAAGAAATGCAGAGCCTCAGCTTTTAGGGTTCATCTCTTCTGCCCTGGGAAGAGAGGCCAAAAGAAGATGAAAACTTTCTGGCTGGCCCTGTCCAGAAGGACAGTTGTTTGGCTTGGCTACCCATGCCATCAATTTTTTCCTTTTGATCTCTCCCAGTTTCTTCACTACCCTAAAAACCAGTGTGTGTAATGGGAGGGGAGAATGGCATGGAGAGGGGAAGGGAGTAGCAGTGCCACTGAATGGTGGTACTAACCCTTTAGCTGGGAACCTGAAGCTTTACTTCCTTTCCTTAATTACAGCTGGGTCTGAAGTTGCCCAAGCTGGACATCCAAGTGATGACCTTGAGCTACACCAATGTATTTGCCTGTCTTCAGATTGCAGGTCTTGGATTAGCTCATTGGAGAGCATAAAGCTCCCCTGGTGCTGAGGACCACATCCTTAGGACCACATCTGCTCTGTATCTCGTCGTCTTCGGTCCTTGGTGCAGGAGCCTCTGCTGCAACCTCTGCCCTTTGACACTTCCATTTTACTTTCATTTCGCTAATTCCTCGAGCGATTTCGGAGTTCATTCAGCAGTAACCTTTCTGCTTTCTCTCACCTTAATTCTCACAGTGCAGTGCATTTAAAGAGTACACGATCCTACCTCGGCCACAGCCCTCCAGAGCACACTGAGCAGCCCCTTTGCAACAGCAAAGGGCTTTTTCCTTTTCTTTTGCCTCTGCTGCAGCAGGAGGGGATGGGAGGCGACGGAGAGGGAGGATCCGTGAGAGAGGAGCACAGAACTGAAGGTTAAACTCAACTGTTGCAGTAGAACACTTTTTTTTTTTTTTTAAGCTCTCTTACTCTGTATAAAATTACCAGTAACTTGAAAAGTCATTTAGATAATGAATCTGACAGGGAAAATTAAACCTGGAAGACATTCTACGGTGCCGAGAGAAGAGGACAGATTGGAAAATAGTAACAGGGTATTAAATGGTGACTTGGAAATAAAGGAATGATTGATAAGAAGCAAAAAATGCAGCATAACACTTATTAGTGCCGGTCCTAAATACAGGAGCTGCTTTTTATAGAAACTTTTTTAATGGTGTCTGTAATAAGATAAACAAGAAGCACTTGGGTTGGGCTCTGTATAAATAATCTCCTACTGATAAGAAAAATGACAGTATAAACAGGAGCTAATAATAGTTCCTGCTGAATTTCCTATCTTGTTATTTGAAGCTCCTTTTACCAGAGCTGCCTCTTCCTCGGGGGGAAGGTGTTCCAGCCCTCCGTGTGGCAGGTGAGGTGCCAGTTTTTTCTCAGCGACCGTTTGAAGTCGTGTCCTGCAATTTGCTTTAATTGCAGCCAGAATTGGATCGGGGTACCCAGTAAGATATGGTCAGGAGGCAAAGGGTGAGGAGAGAAGTTCAGAAAAAAAACCCAAACCCTAACTAAATATGTAACATGCAGAGCTTCCCAGCGTGCAGTTCTGCTACCCTTCCCAATTAGTCCTCGCCTACAATTCAGCCCTGTCCTGCTGGCTCCCTCTTAATTGATAGGAGATCTTCAGGACCTCAACTTCTCTATTCTGCTGAACACACACAGTATCTAGCACGGGGGAGAGCAGCCTTGAAGCACTGCTGGAACAGAAAGACAATCTCCTAAGGTTTGGAACCTCCTCGGAGGGATGCTGAACAAACCCACGTACAAACCGAGCGCAACCGGACAGGAGAGCCCAGCAAATTCCTGCATTCGTGATCATCTGGGACGTTGCAAACCGTTCCCTTTTCTTTTCAACTCCTGACAACAGAGGGAAAGATTTGTTCTTCTGTGATTTTGATCTTTGCAGGTTTTCTGTAAACAAGCTTTGCTAATCTCCTGGATGGATAGATGTCCTTCGCAGGCATGTGGATCGAGGACGTTGCTTCCAAACCGAAGAATTAAAACGCAGTCAGTTACTTTCTTCTCCAAATGTGACGTGTTCCAGGTGCTTCTAAAGATCTCTCCTGGAAGAAACATTAAAGACGTGCAAAGCAGACCCGCTGAACAAAACTAGCTGTGAAAACCAGTTACCAAAGACTTGATGAAGATGCTCTTGATGAAGAGCAGTTTTGAGGGTTACGCACAGATTTGCACTGCAGATACCAGTTGCCTTCTCTCGATGATGGGTTGTGCCATTTCTTTTGTGTATTTGAAAAGGAAACTTCATGATTTTTTTCATGCCAGTGCAATTTCCTAAAGTACCATGATTACAGACAGTGTGACAGGATGGTACTGGTGGTAGTACTACTCATTGTCCTGATGAGTCGACTGTGTAAAAGCCACTTGAGATGCAAGAAGCTCTGATGGGACAATTTGGAGCTTTGGTTTCTTGTGGGGTTTTTTTTTTTTTTAATTGAAAGGAGTGAAGGATGCTTTGTGCTTAAGACACTGTACTGGAATGTAGGAGCTCATGGACCAGTTCTTCTGCTAAGGGCTTTGCATGTGAGCTTGAATCAGTCAAGCTGTTGGAATATACAGTTTTGGGGCCTCTAAACTGAGCTGAGGTACGGGTGAAAGTTATTTTGTATCTTCAAAAAGATGAGGAGTGGTAGAGGTAGAGGAATCAGAGAATGGTAGGGGTTGGAGGGGACCTCTGGAGATGATCTGGTGCCACCCGCCTGCTCCAGCAGCATCAGCAGGGGGCCCAGCATCACATTGACCAGGTGGGTTTGGAATCTCTCCAGACAAGGAGACTCCACAGCCTCTCTGGGCAGCCTGGCACAGGCTCCACCACCCTCACACCAAAGAACTTGCTCTTCCTGCTCAGATGGAACCTCCTGACTTCCAGTCGGTGCCCCTTGCTGCCCCTTGTCCTGGCAATGCTGGGCACCACTGAGCAGAGTCTGGCCCCAGGCTCTTGCCCCCCGGGGCCCTTTAGCTCTTGCTCAGCATTGCTCAGCTCCCCTCTCAGGCTGCTCTTCTCCAGCTGCACAGCCCCAGGGCTCTCAGCCTTGCCCCAGCACAGAGATGCTCCAGCCCCTCAGCAGCTTCCCAGCCTCCCCTGGACTCTCTCCAGTAGCTCCTTGTCTCTCTTGAACTGGGGAGCCCAGACCTGGACCCAGTACTCCAGATGTGCCCTAAGCAGCACATAGTAGAGTGGGAGGAGAGCTTCCCTTGATCTGCTGCCCACACACTTCCTAATGCACCCCCAAAAAACCCTTTAGGAAGCTCAGCTCTCATTATACATCTCCAAAAGAAGGAAAGAGCAATAAAAGCCAGAAAAGAGCGATAAGAAATGGGCTTAACAGAGTCATCCCCTACATTCCTGTGACCAAACCCAAGATCAGCTGCCCAAGCCGTACCTGGCACTGGCTTTGCAGCATTGCTGTAGAAATCTGGTGGCCAATGAGCAAAATGGGCCATGGGCTTTTGGGTGATGCAAAAAATGCTCTGGACTGCAGCGCCACAGGAAAAAGTGTTGGAGAACTTGGAGCCTGGTCGTTGACTCTGCACAGGTCCGTGTCCTTTACCCAGCTCCAGTTTGGAGAGGTGACTTCATAAACTCTGAGACCTCACAGGGAGGCAAACGTGGCCATGGCAATAGACATCTTGAGCCTTTTGGCTCCTGCCCCTTGGCTTTGTCTCAAGCACATTGTCAGAAGTGGGTGACATCTGTAGCGCTTTGCGACGGTATCGGGCAGCCTCTTGAGCAGAACTCTCAGCATCCCCTCTGTGCCTTTCTCTGAAGATGCTTGATCTCTGTTTGTAATTTTTATCCAATAAGGCTTTGCTTTTATATCTTATGTTGTTATCCAAGCACTCAACAAACACTAATTCCCTGCGCTGAGTGGACTGGAGGAAACACATAAGTTAATGGTGCTGTTACCCATCGATTCATAGGAGCCACGCAGCCAAAACCAGTGAGACACCAACATTCCTGTCCCACAGCACTGTTTAAAAAGTGGCTTTTCTGCATCCTAACAGTAGGGGAAGAGCTTTTCAAAACTTGGTCTTTCCCTCGGTGCTCTGGCGTCTAAGCTTGCGTGACATCAGCTAGACTGAAGCCTTGTTTTGGGTTGCAGAGTTTTGTCACCTTACTGGTATTCACTTGTGCGCTCCCAGTTACTTGACATAAGCTTGGCAGGATCGAAGGTTTGTGTTTGGTGGAATAATTCCCCTTCCCTAGTAACATAAACTGCAGTAGTCAACTCTTGACTGCCCCAGCTGGCTCCAGACTCTCTCGCTTGCAGAGCGAAGGGGTGTTGAGATCGAGAGAGGTACGGGAGGCAAAACCAAACCAGGGGATGTTTGATGGGAGGAGTTCTGTTGAAGAGCAGTAGACTTCTGTATTTAAAACAAAACACACCCATCCCTTTTCCCCAGGACACTTAAAACTTCACAGTCACCGTAATTCTGTAGAAGGAAGAACACTTAAGATGATTAAAAATAACCTAGTTGGAGTAAACTCACTTGAGCACGATACTGGAGAGTCGAGTTGAATCATTCTAAAGTTAACTTGCTTCAGAGTTTGATGAAGAAATATCCTTAAAAATGTAGTAAAACCCCCATATTAGAAGTGGTAAAACCCCAGGGGGTTGTTTCTCATGAGTTAAATATGACTATGAGATCTTAGAAGCCTTTGATGCATCTCAAGAGGGAAGAGGTAGTTGAGCTTCCATGTGCAAAGCAGCCTCCTACCTGCCCCAGTATCACCAAGCAGGTGACACGGGTGGTGTTCAGCAGGAGTTTGTCCTAAAACTTGAGTTCTCAGGAGAGTTTAGGTGGTGTTAACCCTTTTTGGAGAGCCAAAAAGCCTTGCGGAAGGCACGGCGAGTCCTCTCGCCTAAAGTACTGCTTCAGTTATTCACCAAACTATGGATTTTTTGATGTATTGGGGTTTTTTTTATTAAGCTACAGTTCACCTCCTGGTGTGCTTTCAAACCTCTTTATTTATGTGGTTCCTCTCCTAATCACTTCTTTCCCTTTTCTGCACCGAGCCTTCCTTTGGAAATAACGATTCAGTTTTAGGGGTTTTCCCCCTTTTCCTGTTTCCTTAGAAACCCTGCTTTAAAAACTCAGGATCTTTCTGTCCCTGCTCTTGCTTGGACCCTGCTTTGCTGCCCCTTCTGGTTTGTTTTCTGGCTGTTGCTGTCGCTGCTGATAGTTGGCCTGCTCTGTTTCTGGGCTGATTTCATCTCTGCCACATACACTGTTTCTGTGCTTATCTCCCTTCTTCTACAAGCCCTGGGTGACAGTGATCTCCTAACTGTCATCAGTTGTATCTAACAGTGGGTAAGGGGCTTGTTCCCATTTCCCAGACGAAGAAACGGATGAGCCAGGGACAATGCAAGCCTGTGGTAGATTGGGCTTCCCAGTTGGTAGCCTCTTTGCTTGTAGGTTGATCCTGCTGGTTCCAGGATGTACCTGGAGGACGTTGAAAATAACAACGGGGAGAAGTTAAAAGAGTTAGGGACGGGGTGGGGAAGCTTGAACTCTCTACTTTCTCTGTGATTGAAGCATTATGAGTTCCTGGGCTTTGTAAGACACAACGCCTTTTATCGGTATATAAACCACTTTAAAATGTTTCTTTAAAAGAACCAAGTTTTCTCTTCCTTTTTCTCTCTTTTTTTCTTTTGGTTTTTTTTCCCCAGGTATCAGCCAGAGCCGGATCTCCCATTGGCTGTTGCAGCAGGGGTCAGACCTGAGTGAACAGAAGAAAAGGGCATTTTACAGATGGTACCAGCTTGAGAAGACAAATCCTGGTAAACAAATACAGCCTAAACATCTCCTGCTGTTTTCTTTCTGGAAGATTTTATTACTGCTGATCATTCACTTCTTGGTGTCTTATAGAGGTATTCCCTCTGACCAGTTGTACTTTTTAGGAGGGGAGGAACAAATCTGCCCTCTGCTCTGGAGCAGATGATCCAGAGCTGACTCATGCACAGCTGTCTGTCCAGCTGTGCATGGACCCTGTCACGGGTCCTTGCTCTGTCCTCTAACCACCATCTAACTCTGGGAACCAGAAGCAGTCAGTGAAGTTGTAGTCAGCTGACATGAAATAGGTGTTGAGACTCTTCAGAATGAACACAGAGGGAGCGTTAATAACGGCTTCGTGATAGAAAGCTGCGGCAAAAAAAGCCCACTTTTTGGCACAGAAACTTTGGGATAACTTCAGAGGGTTTGGGGTTGGTTCTCAGGCTCATGGTTGGGATGGAATCATAGAATTGTTTTGGCTGGAGGAAACCTTTCTAAGATCATCAAGTCCAGCCATTAACCCAGCACTGCCAAGTCCACCGCTAAACCATGGGCCTCGGCACTGCATCTCCATGGCTTTGAAACCCCTCCAAGCATGGGGACTCCACCACTGCCCTGGGCAGCCTGGCACAGCCCTGGACAACGCTGGAGGGGAAGAAATTGTTCCTCAGCTCCAACCTAAACCTGCCCTGGGGCAACTTGAGGCCGGTTCCTCTTGTGCTGGGGCTTGTTCCTTGGGAGCAGAGCCCGACCCCCCTGGCTCCAAGCTCCTGTCAGGAGCTGTCAGAGCCAGAAGGTCTCCCCTCAGCCTCCTCTGCTCCAGGCTCAACCACCCCACCCCTCAGCTATTCCTCATAAGAATTGTTTTCTAGACCCTGTTAGTTAACAGTGACAAGTTGGAGATGAGTTTCTCAAATCCAACCTGCTTCTCCACATCTCAAAATAGATCTTAAATATAAAAAGAGAACTAAGGCTCCTCGTTACCTTTAACTAACCTGTAATATTCAAAATCACAGTTGAATTAATTCCCTGCCATTGTTGCTCTCCATAGCTTTTGTCTGACCACAGTGCTTATATTTCCTTTTAGCCGTTTCATTGTAAAGAGCAAAAATATTTCTGTTTAATTTCCTTCAAACAATGGCATGATTAAATTAACTGCGTAATTGTTTTAAGGAATTTAAGACCTAGGCTTTCTAACGTGAACTTGGCTTCGAGAGCTAAAATTGTATGAAGAAAAAATTCCAGTGAAAACAAACCCTCAAAACTTCAGCTTGATGTGTAAGCTGAAAATCAAGAGGCTCCAGCTGTCGGTTGACCTCAGAATACTCTAGCCTAACGTGGGGTGGCTTCAAAGTGACAGCTCTGTCCTTTCTGTCAAGGGGGTTTACAGAATCTAAGCGCCCAGGGTTGTGAGGTGGTGGCAAGCTGCAGGGATTGCCAGGTAGCCTTGATTCTGCAGTGGCTGGAATGGGGATACCAAGGATCAACAACATTACTGGGTACAACCTTTCAGTGTCAGATGCTTTGAGTGCCTCGGGTTGTACCCTGTTGTACCCTCAGCCCTTTGATGGAAGGTATGGTCTCCAAAATAGTGGAGAGAACCAGAGGGGCTTTGGAAGGTGTATTTTGGGGAAAAAAAATAACCCAACAAAGCACAGGAGTCCTGTCCTAATGGTGAAAAGTGTTGTGTGGATCTCACATCTTTTCATAGAATCACAGAATGGCTCGGGCTGGAAGGGACCTCCAAAGGTCATGTAGTCCAACCCCCCTGCAGTGAGCACGGATACCCTCAACTAGACCAGGCTGCTCAGAGCCTTGGCCAACCTCACCTTGAGGTCAGCCTCACCTCACTTTCTTTCGAGTACCATTTGGAGCTCTTGAAGAAAGAGATTCCATACTGGGATGAGAAGCCTTGGGAAACCTAGCACTAAAACCTTACTTCTTCCTCTTGACCTTCTTTCTTTCCCCATATCTGCAAGCTCACATCTTGGGTGTCCTTTGGCTTTTGAGAAATGCCCAAGGGAGGAAGACAGACGCTCAGCACTGAAGGTTACAGCTTGAACTGAAATGAATCGACGTCAAGCTCTGCTTTTCTGACGTGCTGTCTTGCTGAGGTCTTCACTTTTCTTTAGACATGTGGCAAAAATTCATGGTTGAGTTCAACTTTCTTTTCAAGCAAGACATTTTCAAGTATAAAGTGCAAGCTGGCTCCTCTGCCTATGCCAAGGGACTGTGGGTGTGCACTTAAATTCCTTCAGGACCCAACAACGGTTGGTTTCTTTGTAGAGGCCGAGGGAAAGGGAGGAACCCTCAGTTTTCCCTTAGCTGTTGGAAAAGTCTGCTTGAGGAGAATGATTGTGTTCTTTTTTGTAGGATAAGCCACTGCTTTGATTTACTGCCATCTATTATATTGCAGGTCAGCCTGGCTAGCCAAGAGGTAATTAACATGTGTATTTGCAAGTGTATACAGCGTATTAAGGGAGGTACCAACCTTATCCAGAGCATCCTGAATTTGAATTGCTATTACAAAACCAATTTGGAGCCTCAGTTTTGGGTACTGTTTCCAGTATCCTGTGATGAGGGGACTGGACTAACCGTTCTGCTGCCCTTTTCAGTCAGAAGATAAGGAAATCATATGAAAAATAAATAAGGAAATCAGTAGAGCCTCCTGCCATGTTCACAAAGAAGCGATGCTGTCGTTGCACGCTCTACTGTAGAGTGTAAAAGATTGTCCTCCTTTGAAGAAACTGAAGATGATTAAATGACTGGAGTGTCTTTTTTCTATTCACTCACTTCCTAGGAAGTGACAGTTGGCTTTCTGTTCTTCTTTATCACATCTTTTCCAGTTCCAGCTGCTGGAAATGAAATCTCAATCTTCTCCTCTGAATGATAGTCACACAGAATCACAGATTCATTAAGGTTGGAAGAGGACTTCCAAGATCATCAAGACCAACCATCTACCTAACATAATCTTGACCACTAAAGCATGTCCTGAAGTGCCACGTCTGTGTGTGTTTTGAACCCCTCCAGGGATGGTGACTCCACCACCTCCCTGGGCAGCCTGTGCCAAGGCCTCACCACTCTTTCAGTATAGACATTGTTCCTCACGTCCCATCTAAACCTCCCTTGATGCAACTTGAGCCCATTACCTCTCGTCCTTTTGCTGGTTACTTGGGAGAAGAGACCAACACCCACCTCACTACAACTTCCCTTTCATGGAGCTGTAGAGATCAACAAGGTCTGCCCTCAGGCTCCTCTTCTCCAGACTAAACAATCCCAGTTCAGGTCTCTCTGTGCAGAAGCACCTACACCTTTGAGTTACCAGTGGGCAAAGTGAGCTCTTCGGGAACTTCTAGTTCTCTTTTTTCTTCAGTTCTGGATTTTGGAAACCTGGATCTTCAGAGCAAGCCGTATTTTCTGACTGAATTTGTGTGCAAATGGGAAGCAAACTTTTGCTTAAAACTGAAACAGTTTTGCAGGAGTGGGACAGCAGGTAGAACCAATTTATGAGCTGTAAAGAAAGAATAGTTGTCTGGGGAGGAAAAGCCCAGAGGTCACTTGGCCCACTCAGCACAGACCTGCTCTGCCAGTTATTCTGTATGACTCTTAGCAAACGATTTCACCTTTGCACCTCACTTCCCCATCTCCTAGAGAAGGATGAGACCATTTTCCTGTGTGGGACTTGCCTGCCTTGTGTGTAAGTCCTTCACAGCAGGGACTCTTTTATCGTGCTCATAAACTGCACACAGCCAGGAGTTTCTCATAGCGTAGGAGACAAAAGTTGACTGAAATACATGGAAAGAGATTTTGGCTTTCTGGTTTTTTCAAATGTATAATGTTGCAATATAAAGCTTTAAGTCATCCACAAGCAGTCCTGCATCTGCTAGTCAAAGACTCATAGAAAGGCTTGGATTAGGAAGGACCTTAAAGATTATCCATGGGCAGGGACACCTCCCACCAGAGCAGGTTGCTTACAGCCCCATCCAACCTGGGCTGGAACACATCCAGTGATGGAGCAGCCACAGCTTCCCCTGGACAACCACCCTCAGAGGGAAGAACTTCTTCCTCATTTCTAATCTAAATCTCCCCTCTTCGTGTCTGAAGCCTGGACCCCTTGTCCTATCGCTACAAGCCCTTGTAAAAAGAACTTTGTGTTGTGGAGCCTTAGTGGGGCAGTTTTGAGACATTGCTGCTGTTGAGACATTGCTTGCTGTTGTTCCTATACAGAAGAGAATCAGCAATTCCAGCACGTTCGTTATTTGCCAGCTTGTTTTTCCCTCTTGAATATGCTGCTTGTTGTTCCCTTGGTTTTGATTGCTTATTTGCATGGGTCCTTTCTGTATTTCTCCTGTCTTTGGATGTGGGTGTTCAGGCAACGTTGCAAAAGAGACCGTGCTTCAGAGAAAAACCCAGCTTAGCTCTTCGTCAGAAATTTTCTTGACCAACATTTTCCTGGTAGGAATGATGCTGGAGTTAAGAGCAATGCTGCAAATTCCAGTTTAGTAGGGATTGTGATGGGTTTTTTTTCTCTGGAAGCAGTTGCCAATTAGGGTGAAAGGCAGTTTTTTGTTGAAGGGAAGAAGTCGGTGCTAAATGCTAGTATTTGAAAGGTCTTTAATCCAATTAATAGGGATGCTTTTCACTGAGATTGGGCTTTTCTTTTTTTATTTTTTTATTTTTGGACAGGCACCACTTCTCTTGTGTTTTGTAAAGGACCGAGAGCATTTTGGCAGGAGATAAATAGTATATATTTCAGAAAGCCTGTATATGAGTCCTATAATGTACTGATTATTTTAATTTTCCTCAGAGCCCCCATGGGTTTGAAGTAAATAGATACTTCTTTTGACATTGGTGGTCGTTAGCCTGATGAGTTTGGCTGGTGCTGGGTGGAAAGTTTGTAATGGAGTAACTTCAGCCTGTCTTTTTGCCTCTGCGTACTGCAAACTGAAGCTGGCACCTAGAAATGATGTGTTGAACTTCCAGATGGATACAGGCTGCTTCCATTTCGCTGGATATTTATTTCTGCCAGTCTTCTGTAATAGGAAAACAGCTGTGGTCACCTTGGAGGAAAAAAAAAACAAGCCATGTGCTCGTCCTCCTTGAACAAAAGGGAAAAAAGAAAGGTAGTTATTATCAAGATGTGTTGTTCCCATAGCAGCTCTTTTTTAGGTATAAAAGAAAAGCTTGCAAAAAAACAACCAAAAAAAAAAACCTGAAAAGAAAAAAAAAAATCAAGGGCTGGATATCCCGTGAGATTTACAATGGAAACTTCTTGTTGGTGATTTACTATTTTACAGAGCTGCGGAGAAAATAGTCCCTGCTCTGATCCTTTCCACCCAAGGAATGAGCTCTGCAGGGACCCTTTTGCTGTGCAGGCTGCTGATTCAAATCTAGCCTGGCTTGGTAGTAACTGAAAGGTGTTTATCGTGTGATCTCAGGTCAGGCTGCCTAAAAATAAAGCGTGGCATCTCTTCTTACCAGTATAATGTATGATAGGTACTTGCTGCAAAAGCTTGCTACTAAATAGGGGGGGTTGGAGCTGGGAGATGGCCTGAGGCTCACTCCAACCACCTTGTGCATCACCCCAGCATGGCAGAGCCTCCCTGGCACACGTGATGTGGATCAGCAATGTTCTTTCTTCAGGGTACCATCTGGGATGTGCCGAGAGAAGGCTGAGCAATTCGGAGCCCCGAGAGAGAGCTGGAGAGCACCGCTCTTGCCTCCTCTCCCCACACCCTACCTGCAGCATCCTCAGAGTCACAGCCCGTGTTTGGGGGCAAAGAAAATTCTGGAGCGTTGCAGAAGTTGCTCAGCCCTGGCAGGCAGAGAGAAGTGTGGCTTTTCATTTTCATCTGTGAGAGGAGTTCTTCCCAGCCGGTTCACCTCGCTACCCCTGCCAGCCGTCTCGCTTTTTGATGCTTTACACCGAGATGAAAATCTCCTCCTGCACTTGCTCTGCTCATTCCGCTCAGGAGAGAAGTTTCACTTCTTCTTAAAAGCTGTTTGAGGGATCTGTAAAAAGAATCTCACCTCGTAACCAGGAGGTAACTTAGGAAGTTGGGAAGGAGCGGAGCTGGGTGGCGAGAAGATTGCAGCGAAGCGTCGGAGCAGCAGAATGAAGGGCATCCCCCAGTGCTCAGCTGAGGGGGGTGAAGAATTGTAGACTCATAGACTCATTGAGTGGTTAGTTAGGGCTGGAAGGGACCTCTAAAAGGCATCCAGCCCGACCCCCCTGCACAGAGCAGGGACATCCTCAACTAGAGCAGGTTGCTCAGACCCTCATTGAGCCTCACCTTGGCTATCTCCAGGGATGGAGCCTCAATTACCAACCTGGGCAACCTGGTCCAGTGTTCCACCCTTGTGGTAAAGAACTTATTTCTAACATCCAATCCAAATCTACTCTTCTCCATTTTCAAACCATCACCCCTTGTCCTGTCACTAGAGGCCTTTGTAAACAGGCCCTTTCCCACTTTCTTACAGACCCCCTTCAGGTACTGGAAGGTCACTGTTGGGTCTCCCCAGACCTGAACACCCCCAGCTCCCTCAGCCTGTCTTCTTAGGAGAGGGTTCCAGCCCACTGATCATTGTCGTGCCCGTCCACTGGCCCCACTCCACCAGGTCCACATCCCTCCTGTACTGGGGGCTCCAGAACTGGACACAGTGCTCCAGGTGAAGTCTCTCCAGATCCAAGTGTCAGAGTCACCTCTTTCAATCTGCTGATGGAGAAAAGTAAAGCTCCATGGTCTCCTTATCAAACGTGGCAGCCGTGGGTATGGCCACCACTGTTGCCACTCATAACCCAAGCACGTTTTGGCCCTCTGTGTGTCCAGATAACTTCCATCTTTAGGTGTGTGCAAGGACTGTGGTGGGTACTCCCTTGTGATCCTCGGCGTACTGACATTGGTACCCCATGGAAAAAAAAATAGGGGAATTGATCAAACAAAGCTCCCAGAACTAAAGCATCTTATACATCAGTAGCAGGAAAAAAAACTATGCTCCAAATGCAGGGTTTTTTTTGTTAATCTGTGTCTGACAAACCTCAGGCAACTTCAACGGAAGTTCTTTTGACTCTTCCCTCGATGTCAGAGCATCACTGACGTTCCTGCACTCTCCCTGTGAAATCAGATCCTCGGGCAGGGCAAGAATGTGGCTCAAACAATGCAGGGAAAGCTGATTTCTTTTCCTATTCTTCTCATTTATTTGTTTTTCCTAAGTTTTTTTTGGCTTTTTAGTGCATTTAAGCAACAAAACACTTAACCCAGAGCCCTAAACTCTACAAGTCCTCCACGGAGGAGATAAGGAACTTCCTTGAAATGGCCTCCTGATAAATTGGCAATAGAGGGAATATTTCACGCGTCGATAAAATGAAGCGATCTGTGTAGGCTCGTTAGCTGGGAATTAGTGAGAGTTCACGCTCCGCCGTGCACAGGAGGCAGAGCCCGTGGGCTTGGCTTCTCCTGGGTCAAATTGGTAAATTATTTTGGCCTCTGCTACCTAACACAGATGGAAGCCCCTGGCAGGAAGGAGAATGCTCTGGAAAGGCACACAGCCAGCTGACTGGAGAGCTAATTTCTTGCTTTTTAACTGTAGGAATTTGTTTCTTGGTTAAACTCTTTAAGTTCCCTTCACCCGAAGTGAAGCACGCGGTGTGGTTTCACAAAGGCAGGATGTTTTCCTGGTCAAATCCTGACCGTTCCGAGCAAGTCCGGGTACCCAGAGGGATTTGCTGCCTCAGCTCTGCTTCTACGCCCGCGCCGTCCCGCGCTCCTCCTGCGGGCAGAGCTGCCCGCTTCTCTCGCACCTACCCAGGCTGCCTCGGTGCACAAGTTCCAGCTGAGCTCATTTTGCATCTGGGATGCAAAAATCTGGTGATTTATCTTTCCCTATGACCCAGAGTTTTATTTTCCTTTTTGAGCCCAAGAACAGCTATTCCTTCCCTCCGGGGGAAGTCGCTCAACACAAAGCTGTCCTTCAGAACATACCCTGGTTTACGTCCTGATGTCCTATACCAGCTTCCCATCCTCACCAAGGGATGCAGGAAAGATCAGTCTCTCAGCGTGCCTTGTTTTATCTTGATTTATTAACTGAGAAGCTGTCGTGGAAAGAATCAGGGGTAAGTTTCAAAGGGGCCTTTCCTAAAGGCATCGTGCCAAGTCCTGTCTCTCGCTTGATGCTTTCCAGCTCGGGCTTCTTGAAGGGAGAAATATATCCATAGAAGGGGAACAGAAGAGGAAAGGTGTGATGTTAATCTGCTTTCAGTGACTTTTTCAGGCACCCTGGCGCTCAGGAGCCGGTGTTTGCACAGGTCACAGGGTGTGTTTCTATCCGTGGAGCTGTTTCGAGAGTTTACTCAGCTCTTCATCGAAATACCTTTGGTAGAAATTGGTATTTTGCTTCCTGAGACTGTTGCAGAATTCAATACAAACCTGCAGTTCCCATTCCGTGGCAGAAGAGGTAGCAGCCCAACCTAAATAAACCCCAGCTGGGGTATAGCTCACCCTTTCCATAAGATGCTTTGCCTCTTGATGAGGACAGGACAGCTTTTCCTAAGCAGCTGTAAGCTCAGTTTTATCTCCCTTAGATTGCCATGGTCACCTGATAACTCTGGAGGTTGGAGATGGGAACTCCGTGTGCTTTTGTGTATCATCGAGGTGTCTCTGTTTGATAATGCTTCGCTTTTTTGAGTTCCAATGCTTTCATCATTTGTCTTTTTTTTCTGTCATAGCAGGAGTGAAAAAACAGGCGTGGTTTTTTTTAACCCACTAGGAAACACACGGTATTTATCATTTTTAGGGGCTACATTAAGCATGAGACCTGCTCCTATCCCAGTAGAAGAGCCAGAATGGAGACAGACGCCTCCCCCAGTCACAGCTACCTCTGGGACCTTCCGACTACGGCGAGGCAGTCGGTTCACGTGGAGAAAGGAGTGCTTGGCTGTTATGGAAAGGTACGTCGCTTCGGGGTGATGGAGATGGGGCATTTTTAGGCCAATGCAAGTGTCCTTTTTCCTGCTCTGGTGACCACCAACTTCGTTTCCATGGCTGTGTTTTAGCACCCTGCGAGCCAGTAACAGTGCCATCGTTTGATTCTGGGTGATAGAGTAGGAGGGGCTCTTTTACCCCCCATCTGTTGTTTAAAAATATGTTACACACCTCACTTTTCATAGCTCCTAAGACATTTTAATCCTTGGCTCAGGCTGAGTATTGATATTCAGCTCTTCCTTTGCTTTTGCACGAGCCTTTCCACGTAGCCTGACCCTGGCTCTGTCTTGCTGGGGGTCTCTGCACTCTTTGCATTCTACAAACTCCTTTCCCAGTTTCCTGATCTGTCCTAGTCACGTATCGTGTTGTTTTACAGTGGATACTGGCATTTTGGCAGCACTGTCATCGCTCAGGATGCAGAACTTTGCCTAACAAGCAGTAGATTCCTTGTCCAAAAAGGCCCTTACAACCTTTTTACACAAGCTGGGAACAGCAGAGAGCAAAGTGGATCTTTTCAAATACATATGCAGAGTGGCAGGTGATCATTAGAGCTCCCAGCTCTTCGGTCCTGCAGAGACAAAGCACATTCTGAGCCTGGTCTCCTGGCCTCCTGTGTGCTTTGCCTTTCCCTCTGCTTACAGTAACGTCTCTTTTGTGGAGAATGTTGTATAACAGAAAAGGGCCAGTGAACTCAAACGTGGCTGAGGGATGAACGCTTGTTCCTGTGAAGGGCTGAGTGGCTGGGAGGAGTTTTCATCCCTCTGAGAGCGTGAGGAACCTCCTTGCCATGAAAGCACCGAGTGACTCTCTGTGTGTGCTGCACTCCTCTTCTTTGCAACTCCATCGAGTCCGTGGCCAGCAGATTCTTAGGATGTGTTTTTGTAACACTCTTCTTTCCTCTGCCTTGCACAAAGGGTCTTTGGAACCGCTCAGGAGCAGGAAAATGTTCTCCTTTTGCCTAAGCTAAGCCCAAAATCCTGAGCTCCCTCGGGGGCCTGAGCCTTTTTACACCCAAGATGGACAGAATTTTATGTGGCCACAGGGTCTTTGTAGGGCTGAGACAAGTAACTTAAAGAGTTTGTGCCCTGGCACGGGGTCATGTTTTCAGCTTTGGCTGAAAACAAGGGAAAAGAATGTAAATTCCACGAAGAAAATAATGCAAATGTTTGAAAGCAGTTCTGCTTTGCCAGACTCAATTAATGCCACGTCCTGAAACCTGAAAGTCCAGGAGGCTGTGTTTCTGTCGTGTCCCTCTCTGCACAGGCAGTGTGGGATCTCTAGCACTTCAAAATGCTTATGTGACTGCCCTGATGGAGCATGGAGAATGACAAAAACCCTGCAGCTCACTGTACCTCTCCATATTAACCCCCTACATGTGAAATATTTAATTACTCCCAAGCAGAATTAGAGCTTTTTGAGCATGGGTGTTTTCCTTCTTGGTTTCTATCTGGCCTGAAGTGTGATAACTGCTGTGATTTGTTGTTTGAATTGTGATAGTGCCTCAGACTCCTCTGTGCTAGGTGCTGTGGAAACACAGAGCAGAAAGAGAAAGCTGAGCCAGTGCTACCCTTCCCTCCTCCAGATCTCTCCCAAAGCCAGGCTCTGTCCTGATGCTCTCAAGAACCTGTAATGGTTTGATTGGAGATCTGCAAAGATGCTGAAGGGACTGGAACATCTCTCTGAGGAGGAAAGGCTGAGAGCCCTGGGGCTGTTTGGCTGGAGAAGCCTGAGAGGGGAGCTGAGCAATGGTTCCAAATCTCTGCAGGGTGGGGGGCAAGGAGAAGGGACCAGGCTCTTTCAGTGGTGCCCTGGGATAGGACGAGAGGTGATGGCAGCAAGGTGAGACACGGGAAGTTCCACCTCAACCTGAGGAGAAACTTCTTCCCTGTGAGAGTGCCAGAGCCTGGCCCAGGCTGCCCAGAGAGGCTGTGGAGTCTCCTTCTCTGGAGCCTTTCCAGCCCCCCCTGGCTCTGTTCCTGTGTGGGCTGCCCTGGGTGCCCCTGCTCTGGCAGGGGGGTTGGACTCCATGATCTCCAGAGCTCCCTCCCACCCCCATCCATTCTGTGATTCCCTGATGGTGTCTGTTAAAAAGATGCTAGATGCGGTTCTGCGCCTGGGAAGAAGCGAGTCGGTGTTGCCGTTGGAAGTGAACCCGTTGGCTCTGCAGACACATCTCCACTTGGTCTCAGCTTGCATTGCCCTCTTTCTTCTTCTTTGTCCTTCTCGGTTCCATTCGCTGTGTCTTGTGCTCTGCGAGGCCTTCGCTGCTGGGGTTTCCTTCGTACTCTGCTGGTAAAGGGAGACTTCTACCCCAGCTTGGCTTTGACGCTGATTCGCAAAGCTCTTTTTGGGTCACTGCGAGCACTGAATTTCCCAGCCTTACCTGTGGGTACTGGAAAGGATGGCTGAGGAGTTTTACTCGAGGCAAGAACACAGTAAACTCAAGCTGTGGTAGAAGCTTTGTGGGACCAGAAAGCAGCCAGGCCATCGAGCCAGCTGGCGACACGGTCGTTTGTCTGTTCCACGTTAACAGGGCTGGTTGAGCTGTCGGGATCAGCTGCTTTATGTGCCAAGTTCTGAAAGACCGAGAGGCGAATGCTCTCGTGGGAGCCCTAGGAAAAAGCTAACTAATTTTCAGTGACAGGTCACTGGGATCTTCCAGGCTTCTCCGTAATATGTCTCACAGCAGCAGCCAGGAGGAAGGTAACCAGACTCCTGCCTGTCTGGCCCCAGCAGATCAGGTTCACTTCATGCCCTAGTGTCAGGAATAAGCATTTGGCCCATTAATGTGGTGTTTGGCACCGTGGTCCGGTGCCATTTAGCTGGGAATTTGCATTTCCCTCAGAAGGATTGAGTTTTGACTGTGAGTGGAGGCATCTTACAGAACTGAATGGATGATTTGCCTTAATTAAACAAGTTTCATTGCGTTTCATTTGCATGTCCTGCAACATCTTGATGCAATGTTGGTGCACTCAGGGATTTGGGCACCCAGCTTTGAGCTTCTTAGTTGGGAACCTTAGTAAAGTGCTTGTTCATGTGGGCTTCTCACCGTTCAGCAGTGAGAAATAGAGATCCAGAAGACCATTCCATCCCACTGATGCAATTCATATGAGGGCCGTACACAACTTCTCTGGCTGCAAAAGAGGAGCCTTCTGCACTGAGAGCTGACTGGTTTTGGTCAAATGATGATGAGAGAAGGGTTGAATCTTGCCCTTAGTGGAAGCTCTCGTGTAGGTAATGCAGAACTACTTCTTCCTCTCAACTTCTGAAACATTGCAGTGATGCTCTAGAAGCATTTTCTGGGTGAGGATCAAAGTCTTGGACTGCTCGAGCAGTTGATTGTGGCATGTGCTTTTGACTTGGACTCAGTAAGAAATGCTGCTGCTAAAAGTTGATGTGTCATGGAAATCATTGGATGGGGTTGGAAGGGAGCTCTGGAGATCACCGAATCCAACCCCCCTGCCAGAGCAGGGTCACCCAGGGCAGCCCACACAGGAACAGAGCCAGGGGGGGCTGGAAAGGCTCCAGAGCAGGAGACTCCACAGCCTCTCTGGGCAGCCTGGGCCAGGCTCTGGCACTCTCACAGGGAAGAAGTTTCTCCTCAGGATGAGGTGGAACTTCCTGTGTTTGTGCTCATTGCCCCTCGTCCTACTCCAGGGCACCACTGAAAAGAGTCTGGCCCCTTCTCCTTGGCACTCACCTTTCAGATATTTTGGATCCCCTCTTGGGCATCTCTTCTCCAGGCTAAACAGTCCCAGGGCTCTCAGCCTTTCCTCACCAGAGAGATGTCCCAGTCCCTTCAGCATCCTCACAGCCTCTGATGGACTCTCTCCAGTATTTCACAGAATCACAGAGTGTTAGGGGTTGAAAGGGACCTTGGAGATCTTCGAGTTCAACCCCCCTGCCAGGGCAGGATCATATAATCTACCCTCCAACCTAATCTACCCTCCAACCTAATCTACCCTCCAACCTAATCTACCCTAACACAGGTCACTCAGGAACGCAATTAGACAGATTGGCTTCTGGGAGCAGACACTTCAACTAAAAATGCACAGCACCAGTCAGGATCTGACCCACGACACCCATGAGCAGGGTGAGGGTTGAAGGGCTAGCTTCTTTTTTTAAAAAGTTTCAAATCAACCCAAAATTCCAGTGCAATTAATGATGATATTGGTGCCAACCTGATACAATTAAGATTAGAGTCAGGGCCAGCACATGTACTTAAATGCCTAACGTACATAAGTGCCTGTATGCAGGGTATGTGTATTAAAGAAACTAATTGGTTTATACTGGATTTCCAGAATGCTGCTTGCTGTCTCTCTAATTCAATTTTCCAGTCTTTACTGCTTTTTTGGAAATTCTCCAGGGTGGTTTATTAGTCACTGGGCTTAGATTTCGGACCGTGGATTCAGGGCTCTTTCTCCCTCTCTCCTTGCTATTTTTTATATATATATATATATTTCTCTTTTTTTTAATACCTCCCTGAATATTTATGCTCTGAAGGTTAAGAGGAACAGTAGTTCCAGAAAGTAAAGTTCTATATTTAACTGCAGACTAGGTGTGGTTCAGAGCACTGCAGTGCAAGCTCCCTCTCGCTGCTGTGCTGGCGATACCAACCTTGACCTCTTCTCATCTTCAGCCTCCTGCTCATGAAATATTCCGAGTTTTCTGCGTGGTGATGTTGTCGTGTGGCTTCCCCTCCTTTGGGAACAGAGCGGAGACTGCAATAGTCCTTTCTGTGAAGAACCTGAGGTGCAACTTGAAAGCCCATTTCTGGTTCACTTTCGCGGTCTTCTTTACGTCTTGGTCCGAAGAGTTTTGGTTTGGGGTTTTTTTTTTTCTTCTTCCTTTTCTCTGCTTTGCTTCTTTTCAACTCCCTCTCATTAGGACTATGGAATTGCAAATCCCCTTAGGGTTCTCTCTTTTTGTTGTCTTGTCTTTATTTCATTATATCTCTCTTTCTAAAAGCGAGTTGTGCGTCTTCTCTAATCACAGGTTGAAGTTGAGGTTTATCTTCTTTTTCAGGCAGAAAAAAAACTAAACCAAAAGAACAACCCATCGAAGATTGGCAGCAGAATCAATGTCTATACCCCTTTTAAGGCACTTTTCTTGAGGGCCATTAAAGGTTGGAGGGAGGGGGGGACACACGAGTGGTGTTTTTTAAGCACGTACTTTATCCAAAGATTAAATTAAAATAACTGTAAATTCCCCTCTAAACAAAATGAATAATTCATCCCTGGAAAGCGTTTCAGTTTGGGGAGCAGGAACTTTGCTTTCTGGTGGAGGGTTGTTTGGATGGATTCTATGGGGCTGTTGTGGGGTTTTTTTTGTTTTAACACTTGTCTGTGCTCTTGAAGCACCCTTTTGTAAAGCTGCATTTAGATTAAATGACTAGAATGTAAAGATGCCTATTACCCCATTTCAGAGATGGCAAAGCAGAGTCACTTGCCTTTGTGATCCAAGGCAACTTTATTCCTAAGAAACTGGGGTTTGATTTCCCGAGCTGCCGAGGGTATAGCTCCAAGACATAGCTGAGCTGTATTACCAGTTTGTCACCAGCCCATCCTCAGGTGTTATCCTGTCTCATCGCCCTCCTCAATTCCTCCTCCTCCTCAGTTGCCCTGCTCCTGCCACCCTGCATCCTGCCAGATCTGTTTCTTGTCCGATTGAAATATCAGCCGATTCAGGAAAAAAAAAACCCATAAATCCTTTTTATCCCCCCCCTGCAATTGGTTCATCTCTCTGGGCAGTGGGGGTGTGCCAGAACTAGCGACGGGCAAATGCCAGCACTCCACAACTGAGAGCACAGGGAAGGGGATGTTTAACAAAAAGATATCCACATTTTCCAGCGTGGTTTTTGGATCGGCTTGGTTTTGTTCTGATTTAGCTTGGTGGGACTCGGGTGAGTTGCTGGTTTGCTTTGGTCGCGCTGACATCGTGGAAGGGGGGTCCTTTGGTTTCTGCTGGTGCATCACTGTGGCTTTGCTGCCAAACCCTTCACCTAATTTCACCAGGCTGTATTCTGGTTTCCCCTTTTAAAGTGGACCCAAGTTTTTTAGGAAAGTCATAGAATCACAGACTGCTTTGGGTGGGAAGGAACCTTTCAAGGTCATCTGGTGCAACCCCCCTGCAGGGAGCAGGGCCATC
>JANVCC010000018.1:390410-423175 GCA_025345505.1 Todiramphus chloris collaris
CTCTTCTCCAGCTGCACAGCCCCAGGGCTCTCAGCCTTTGCTAACCACAGAGATGTTCCAGTCTCCTCAGCATCTTCCCAGCCTTTGCTGTACTGTCTCCAGTAGTTCCTTGTCCCTCTTGAACTGGGGAGCCCATCACTGGACCCAGTACTCCAGATGTGGCATCACAAGGCAGAGCAAAGAAGGAGGAGAACCTCCCTCAACCTGCTGCCCACATTCTTTGTGATGCACCCCAGGAGACCATTGGTCTTCTTGGCCATGAGGGCCCATTGCTGGCTCATGGTGAACCTGTTGCCCACCAGCACACCCACATCTATTTCTTCAGAGCTGCTTTGCAGCAGGTCCCCCCTCCCCTGTACTGGTCCATGGTGTTGTTCCTCCCCAGGTGCAGGACTCTACACTTGCCCTTGTTGAACTTCATGAGGTTCCTCCAGATGTCACCGCACTTGTGCTGAGGGGGAATGCAGGAGACCAGGTTTGTGCAGAGTCCAGGTGAGGTCTCATGCAAGTATTTCAATGCTTTTCTTTCTGGAGTGGAAACAGCTGCCATCCTCAGCTGTAGTGAGCTTGGCCTTTTTGGAAGTTCTGCTGTATTGTGTCTTTTGGTCTTAGTGATTTAACCGGAAATGATCTTTCCAGCTGATGATGATCTTTAGTTCTTGCCCTTAGGATGCTTTTTATGGTGCTCCAATTCACAGTATGAACATGGCTTCTGACTTGCTCAGCAGCAGATTTCATTACCGTGTTGTGTCAAGATCATTGAGTGTTTTCATTCTTAAGAGACTCCAAAGATGGTACTTGAGGAATATCACTGACAGACAACTTGGAAGCCATTATTTCAAACTTTCAGCCCCGTTCCTAGTTACGTTTCCTTTCTGCCTTATCTCATAATTATACCAATCTTCATCTCTTCCAGAATTATGACTAATTTCCCATTTATAACCGTGTCAAATGCTTTGCTGAAGTCCAAAAAATGAGAAGAGCAATTCGTTTTTCTAGACATACAGTCAACAAGTCAATGGCTTTTAGAGCATTGCTACCAATCCTGTTTAAGTCCTGCCTCCTAAGGAGCCTGTCCCCAGGGAACGTGGCTGTTCTGAGCTGGAGTTGTGCTGACACTTAAGAGGAAGAACATCACAAAAACCATAGCTCGTGACAGGGAGCACAAATGTAGGAGTGAGGAGCTGTGGGTTGCTTCGTGTCTGTATCTCCTAACTTTGCTGTTCTTCTGCTTGTGAATTCTACTAGTAATAGCAAAAAAATCCCAGGTTAATGACACGGTTTCAGAATACTTTTAAGGTGGGCATGATCTGATTGTAGAAAGCACTCTTGAAATACAAAGCATGATAGGTGTTCTTTACTGAAGTAATACTTCTGAGTCCTTGGAGCTTATTATTTCCAAGGTAACTACTCATAGTCTTAGAGGCAAAAGAAAAAATAATAAGAAAACATTGGATAATAAACTATTTCCTTTCCCCGTGGATGGTGAATGGTCATTGAATAATCTGTAGCAAATATGTGGCTGCTGCCAGACTGGAGAAGAAGTAATCTTCAAGGATCTACAAAGCTACCTCATTGCTTAAAACTTTCCTTAAATCTTTCTTGTTCTTGATGTCTCTGGAGAACCTCATGAGGCTGGTCTTTGCATCACAGTAGCTTCATCAACTGACATCTTGGCCTATGTTCATTCCTTGTTTCTTGTTCTCATTTGCTTATAACCCTCTGTGCATTGTGTTTGGGTTGCAGGGCAGAGGATAGATTGAGAATTTAAAAATTAATACCTTCTTCTGCTTTGTTCTGGTCCAGATCTTGTAAACATTAAGAATTAGGAAAAATATACGCAATGATCCCAAAGCCAGAAGCTTTGATCCTGAGCCTCTTGACTGTAGGCACTGGATACCCTGCAGGAATTGGCCTTATCTTGTCTTTTGTATCCTGGAGGATCCTTTCATTAGTTTAAATAAATGTTCATTTTCTGGAAGCAGAGCAGCAGTGGTTGCTGTCTACGTGCTGCTGAGCTGAGTCTGGTCCAGCACTGGAAACTGAAAACACAAACGCGTGGATCTTCGAGGGGAAATGCCAGGGATTATGTTGGGAGTTGTCAGCTCATACTAAGCTTTATCACAAATCTCACAATAGGTATTTTTCCTCTCCTGGAGGTTTAGGCCAAAGTGAGGCTTCAAGCTTCATAGCCAGGACTAGAATTTTGCAGAACATGACCTTACTCTGAGGCTGAACTAATAACAGCTTGAGGGACCTTACGGCTTGCACTTGACATTCTGCACATATATTTGCTGTGATTCAGTGCTGAACTTCCATTAAAACATCATTTTGAGGCAAGGATGGGCCATTCTTCTAGAAATACCTTCCTTGAGAGGAGCCAAATACTGCATTCTGACTGATCACTTTAATGTTTCCTTCAGAAGAGCAGCAGCAAATGATGGCTTGGGTTGAGAAATGGGAACCCCAAGTCATAGGGTTTGCTGTTTATTTCTGTTGCAGTGCAAAGCTTTGGAATCCTCTGTTATTTTGCAAGTAGCATCTCTAATAATCACAGTACATCTCGCTGGAAAGATGGGTCACCAAGCAGCAAAACAACCCTTAGGAGTGGCTGGGCTCTTACCGACTGATTTCTGCAAGGTCTCCTCACTTCCTGAAGGTGTTTCATCCACGGACTGCCCTTGTCTTAGCTTTACTTGCCTTGTGAGAATGAGATAATCCAGAGGGTGTGACTTAACTAACTCTTCCCCTGGATGAAGATAAAAAGAAGTAGATGAGGTGCTTGTTTCACAGGTTGTCTTCCTAAAGGTCTTGTATATCAGTTGGTGATGTTCAGAAGACTTAATGCACATAAATATCCCAGTAGTGTGTGTCATGGAATCAGAGAATGGATGGGGTTGGAAGGGAGCTCTGGAGATCATCTCATCCACCCCCCCTGCCAGAACAGGGTCACCCAGGGCAGCCCACACAGGAACAGAGCCAGGGGGGCTGGAAAGGCTCCAGAGCAGGAGACTCCACAGCCTCTCTGGGCAGCCTGGGCCAGGCTCTGTCACTCTCCCAGGGAAGAAGTTCCTCCTCAGGTTGAGGTGGAACCTTCTATGCTCAAGTTTATCCCCATTATTCCTTGTCCTATTGCTGGGCACTACAGAAAGAGCCTGGCCCCTTCCATTTGACACCCACCCCTCAGATATTTATAGACATGAATAAGGTCCCCTCTCAGTCTCTCCCCACTAAACAGCCCCAGTTCCCTCAGTCTTTCTTCACTGGAGAGATGCTCAAGTCCCTTCATCATCCTTGTAGCCTCCGTCAGACTCTTTCCAGGGCAGACCCTGTCTCTCTTAAATTGGAGAGTCTGTAGATCTGCATTTAAATACTGCAAGTCAATAAAGGAGAGCAAAAAAATGACTCTTATTCATGCTGAGATGCCTTGCTAGGAAGAGCTTTGAAGGTGCTGTGCCCTCACACCAGCCCATTATGGAACTGTTACAGAATAAGTCTCACTTTATCAGATCTCTATGTGTTAGTTACTTGCTGGCCTCCTTCTTTTTGGTTTTTTTTTGCCTTTTTGTGAACAATTTAGTTAACTCTTGGTTTTGGGAGGCTGCGATGCCATGCAGTTCAAAGATGGTCATGAAATTTTAGCCCTTGTCTTCAAGACCCTGAAGCAGAAAGTACCTGCGTGTTTCATATGGCAGAAAACTCCAAATCTTTCCGCTCGGGAGAGAGCTGTTGTGTAATTTCCAAACTACTCTTATCACCAAATCCAATTACAAGGAAGAGTAAATCACCACCTCCGATGTCTCAACTATCCTTTGGTTTATTGTTTTGGGTTTTTTTTTCCTTTAATTGTTAATTATCTCGACAGGAGGGTGCTCTAGATTAGGAGGCATAGATTATCTTCGGCAAGCGCGAGGCTTTCGGAGCTACTCTCAATTAATTCTGCTTTTAAAACAAATTTTCGGATAATATTAATAGCCTGATAGGATTGTCTTGGTGCCTGAGACCACGGAGAAGGTGATTTAAAGCAAATTCCAAACTTGATGATGACGTAGAATGTTTTGGAGGTCACACAGTTTCCCACACTCCAGTGCAAGGTGTGTTTTTGGCATTTTAATCTGCATTGCAGAGTAGATTTCTGCTAAGAAGCATCAGTAAAATGAGTATCTCAGAGTTTAGACAGTGATCTATAGAATCAGAATAGAGAGACAGCTTTATTTTGTAAGTTTTGGGTTTTTTTTTAATGTGTGCCATGCAGTTTATGTGCACAAACACACACTGAGGTGCAGAGTGATGGCAGTTTCTGTGGGTCTGGTGCTCTGAGTGGTCTCATCCTGTTTAGTTCGCTCTCTCCTCCAGATCTGCACCATCTGTGACAAGAAGAACAAGAATGAAACCTCTCTTATAATGACAGCCATAAAATCTCCCCCTAGGCAGAGAGAGTGGCAATACCCTGGGGTTTACAAGCTGAAGCTGGGAGTGAGGTGCAGACTTTGAAAGAAAGAAGATTTTCACAGTTTAGGTCCAAAACTTGTTTCAAGTTCGGGTAGATTCTGCGTTGGGTAAGATGCCAAAGTTTTCTCTTGCGACTGGATGTCTTTGTAGGTCGAACAGAAGACCTGGGCTGCATGCCAGAATTGCTGAGAACCCTCTGGTCAGTGCTGTACAAGAGGTCACCCTGGACTTGTGCAGTGGTTTCTCCAGCCCTTTAAATCCATAGACCTGTGAAATCCATTAGGTAAATGACTGTGCTGTAGGGAAAACAGCAGAGAGTCGTGTTCATCGGTGGCTTTTTTCTGGGCTTGGGGTTTTGTTTTTAATTAATCTTTCTCCTGGATGGAAGGTCTCTCTGAGCAGACACTGCAGGAATGCCTAGATTCAAGTTTGATGAGCTGCAGTTCTCATCCTTGGCCGATCTCAAGTGCCAAAGTGGCTCACCAGATGTTTCCTGTAGCGACTGAACTGGTGGGTTATGCTTTGTGGTCCAGGGAGAAAGAGAGGATGGTGTCTTCAGGGTAATTCTCTGCTCTACCAGTGTTTATCCGTGGAGAGCTTTAATTTTGCTGTCTAAAATAGAAATGACTTTCCTGTACGTTGTGAACTGGTGAGTTGACACGTGTGCCATTAGCATAGCATCTGTAGAAATATTAGCAGATAGAATGGATGGTGGCATCTGTTGACCTCGGTGGAAATGGCATTAGTGATATTCTTGGCCAGTATTTACTGGGAAATAAACTAGTCATTACACTTTCTGATGAGATTATGCTTTGAATGTCACTCCTCTGACAGTCTGTCTCATGCCAGGCGGAGATAAGATCTCGGGCACAGATGACAGACTAACTTCAGAAATATTTCCACCGATGTGACAGCCTGAATTACAGTTCCGTTAAAAGCCACAAAGGCTGAACCAATGACCTCTTGCTCCTGGGTGACACCACGTTGATAAACACACTAACGAGAGATAAAGGAAGGAACTATATTTGAGTGTTTTCTGCAGCTTGGCAGTGGGAAGGAGAGGTGCAGTTCGAAGGGAAACCAGATAGGGAGCTGAAATTACAGGCGCTCTTATCAAAAAGAGCAGCTCACGCGCTCCTGTGTTTCCAGACACCAGAAGGTTTGGCAGGGAGCTCAGGCAAGATCTTCTGTCCATCAACAGGGGTCAGATGGAAGCTGGGGAAAATGAGCAGCTCATTCTTTTTTTCTCCATACATCCCCGGGCCAGTCGCCGAGCCCATCGCTCGGGCTTTGCTTTCAGCAGCAGTTGAGGAGGGTGTGTGGGAGCTGCCATTGAAGGGACCGGTCCCAGCTGCGAGTTCCAGCCATCTCCTGCCCGCCTCCCTTGGCTGCACAACCGCTGCTCTTGGCATCTGGGGAACGCTGGGCCAGAGAAGCACTTGGGCAGAAAACCTTCCCGCAAAAAGGGAATGAAGGAGAGGACAGGACACAATCCCAGCATGGTGGGGTTGGCAGTGCCCTCTGGAGCTGCTCTGGTGCCACCCCCTGCTCCATCCAGCAGGGGCACCCAGAGCAGGGGCCCAGCAGCGCAGGGTCCAGGCGCCTTTGGAATCTCTCCAGACAAGGAGACTCCACAGCCTCTCTGGGCAGCCTGGCACAGGCTCCACCACCCTCACACCAAACAACTTGCTCCTCCTGCTCAGATGGAACCTCCTGCCTTCCAGTTGGTGCCCCTTGCTGCCCCTTGACTATTCCCTTCAGTCTGTGCTTAAATTGTGTTAAGCTGGGCTGCAGACCGAGGCTCGAGGAAGGTGGTTGTTGGTGGCAGGGTGCTGGGATATTTCACTCGCAGGTGCTTCCTGCACCAGTGGAAGTGGGAACCCAGAGACCAGGTGAGTGAGGGAGTGAACTTGCAGCACTAGGGCCTGGAGAATAAATCTTATCAAGAGCCATTGAAGGAGCTGGGACTGGTTAGGTTGAGGAAGAGGGTGAGGGGAGACCTTCTTTCTGCAACTGCCTGAAAGGACATTGTAGAGAGGTTGGTGCTGTGCTCTTCTCTCAGGGCATTGGTGATAGAACAAGAGGGGATGGGTTCAAGCTGCACCAGGGGAGGTCAGACTGGAGATCAGGGACAAATGTTTCCCAGCCAGAGCAGTCAGAGACTGGAACAGGCTGCCCAGGGAGGGGCTGAGCCACCATCCCTGGAGGTGTTGAAGGGTCGTTTGGATGTGGTGCTGGGGGACACAGCTTAGGGGGGAACTTTGTAGAGTAGGGTTAATGGTTGGACTCACTGATCCCAAGGGGCTTTTCCAACCTGAATGGTTCTGTGATGCTATTCTCATTTAGACACGTCTGCTGTTCTTCAATAAAAATCCATCTGTGTAGTCTTACCTGCCACGAATTGCAAGGTAAATTATCCTCCTTTCAGCGAGAGTGCCCTGCTGTCCCCATACCTGAATTACCTCACCTGGTCTCATTCTGCTCTGAGAGCTCCCCCGGGGTGAACTGTTACCCTGCCCCGCATCAGAGCCTCTGCACTTCGAATCACTTCCACACTTGGAAGCTTTAACCCTCACATCATGCTGTCAACTGAGACCCAGGAACGCTGGGTTTTGGTCCCTGTTCTTCCAACACACCAAACTCCTCCGTCCTTCAGCCGCGCTTTCACTTGGGTCCTTCCTTTTGATGGGAAGCAGCAAAACTTCCAGCGTGGATTATCAGGAACAGTGCTAAGGGACTGCTTAATGCAGCTGATAGCTCAGCCTGGAGAACAGAAGGCGTAGAGCAGAAATAGATTGGCAGCTCTTGCAGGAATTCACGGAGGGGCACCTTGCTGAAGAGTGGGGGGAACGCGTTTCCTTCCAGCACAGAGCCCGGGGCCGAGGTGGATTCTCTCTCTGTCATTGTCCTAAGCACATTATCCCTGAAAGAAAGAGGGTTTCTCTGAATCTGCAATTTTTCTAGGCTTCAGTGTTATTGAAATGAAACCGTTTCAAGGATATCTACATTCTTTACCATCATATGGGTTCTCATCTCATGGAAATTATTCGGCCACTTTTCATTTTAATCCTCCACTGTCATTTTCTACAAAAGGGATCATTTGGTTTCTTCACTGAAGGTATTCAGCTGACAGCTGCCCTTTGTCTAGAAAGCGGTGTGCCTTTGCAGGATTTACTTTTGCCTGCTTTCCTTTTTCTTCCCCCTCCCCCCATCTTTTCAATTCATATTTTTCATCTGTAGCTTTCAGGAACTTTTCAAATTTTGAACAGTCTGTGGTTTCATAGAATCACAGAATGGATGGGGTTGGAAGGGATCTCTGGAGATCACTGAGTCCAACCCCCTTGCCAGAGCAGGGTCACCCAGGGCAGCCCACACAAGAACAGAGCCAGGGGAGGCTGGAAAGGCTCCAGAGCAGGAGACTCCACAGCCTCTCTGGGCAGCCTGGGCCAGGCTCTGGCACTCTCCCAGGGAAGAAGTTCCTCCTCCTGTTGAGGTGGAACTTCCTGTGTTCCAGTTTGTGCCCATTGCCCCTCGTCCTATCCCAGGGCACCACTGAAAAGAGCCTGGCACTGGTTTGTAGCTGTGAAGAGAACTTTGGACACCCTGGGTACTTTTCTTGGCCCTTAGCAAGGGTTTACCTGGCTGATACCTAACAGAAGTGGAGGTGAATTCATTCATTTCCTGCTTGCCAGAACTGTAGTCGAAAAATTCAGTGTGTTCACAACTTCTGCATGAGCAAACCAACACAGTCCATGAGGAAGTCTTGAATTTTCTTCTTTTCCATGGCTTCCATATCTTAAAAACTCAGTTATTTCTCACCTGCTTTCCAAAAAGGTTGGCAGGCTTTCAGTGTTGTGCTTTGTGTCGTGGTGGATCAACCACGAGTCCCACTAACACCCTGAAATAGGGGATGGGCATGAAATATGAATCATAGAATGGTTTGAGTTGGAAGGGACTTTCAGAGGTCATCTCATCCAACCCCCCTGCAGGGAGCAGGGCCATCTGCAGCTAGAGCAGGGTGCTCAGAGACCCGGGCAACCTCACATGGCTGTTTCCAGTGATGGGACATCGACCACCTTTCTGGGCAACCTGGGCCAGTGGAATAAATGTGGAGGATGAGAATGAAAATTGGATCTTATGGTTGAGGTTGTATGTTTTTGGTTACCTGAAGCTATGAGATCTTTTTCCTTTAAGACCAAAAACCCCTGAGTATGGCCTGTGATAAAACCAGCTTGCACTCTGTCAGAGGTTCAACCCACAATATGGTGATGGAGAAGAATATTATCAGCAGAAGATATGGTTTTGGGGAGCACGAGTTGAGTGTTGAGTTTATAGGCAGCTTAAACGTGGAGGGGGAAGGAGGAGACACCTCATTAATTAAGGATTAGCCCAGCAGGTGGAAGGAGAGGCAAGCTCTAAAATTACTGTATAAATAAAACTACAGAAAAAATACTGTGTAAAAACACTACAGAAACTGAGTTTACCAACTCTGGCCCTTCCACCTCCCCTCTTGTACCTGTTTAGCTTTGTGATCTCCATGAAAATGACTTCTTTACCAAGAGAGCTGCCTGAAGACATCTCAAATGTTTGATGTTTTTCCATAAAACAGGGTTTCAGGATGAAAAGAATTTCAGATTTTGCAAGTGGGAATCACTTTTCTTGTCGAAACTTTTAGACGTTTGCATTAAAAGACAAGAAATTTGTGTTAGGATTTAAAGAACTTTCAGAATAATGAAAAATACGTTTTGATCCAATCAAATAAGAATGTTTATAGTTTATTCAGTTGTAAAACGTGTTAAGATAAGAATTACTGTTTCATCAGTGAGGGTTTTTTTCTAAATCACAAACTATGTGGGCTACGCAAAGAAAACTTCATTGGCCAGAAGAGGTTTCTCAGTTCAGTCCAGTTCTGAAAGTCAGCTCCATCACAGGGAGATTTCATAGAATGGTTTGGGTTGGAAGGGTTGTAAATATCATCTACTCCAACCCCCCTGCAATGGGCAGGGACACCTCCACTAGACCAGGTTGCTCAGAGCCCCATCCAACCTGGGCTTGAACACATCCAGGGATGGAGCATCCACAGCTTCCCTGGGCAACCTGTGCCAGTGTCTCACCACCCTCAGAATGAAGAACTTCTTCCTCATTTCTAATCTAAATCTCCCCTCTTCCAGTTGGAAGCCATTACTCCTTGTCCTGTTACTAAAAGCCCTTATAAAAAGTCCCTCCCCAATTTTCTTGTAGAGCTCCTTCACACGCTGGAAGACCACAAGAAGTTCTCCCCTTGGGGAGCCTCCTCTGCAGGCTGAACCCCCCCAGCTCTGCCAGCCTGGCTCCCAGCAGAGGGGTTCCAGCCCTCCCAGCATTGCTGGGGCTCCTCTGGCCCCGCTCCCCCAGGTCCCTGTCTCTGCTGTGCTGAGCACTCCCGAGCTGGATGCAATAATCCAGGTGGGGTCTCACGAGAGCGGAGCAGTGGAGGAGAAACACCTCCCTCCCCTGCTGCCCACGCTGCTGGGATGCAGCCCAGGATACAGTTGGTGCTTTCTAGGCTGCACTCAGGCATTGTTGGCTCATGTTGAGCTTTTCATCAACCAGCACCTCCTAGTCTTTCTCCTCAGGACTTCTCCCAGTCCAGCTTGTATCTCCACCCAGCTTGTATTTGTGCTTGGGATTGTCCTGACCCAGACTCAGGACCTTGCACTTGGCCTTGTTGAACTTCCTGAGGTTGGCATGGGCCCACCTCTCAAACCTGTCAAAGTCCCAGTTTCCTGCTCTCCCAGAGCATTGTAAACTTGAACCTAAGTGTGGTTATTATTAGAAAACCTGAGCTTTTTTGTTGGAGCCAGCGAAAGCATCTGGTGGTCGGTGGCTTGCTAAAATGTGCTGAGTTTATTTTTGCACACGTAGTGATGACCTGGATTCCTGATTAGGACTCCGGGTCATACGATATATTCATGTAAATAATAATAACACTGCAGTTTTCAGCAGTAATGTCTTGATGTTCCTTTATCTCGTGGCACTTAACACGGGAAACATCTCTTGGCTCTGGGCAGGGAGTGCTCTGTTTTCTAGGTGGGAGAGCTGAGACAATGTCCTCAGGCAGTTGGACTGGGATCCTGAGCTTTGGCTTCCATCGCTAACTACTAGAAAAAGCATTTTCTGATCTGTTTTCCATGCTGTTCCTTCTAAAAAAAAAACCAAACACCAAACTCTTTGTCCAGAGCATGACCCCTCTGGACAGTAATCTGCAAGTTGAGATAGACACAATAATAGCAAGGATGAAATACCTGGAAGAGGAAAGAATATACATTAAAAAATACCATGCCCAGAGACTGGGTGTGTTGTTGGGAAGAAGATTAAAAAAACCCAGAAAGGCTCTTGCTGATAATTCCAGGGTGGTGGTATCAGAGTTGACCCTGGAAAGTCTCTTGTTGGTAATTCCAGGGACGTTCCTGCTGTTGGTGGTATCAGAGTTGACCCGGAAGGTCTCTTGTTGATAATTCCAGGGGTGTTCCTGCTGGTGGAGGTGTCAGAGTTGACCCGGAAGGTCTCTTGTTGATAATTCCAGGGGTGTTCCTGCTGGTGGAGGTGTCAGAGTTGACCCGGAAAGTCTCTTGTTGATAATTCCAGGGACGTTCCTGCTGTTGGTGGTATCAGAGTTGACCCGGAAGGTCTCTTGTTGATAATTCCAGGGGTGTTCCTGCTGGTGGGCATGTCGTAGTTGACAGTACTTGAAGCTTCCCAGAAAAATAAGAGTGACCAGGTGTCTTCTTCAGATCCCATGGCAAAATCTCCGCTGTTTTTTCAGAATAGGGTCACAGATTCTTAGAGGTTGGAAAAAAACCTTTAAGATCATCAGATCCAACCTAACAAGCATAGTGGGAATTGCAGTTATGGTCAAACCCTCTGGATTTACTTCAGAAGAGCCAACTCAGAAGTTGTACATGTAAACCCACTTGCATCCAAAGCCCAAACTGGGTCGTGTAGCCATAGACTGCCCTTTGCTAAGGGAAGATGGAGCTATTTCTGTGGTTCCTTTTCCTCTCGACGCTGGCAAATCAAGGGAAAGTAGCTGTGCTAATGTGAGATTTCTCTTACTCAATGAGTAGCAACTTCTGAGATAGGACCTGGTTCATGGGCATAGCTGCAACCGTAAATAAGACGTTGAACGATGGGGTGAGGAAGTCGTGGCTACAATTGAAACAGAATAAAATCTCAATTAACAGTGTGTTGAAATGCAGTCAAACAGGGAGACCTGGATGAAGTACTGCTAGTTTACAAGAAGGTGGAGCAGAAACAGTTGCTGTATGGAGCAGGAAGCAGGTTTCCATAAGTAGTAACTTTGCAGGGGTCAAACGACCAGAGGAGAAAGAGAACCATGGAAAATAAGAATTGCTTAAATATACCTCAGTCTCCTACTGCCAAATGATCTACAATGGAAGGAAAGATCTTGGTTTCAAATACAGAGCAGCTGTCCATCAGCTGAACCTGCTGCTGATCAAAGAATTTGTAGGATTATATATCACAGGCAAAAAAAAATAGAGTAGTCCCTGCTTATCAGAGTCCCTTGAAGTAAGCAGGACGTTTTGTTGTCTTTCATGCAAATCTGATAAGCTCTGTCAAATGTAAATCAGTTCATTAAAATTTGCAAGGCACTTAAATGAAGTAAAAAGAGAAAACAAGTTTCACTTCTATAGGGTGTTTACTGCATATAAAGTACAAGGAAATCACAATGGTTTGGGGAAAAAAACCACCAAACATGCTGTGATGAGGAAGATTTAACCCTTTTTAATTGTGATTAAAAAAAACCAACCCAACAAAACACAACACTGGTCTGGCTCTGGAAATCTTCCTGTATGGCTGTGTCATTTTGTCTGTCCAATCTTCATACCCCATCTGCTCAGAGGACACTGTTTGGGGGTGTTGCTGTGTGTGTGTGTGGGGGGAGGGAGGAATAAATCAGTAACTGATAATAAAACCCAGGCAGAGGTGTGGTGGTTCTGACGTGATGCTTCTCTCGACAGCCTTAGCGCCGATACTTGTGGCACCGCCTGCTTTTGTTGCATCTCCCAGTAGAGTGTTCTGTGTGCTGAGGTGATGCTGCACACGCTGGGGTGATGTTCCCATGCCCGAGGAGTTTGGGAAGTTGGATATCCCCTCTGTGCAGGATGATATTCTGCATAGCCACGCTTGCCTAAAATCGCCTGTTGCCTGTGTCAGAGTGATGCACAAACTACCACTTGGCACCTTTTAATGAAGCTCCTTTGGAGCCTACAAACTGATTTCTGAAAAAAAAAAACCTTTTGTGTTCTCCCTCCCCCCCCAACTTCTTTTCCAGTTACTTCAATGAGAATCAATATCCAGACGAGGCGAAGAGAGAAGAAATTGCCAACGCCTGTAATGCAGTTATACAAAAGCCAGGTGAGGAGCCGATCGCGGGGCGTCCTTTCCAAAAGCCACCTCAATTAGATTTCAACATCTCCTGCTGAATCCAGCAGGTCTCATTTTATGGCTGTTGCTGATGGATGTAGTGCTCTCGACTAGGGGTAGGTTTCTTGAGCCTTGCTTCGACTCGCCTTGTTCAGAGCCGCCGCGCTTGGGAGGAGCTCGAGAGGCGATGCAGTTTTCAAACCTAAATGCCCATGTCTGCAACTCAGATTCCCCACCCCCGCAGTCTGAGGTAGGAAGTCCCAAGCTGTGCAGCTCCACGATTCATTTCTGCACCTTTGTCAATGGCACTGCCAAGGGAAAATAAACACGTCCGAAAAGGTTTTCATTCCCTGCACTCAGTTATTTCCAAAGGACTTGGCCAAGCTCTCAAGAGTTTTATTGCGCTCCACCAAAGTGGGTGTTACTGGTTCCTTTTTACAGGTGGGACATCTTAGGTTCACAGGCTGAGGGATCACACAGCAGGTCCTCAGAGGAGTAAGAAGAACAACTTTCCTGTCTTTCCGTTTTCTTCTAGACAGGGGTCTCCTATTGGAACCTGTGTATTAATGGAGGACCTTTGGGGCCAAAAAGGTGCCATTTCCCTGTTCCTGGAGAAGTCATACTTCATGATAGACAAGAATATTCAGCCCAGTATTAGTGGAAGCTTAGTTTTGCTAGCCAGACATTTATGTAGCTTTCAGAACTTGTATTTAGGGTATATTTACTTTTTACCTAAGCAGAATAAAAATGAATGCTGAAGAAAGCTCCTGCACATGAGGATAGTGCAGAATCATAGAGCAGTTTAGGTTTGAAGTGACTTCTGGAGCTCATCTGGTCAGGCAGGACCAGCTTAAATTAGATTGCTCAGGACTTTACCTCATTTGGGTTTCAATATTTCCAAACCCAGAGGTCTTCTCACCTCTGGGCCCTTGTCCCACAATGTTGGAGCCCTCTCATGGCAAAATACCTTTTCCTAGCGTGTAGTCAGAATTTCCCTTGTTGCAGCTTTCATGTGCTGTCTTTTGGTCGTGGAAGCAGAAGGATCCAGCAGGTAGAGCACTGAAGAGGTCAGGATTTTATTCCTGGCTGTGCTGCCACTTGGGTTAGCAGCTGGGAACAAACTCCTGAAACCACCATGTCTCAGGATCAGTACGACCTGGTCTCACCTCTCCTTACTTAAGAGTGCTGCAGTTACAGGAGTCCTTTTTATGATGAATAACTCAACTTTGAGAAAGAGTCTGAAGCAGGGGAGCCTCATCCCTGCGTAGCCTGTTGAGGATGCAGCCACGCTGAATGGGTCAAGGCCAGCTGAAGAGGTTCCCCTGCTGTCCCTGCAATGCTGAATCCCTCTGGCATTCCCACTGATCAGGAGAAGGGAATGTTTCCTGTAGCTGGCTGGTGGTAGTTAAGATCTTATTTGCTGCTTTAAGGCTAAAGCTCCAACAGTCTGGCTTCCAACATCCCTCCCTTCTCCCAAAAGACCCAAGTGTCCTGGCACAGTTGGGAGGGTGAGATTAGTGCTGCGGGAGCACGATAGTGGCTGGTGCTGGAGAAGAAGGAAAGCAGACTGGAGAGGACGACCCTAAATCTCTTCAATCCTTATGCTGCTGCAGAAAATACATCACTGAACTCTCTCCTCGTGGCACGTAGGGAGAGAACTGGCCCAAGGGTCCGCTGTTTGTGGCAGGGCTGTGATTTGAATTAGTGGGAGGTTTTTTCAGTCTCAGTGTTACACTTGCACTAGAAAAGCAGCCCTCTGTTCTCCCGTGGCTCTGGTGAGCTGATTGAAGCTGCAAAGAAATTCCTGTATTTCAGATTAAAAAAAAAAAAAAGAGTGAAAAAAAAGAAGAAAAAGATAAAAGAATAAAGGCTACTTTGTTTTTAGCGAGATATTTGGCATTGGCTACCACAGCATCTGGGCACAGTGCTTTGATTCACATAAAACTCACTTGCTTCTCAGTTATAAGCACTTCTCAGTCCTGTCTGAGTAGCAGAGGTTTATCGCGTGCAAGAGTCTTTTCCTGACCTCTAGAACTCAGGGAGTGCCAAGGATGGCATCCTGGCCTGGATCAGAAACAGTGTGAGCAGCAGCAGGGAGGGGATTGTCCCCCTGATCCAGTTTGGGGCACCTCAGGACAAGAGAGATCTCGAGGGGATGGAGCAGGTGTAGAGGAGGCAACGAAGCTGAAGGGCCTGGAGAATAAATCTTATCAAGAGCCATTGAAGGAGCTGGGCCTGGTTAGTTTGAGGAAGAGGAGGATGAGGGGAGACCTCCTCACTCTCTACAACTGCTGAAAGGACATTGTAGAGAGGTTGGTGCTGGGCTCTTCTCACAGGGCACTGGTGATGGAACAAGAGGGGATGGGTTCAAGCTGCACCAGGGGAGGTCAGACTGGACAGCAGGGACAAATGTTTCCCAGCAAGAGCAGTCAGAGACTGGAACAGGCTGCCCAGGGAGGGGCTGAGCCACCATCCCTGGAGGTGTTGAAGGGTCGTTTGGATGTGGTGCTGGGGGACACAGCTTAGGGGGGAACTTTGTAGAGTAGGGTTAATGGTTGGACTGGCTGATCCCAAGGGTCTCTTCCAACCTGAATGGTTCTATGATTCTAATTCTCTGTTCCCCCCCCTCCCTCTTACTTCCCCAGGAAAAAAGTTGTCGGATTTGGAGCGAGTTACCTCCCTTAAAGTGTACAATTGGTTTGCCAACAGGAGAAAGGAAATCAAGAGAAGAGCCAATATCGGTAATGTATCAGAGAGCCTGCTTTCAAGGATTAGTACCTACACTTGCTCAAGAGAGAAATTACATAAGATTGTATTAATGAAAGTACAAGAGCTTCTGACATCCCTAGCAGAAATGTGGAGCAATTTTTAAAATTAGTCTCTTGCTGTTCCAGGTTTTTTTTCTGAAACACGGGTAGGAATTTAATTTATCAAATTCCATCATTGATGCAGGAAAAATGATGCAGCTCTAAAGTTTGACTGGAAGCTTGGTTTTGAAAACCAAAGTGAGGATTCTGTTGGCAGAATGAGAAGCCCGTTTCTTTATGCAGAGGCTCCTTTGGGGATCCAAAACACAATCTGAAAGAAAACCAAGAACTAACTGCATTGGGAATAAGGGAAGTTGAGACAATTGCACTCTCACAACCTGAGCACGCAGTTTTCAGTGACAAGTGGTTGTTGTGAAGAGCTTTTATCTGGTGGTACATTCCTTCTGTCTGCGTTTCACTGAAACACCCTTGTCTTTTCAGCAAAAACCTTGGGGTGTCTCTGACTGCCATCCCTGAGACCCCCTGCCCAGGGATCTAAGAGTCCCTGTGAGTTGGTTTACATCTCAGATAGAATCCCTGGGACCAGAGGTTCTGCTAACCAGCTGCTTGGTCTGGTTACACCTATTGCTTTCCAAGGGTTTGCACAGTGACAAACATCTGGAAGAAAGTCAGCATTTTTCTCAGTGGCCAGAATAAAATAAAAAGTCATTTCAGAGTTAGCCCTGCAGGTTTGGGTTTGGGATTTTTTTTTTTGTGTAAGGAAATTAGAAGTGGTTCTGCACTTGTAAGAAGTAAACCTTCTAATGTGTTTGCAATACCCAGGCAAACAGAGAACCCTCCCCGCTTATTACCCAGTATTTTTGCAGATGTCAAATGCCCTTTTGCTGACTGCTTCTTTTTCCCAGAGAAAAAAAGTCTTTTGACATCATTTAACTTACTGAAATTTGCTTTTCCAAACCCAAAACCTGGCTGTTGAAGGGCAAAGTCAGTCCGAGGTGGGTGGAGTTATAGCTCCATGGAGAGTTATAGCTGCATGGAGAGGAGGGTTGGCAGGAGATTAGAAAGCCAACAGGAGAGGTAGGTGCATGGAGCCTACAAGGTGAAGCCATGTGTGCTTTTAAACCCCTTAAGTGCTTTAAAAAATTCCCCCATCTGTTTTCAGACCCTCTTTGCCCCCCTCAAGTCCTACCAGTCCAAACTACGTGGGAAGATCTACAGGGAATGCCTTTGCCACTCTCCAGTGGATTGGGAATTAAGCTAATTCCTCATAGGACCGGCTGGAAAACAAGGATCTTTACTCACAAACAAGTCTGTTAGTTGGCAGGGAAGGATTTCAGGCAAACCAGTATCTAGCTGTACATGTGCTCCCTTCCCACATACTAGAGAGTGAAGAGGAAGAGGTGAAGAACTACTCTGTTCTTCCAGTTACTCTGACCTGCTCTGGGTGACCCTGCTCTGGCAGGGGGGTTGGACTCGGTGATCTTTCGAGGTCCCTTCCAACCCCCACCCTTCTGTGATTCCGTGAAAAAACCCAAACTCAAACCAAACCCTGAAAGCAGTAGTTGCTTTTAATTCCACTAATGCATCAGATAAATTAGGGATCCCTTTGCTTTTTTCGAAGAAGCAGCAATCCTGGAGAGCCATGGAATAGATGTACAGAGTCCGGGAGGTCATTCCAACAGCGACGACGTCGATGGCAATGACTACTCGGAGCAGGTGAGCATCATGGCCCGAACAGGGAGCAATTCCTGAAGGGGCCCCCTCACCCTCTTGCAAGTGGGGGAGTTCTCTTGGTTTCGTTTTGCTTTTGGGTAATTGGAATGAGGAAAGGGGAAGAGCACGGCTCTCGGAACGCGTTGAGCAACCAGCGTTCACCCACATGGATTTCTTATCTTGCAACAGGACACTTGGCAAGTACGCAATGGGGAGGAGGAGGGAAGATGCTCAGAGGGAGGCAGAGAAGCAGAGAAGGTAGAAGAAGACAGGAGGATCTGCTCCAAACAAGCAAGTTACACCATTCACGCCACACGCAATGTATGAAATGTGTCAGGAGAGTGCTACCTGACCCGGTGCACCGCTCGTAACTTGCACTCTCCTAACCCCTGGGACCATCCTAGTTACCCACCCTCCAGAAAGGATGCCCGGGTCTTTAACAGTTGCTCCTGGCTATCAGGCACCATCCTTTCCCTGCAAAACTGGGCTCCCGTGTTCCCCTTGCACCTACTATTGCATTCTGCAAGAAATGTCTCCTGGGCTATAATGCCACTTGCTTATCTGGCACCCAGACAAGTACAGCAGTAAACCCCTGCCCAGTATAATCCCTTTTGGTCACCCTTGCCCAGTAGGATTCTGAGCATCCTCCTGTAAGGTGCTGAGCTCCCTCTCTTTGTCTGTGGCACTACCTTTCAGGAGAGTCTCAGCATCTGTCCCTAAGACACTGACAGACAAAGGGTGAAGGGTGGGGGGAAGGATTTGATTAAATAAAGCCTGACATTTATTTGGCCCCATAGCTGTTCCATATTGTTCTGCAACGACGTGCCACTATTTGGACTGTTTACATATTATCTGTCTTTTTTTTTTTCCTTTTGCATTTTAACTCTTGCCTCTTCTCTATTTTTCTTGGTTATTTTTAACCCTTGACAGCAACTTCTTTTTTAAATTCTCTAGCAAAAGAATACCCCTTCCCGCACTCTGAGCCCTCACCTACCCTAAAGTTGGTGACCCTTCCTTCACACACCTTCCTGACAGGTATTGCATCCCCTTCCCAATTTCCCTTCAGGTCTCAGTGTCAGCCAAACCCCTCCTCAGGGCTGTGTGTGCTTGGCACCAGTGACCAGTTCACTGCTTTGGCTCTGGAATTCATCCGAGCCGTGGTCTGAGCTCCCACCCAGCAGCTGGGGTGGGCAGATGGCTTTGAATTGACTCGGTTGGGGAGAAGTAGGTAGGTCTCCTTCTAGAAAAGCTGCTGGTGGAGCGTGCTAGCGACTGCGTGTCCTGGAATGAGTCCCTAGCATCTTTGGCCGGGGCCCAGGGTGACAGATATCTGGCAGAGGCATCCCCAGCCACTCTGCTTCTGATGGGTATTTAAGGCCCTTTTTCTAGGTCATCACCAGCAGATTTGGTGGCACCAACTTTGCTCGCTCCCGATGCTCAGAGGCCGCTCGGCCACCAGTAGAAACTATTTTGCCACTGCTGCTGAGCACAGAGAATTCAGATGCAGGACCTGAAGCCCGAGGTGAAGTGTTCCCATAGACTCCCAAACTATGGTTTTCTTCTGCACATTCTCCAAAACACACTGAAAAGAGAAACAGATCATTTGTTAAAGCGTAAAGTTCTTTGTATAGAGCCCTTCAAAACTGCATTTCTCAGTAATGGAGCTGGGCTCCTCAGCAGAGTGTAATTAGGCATTAGCAGCCTAATGGCAAGCTCTCCTGATGACCACTGACCATCCCTTAGCTGTTGAAACCCATACGTTCCGTTTTCCACAGCGATACTTAAGCTCTAGTAAACTTTTAAATCACAAAGCCCATCCAAATACTAACAAAGTGCCTAAAACTCCAGAAGGTAAGACTTTGTTAAGGGTTCTCCTGCCCCTCTGCTCAGCACTAGGGAGACCACAGCTGGAATATTTGGTCCAGTTCTGGTCTCCCCAGTTCAAGAGGGAGAGAGTCCAGTGGAGGCTACGAGGATGCTGAAGAGACTGGAACATCTCTCTGAGGAGGAAAGGCTGAGAGCCCTGGGGCTGTTTAGCCTGGAGAAGAGAAACCTGAGAGGGGAGCTTAGGAATGGTTTCAGATCTCTGCAGGGTGGGGGTCAAGGAGAAGGGGCCAGGCTCTTTTCAGGGGTGCCTGGGATAGGACAAGGAATAATGGGTCTAAGCTAGAACACAGGAAGTTCCACCTCAACATGAAGATAAATTTCTTCCCTGTGAGAGTGCCAGAGCCTGGCCCAGGCTGCCCAGAGAGGCTGTGGAGTCTCCTGCTCTGGAGACTTTCCAGCCCCCCCTGGCTCTGTTCCTGTGTGGGCTGCCCTGGGTGACCCTGCTCTGGCAGGGGGGTTGGACTCCATCATCTCCAGAGCTCCCTTCCAACCCCATCCATTCTATGATTCTATTTCTTACCATGGTGAAGATGACTGGGAGGCCCTTAGTGTGTGCACATGGTGACGTTTGCATGAGAGCTGTTGTAAATTAATAGATCCCTTTAAATAACTTCAGGATTTTACCCAATCCTGGCTTTTCCATCCCACTCAGCGTTCACCACCCGTCACCTTACTTGAAAAACGCCTAATGCACACTTTAAACTTTAAATTTCACACGTTGATCACTTCAGGGTTGTTGGAAGGCTGATAAATGTTTATCGTTTCCTTTCTGTAAATAGTAATTTTTTTTTAAATTGAGAGATCACAGAATCAGTATGGTTGGAAAAGACCTTTAAGATCATCAACTCCAACCATTACATCGATGAGATCATGAGGTGGTCGATGAGATCACGAGGTGGTGACTGTTTGTACCCCATTTTTAGTAGGGGGATACACCCTGATGTTGCCCAAAGCTCCAGAAGAATTTCTTTGACTTGGAATTTGGAATTTGGATTATGTTGGTTCTCCTTCTTATTACTGAAACCCAGGCCCTCTTTCTGACGGAGGCTGAGAAAGGTGCACATCTCCCTGTCAAATCTATGCTGGAATTGTCAGGCTTCTTGGTCTGCTATTGTATGGCCTTTATGTGCCTGGAAAAGGCAGCCCTTGAAATCACAGAAGGGTTCAGGTTGGAAAAGCTCTTTTAAGATCATTGAGTCCAACCATCATTGCACTTTTTTTTCCTTAACATAGGTCTGGGAGCTTTTCAGCAGTTTTTTCCACTATACCTGGGTGAATTCTTCACAAAGTCCAGGCTCAGAACCGAGGGTCAGTCTAGGTTTGTATCCTGTTTCTGAGTGAGGTCAAGAGTAGGATTTAAGGGAAAAGTGTTTTTAAGGAACAATTCTCAAACGATTTGGTTGTAGTAGCCTCCAGCATCTGGAAGCCAGTAGTTCTGAGAGGCTTCCTGAGCCAGGCAGTGTTTCCACTTCCATTTTTCGTAGTTCCTAGTAGGCTGATTTCCCCTGAACTTGTCTAACCCCACCTTTTCAAGCCATTTTTATTTTTGGCTGATCTAAAAAAAAAAAAAATCAGTGAATCCTACAACAGCACGGTGATGAGTAAAGCAGGGCTTCCTGTTGCTGCTTTGGAATCTATGATCTCATCATTCCAGTGAGCTCCCCTTGCTTATTAGATCACAAGAAGCCACGAACAATTGTTCTCCCTTTTATATAATGATAGAATTCTTTGTAATAACCGTTTACCATCTCAGCCGTTTCGTTTCCAAACTGAAGGACCTGAGCCTATTCAGCCTCTCCTCCTAAGGAACCCGCCACCCTCTGCCTCTTCTCCCCTGGGCTGCCTTTTTTTTCCTCTGCCTTTTAGAGCTCTTTTTAAAATGAGATGACCAGAATTGCCCATTCAAATGGATGCAAAATGTGGGAATTTGTGGAGTGCATAATGATTCCTGCCTTGGTCGGGTTTCCTGCCGTTACCTCGTGTAGCGCTCGTGTCTTTAGAATTTAATCTTTTCCTCGGATCCTCTCCCCCTCCCCGCTCGAATTTCTCTCTCAAAAATTGGGCGATCCCCTCCTTGCCTTGCTTACCTTTGTCTGCACAGTGAGGGAAATCAATCCTAAATCAATCCTGCCAATTCCTTTCTCTTCCCAGCCCGGTACGGAGCGTGCGGTTCGCCGCCCCGCGTCCATCACTCTCCGCGCCGGTTTGATCCGCTGCTTTCCTGCCGATGGAGTAACCATGCTTCTCTCTTCTCCTTTCTGCATGCCCAGGATGACAGCACTAGCCATAGTGACCACCAAGACCCCATTTCACTAGCCGTGGAGATGGCAGCAGTCAACCACACCATCTTGGCATTGGCCCGGCAAGGAGCCAACGAGATCAAGACAGAGGCTCTAGACGACGACTGATACAAAGAAAGGGGAGGGTCAAAGCAAGAAGTAACTTAGTTTTTAGACGTAGCACCTTAGCAGACTTTCCTCGGTCCTTAATATGTGTTCTTACAGTATAACTTTGCAGTTTCTTGTACGTCAGTTAGCTGTTAGGGTCTTGTTCTGTGAAGATGGCATGGTGCCCTCAGCCTTTGCATATACTCTCTCAGTATTAATTCCCAATAAATAATCAATCAACCGATCAACCTCCCTCTCCCAGCCCCAGTGGCTAGAAAGATCTTGCTGCTCTGTCTTAGCATTCAAAGTGCTTCCAGGTATTTTAGACAGCCCTCAATGACAAGTCTTAGGCTACACTTAAAAAAACAACAAAAAAGATCTTGGGATACCCTTAGAGTTAAACGAAACAGCCCGTACGCTTTTCCTTCCCCGAGACTGAAAGGATGCAAGCTGAGGTAGTGGCACAGGGTCGATGGACACCAGATCGGGAGCATCAACAGAGAGTAAAAAGAACACTAGAAACCCCACTTCAGCGTGGGGCTCAATGCTTTCCAGCTGCAATAAGCCGTGCCTCACTGGTCATACAGTGACTCGATACACTTTGGGGTGCTGTGCTGAGAATGGCCATTGGAAACGCACGCGCGTTACTCGGGTTGATGTTCACACATTCAACACAGACATCCTCTGCTCTCTCAAGCTGCCTGGCTTTAGTGGATAAGTACTGCCTTCTGCCTCTGGGACCATGATTTGAAGCCCAGCCTGGGATCGTGTGAAAAATGAGCTGAATGTCTAATGGACAACAGTCCACTTCTCAAAACCACTGTTCCTTTTTTTTTTTTGTTTGGCATGGCTAGCGGTGCCTGCTCAGAAGAGGTCTCGACTCTCTCGATCTGTCATTAACAATTCCACCTTTTATTCTTCCTCTTGCCTTCTCTCTCCCCCCACCCTACTCCCCTCCACTTTCGAAAGCAATGTTTTCCAGGAAGGTTATTAAGGTCATAAAGAGGGTGAGTGGATTTTTACACTAATGCCTGTGTCCCGACTCGGAGAACTTTTGCATCTGACCTTTGCTAGGTAACCACCGTAGCATAAATATTCTCCTAAACATGAACTTCTGTTTGTTTAAAGGCAGGAGGATCTCGTACCTGAGAAATGGGGTGTGAATGTTCTGTGTTCTCTTTACTCTGTCCTCGTTAAGATGTGAGAAAGCTATACTGCTACGAGCAATTTAATTAACAATTGGAAGCCATACTGATAAATGGATGTGGTAATATTTGTAAAGCGAACCTACTTTAAGTAGCAGAAACTAATGGGATTGTTTTCCTCGATCATATGTAGCACTTTTGTTACTTTTTTCTTAAAGATATTTATATTTGATAAGTCTTTTTTTTAATCATTTGAGAATTCAAAATACCAAACGGCCAACTTGCATTACAGAGTCACCCTGCGATCACCTTGTCATCTAGTATCTCAGTGATGAACTGTGTGTGCATCTAAGAAAATTACATCTGCTGGCATAGTGTGGAAATGATCTCCTGGCATCCTGATAAAATGATATGTTGCTGCCGGTAAGAGGAAACGTTTTGATGGAAACAGCACGGGAAGTGTTACAGACGGGCAGGACTGTGTTACACTTTAAACACAAAAAAAAAAGAACAAAAAAAAAAAGAAAAAAAAAAACAAAAAAAAAAAATAATAAAAAAACAAAACAAAAAAAAAAACAAACAAAAAAAATCACGCAAAAAAACCCCCACCAACAACAAAAACCGACTTAAAAACCTATGTAAATTTTGAGATACAGAAAAATTTACATAGCGTTTCCTCGACATTCCATTTTTATCTTCCCGGTGTCTTGTGGGAGCAGCTTGAAAAGCAGAAAACAGCTTAGTCTGAAGGATGGCTTTCCCTTTTCTCCTCTCCAGTCTTAAGGTGGAGGGAGCGAAGGGAAGTCGCTGTGGCTTGTCCTCTCGCGCTTAACTCTCGGCTAGCTTTGTGAACTCCTAAAAGGTGGCTCCTCAGCAGGTTTCTAGCCAGCCTAACCCCCCCCCATCGAGGCACAGGCTAACTAGATAATCTCTGCAGCTCTTTGATCTTGTGCAAATTGCTTGGGTAAGTGTGGAGGAGATTTTTTGCTTTCGGAGGGCAGGCGGTTGGCACCTCTTTGTCTCCGTAGCTTTGGAGATATATAGGTAGGGCTTGGCCTCGTCTTTCATTTATGGATTTCATTGGAAAATTTATGTGCTTTTCTTAGATATAGATCACTGGAGCAGAATGAAGCCTTTTTTTTTTTTTTTTTTTTCTTGGTTTTTTGCATTTCTTGAGTAGGCAAATTCATAAGTAGCATCAGGGCAGACTCAGGAAAGAAAGGAATCGGATCAGCGACCGTTGCACCGCGGCGGTTTGGTTTTTCCCTTGGTGTGCGTGTGAATGTTTCGGTACTAAGGAGTGAAAGGATGGGGAGAGCTTTTCTTTTCTCTTTTTGCACAGTGGAATGATTGAGCAAACTCTAGCCTTAGTGGAATTTTACCTACTTATTCATTCCACAGTCACACACCAAGCTGACAAGCAACATCCACGATTTATAGTAAGGAGATTTTAATAATCGATGACCTCTTTACGTTGGGCTTGCCACCACCATTTGTTCTGGCTGTTTCATTTTAAAAAGAACAGACTCAAACTGTTGGACAGCTGCAATTTTAAAAGAAATATTACTTACTATACCAGCTGAAAAAAAAAAAAAAATAGTCATTGTTTCAAGCATCAACTTCTTAAAGCAATAGGGAAGAATAAAAATAGGACTAGAACTTCTAGATCCTGGTTGTAGGTTCCTGGGATGCAAGATTAAAATAACACCACTGAAATTGTGTGTCTGAACCATCTGATGTAGAATAATCTGGTCTTAATTCTTGTTACTTTCAGGTAGCTGCTGGTCTCACCATGCAGCAGTATCCTCTTGTGAAGGCTGAACAGTTAAACCCCTTGTGAGCGACTGGTGATGGGCAGATCCTCCTTGTTAGTAGCTTGCTGGTCAGTACCATCTTCTCACCAGAGAAAATAACAAATGACTTAACTGGAGAAGCAGACAGTTCCATGGTGTCCCATCTTTTGGTTTGCCCTTGTCTGTTTTGGCTTTTCAAGAGGTACAAGGAAAGAGTAAGACATCAGCTGTTACCAGGATGCTCACGGCAGCCTTACTTCCTTTGTTCTAAAAGTTCATCGTGAGCAATTTGCAGTTGGCTAATAACTTTTGGCACCAATTAGCCAAAACTTCACTGGTGTGATGACATCGGGAGAAGTGAATGAATTGGTAGAGAACGTGTCCTGGAATTTAGCCTTTGTTCTAGGGGGTTTTCCACGGAGTGGGAGTCGTCTTTGTCTTTTCTGTCTCTGGATTTTCTTGAAATTTCTGCCTCGTTTTTGTAGCGTTGCAACTCAGTTGCATTTTGTTGTAGCCAGCCTGGAATTACTGCGATTCGTCCTCACGTGGGTTCCCTTGAAGTGGATCTGGTGGCAGACTAGATCTACCTTTCTGTTCTGTGAATAGAGAAGAAATTATTTAAGGTGCTCCTCTGCTGTGATGGGCACAGATTGCTTTTAACTTCGTAGAGTAACTTCTGACTGTTCTTTTGTCACTCATGAAGTCCTTATACTTGAGTTGTTGTTTCTTAACCGTCTTCTTAAAACAACAATTTCTACCTCTGCTTCTTTGGTTTTTTTGGGTTGTTTTGGTATTTTGTTGATATTTTTTTTTATTTCCCCCAACTTCTTCCTAAAGTGGGAGATCCCAGATATTTGCAAAAGCATTTTCAGAGGATAAAAATAAGGCAACGTAGCAGTGAAGAGACAGGTTACCCGTTGATGCTCGTTACGGTGTGATCCCATTACTCATCCGTTGGCCGTGAACGGGTTGGTTGGGAGTCAGCAGTGCACCCTTGCAGCAATTAAGGAATCTCATTAAGAAGAGCCTTTAGCAGGTCAAGGAAAGTGTTCGGTTCCTTCTGTTCATCACTTGTGGGACCGTGTCTGGAGAACTGTGTGCCATGTTGGGCAGGAGTGAGTCCATCCTAGGGCTGCCGAGATGAGCACGTGTCATGTGGTGAGAGTTTGCGAGAGCTGCATTCATTCAGACTGTCTTTGAGGGCATCTCATAGTTGGTTCTTCAGATGTCTTAAGGGGTAGGTTTGGAGAAGATGGAGCCAGGCTCTTCTCAGAGGTGCACAGTAAAAAGGTGGGGGGGCAGTGGGTTCAACTCGCATTAAAGAAAATCCCGGATGAATATAAAGAGAAACATTTTCATAGTCAGACTGGGAGAACAGTGGCCCAAAAAGGCAGTGGAACCCCCATCCTCGGGGATATTCAAAACTTAAGCAGACAAGGTTGGATTAGAGACCTCCAGAGGTCTCTGACCCAAATTATGCTGTGATTCTGCTCAGGTTGGGGTGTTTCCTAATTCCAATCCCTACATGGTGACTTGTTGAAAGAAATTATCTCTCCGCTTGTTATTGGTCTGGGGTTTTTATTTCTGTTTTGCTATTCATAAAAAGTTACCTTTCTTATTCTGCTGATAGAGGGGAGCTTTATTTGCAGGGTCTGGCTCCAGGCTCCAATCAAGCCATAAGTAATATACTTCATTAATTATTTGCTCTGTTTACACAGTTCTTCAGGGATACTTGAATTGTTCTGTTTCTTTCATTGCCTAACATCAGACTGGTAAGTTTTCCATGTTCTCGTTACCATTTGTGCTGTAGATCAGGTTTTGCCTTCGTTTGTGAGGATTTATTGTTGTCTTGCTGCTGTGAGTGCAGGTGAAAAATTTCCCAGAGCTGAACGTCTTAGAGGAAAAATTGTAGTTAACTTCAGCCCCACTGGTGAGTACAAACTAGAATTTTTTTGCTCAGTAAATCATTAATTGCTGATTGTCAGAAGCTGAAAGGGTGTGACTGGGAAAGAGTCACATTATGCTTGCTTGGAATCTCCTTTTCTTTCCAGAAGTGTTTGCTCTTGGCCACTGCTAGGGAAAAAAAACCTCCAAACCAAGCATAATTCACTAGGCAGGCTGTAGGTCTGATTCGGATGCTACTTTGAAGAGAGTTAGGACTCTCGAGGGTTAATTTCTGCCTTCAGAGTGTGTAAGAGGATGGAGGTGAGTTCACCCGGATGTTGAGATGCTCTAAAAGTTTTCCTTCACAATGAGATGTTGGGGAGTCAAATGAAAGCCCCGTTCTGACCGTCCCCCGGGGCGGTTGAGTCACCGAGACGTGGTCGTTGTAATGGGCTTTAATAAGGAGACAGGTCTTTAGTTTTTCATACAGATAAAACCAGCAAAATTGGTCTAAAAATCACTGCCCTTAAAGCACTTGATGCAGGATGCTGTCGGGGTTTTGCCCGTAGCACTGAGAGCTGTGCATGTTCAGTAGAAGATGCTGTTTGGGTTTCTTTCTGCTTTTATCCCTCGAATTCTGCTCATTTTAGATAATAATTTTCTGAGCAGAAGGTTTATGTTCCTCCTCCCACCCCAGCTACATCACTGTGCGGCTCTCATTCCCCAGCGCTCATCAGCTCCTTTCAAGTTCATTGGAGAGCTGCCAGCAAATTCTAGGAGGTTTTTTTGTCAAAATAAACTTTGCTCTTATTTTAGACAAGGCTTCCCACCCAAGTAGCTCTTGCGCTCTTTGAAGTTATTTAACTTGATAATATTATTTTGATCAAAGTCCTAAGCTTGTAGGCAATAATCTCGAGTTTTGGTGGAGCTTTTATCGTTTGGCAGGAATCTTTGTTGGCAGGGTTGGTCTTGAAAACTCTGTTCTGTGTCACTGACCTGACACGTTCATTCTTCTTAGACAGCTGAAGGTTTTGTGTGTGTGTGTGAGTAGCAGTAGTCAGGACTGTATCATGATCCTGGCTAATTTAACAGAGTCTTGTGGAGTCGGGCATTTTCACTGTGATTTCTTGGAAGGCAACCTTGCAGTTCCCAGGAAGAGTTGCAGAGACATTGCAAAACAAAACATTCCCCCTTGGGTTTGGGTTTTTTTTTTGCAGCTGGGATATTTACTCAGGGTATTGAATCGGTTATTGGCCAACAGGCATTTGGCAAGCTGAAAAGCATCGCCCTGAAACCTTCATTTTAGCATCTATTACTGCTCTCTAATTTATGGGGTTTAAACTGTCCGACGAAAGATGTGGCACATTAATGAAAAAGGAGGCATTCTGGAAACGGCAGCTATAAATTCAACTTTAAAATACATACAAATTCTTTTTCTCCTCTGCGAGAAATCACTAGCAAAGTGGACTTGGTTGCTCCGGGGACTGTCGATGAGATGACAGCCTTTTGATGTTGGTTTTTGGTCCAGCAAAGAGAAAGAAAATCAAATGAATGAAAGTAATCACCAGTGCGGGGCGAGAAATTCAAACATCTACAGAGTTGCTCATCTCCAACCTTGGCCTTAGGATTGATCACGTAGAAACAGCCCAGAACTGTTTGGTCATGTGCTGTTCTCCTTCACGTAGGCGGCCGTTGACCGTAGGTGATGCTGTTGGCGCAGTTGCTGTAATCAATACAAACCAGTCACTTTTTTTTGGTGAAGGTTCTTCTGTCGCACTCTCCGCATGAAAATCCATCTGCTCGAGCTCGCTGGAAGAAGTGAACAAACCCAATGGAAGAAGTGAACAAACCCAATGGAAGAAGTGAACAAACCCAGTGGAAGAAGTGAACAAGTTGCTGTAATTGGTACAAACCAGTCACTTCTTTTGGCGAAGGTTCTTCTGTCGCGCTCTCCTCGTGAAAATCCATCCTCTCGAGCTCGCTGGAAGAAGTGAGCAAACCCCTTCGGGTCTTTCAAGATGTGCTCTGCGACATGCTTAGCACCGTTGGGTTCCAAGGGGGGGGGGGGAATTTCAGGCAACCTTCTTTAAACTCCCCTTTTCATCAGGATAACGAACTCGGTTTGATTGCCGCCGTGTCGCGCTCTTCCCCGTTCTTTCCAGCGAGCTCTGGAGCGCTCCGGCCAACAGCTTAAGCGCGGGTGAGCTAAACCCGTTGAACTGGAGTGAACTGTGTAATGGGCCTTTGATGTCTCTGTATGTACAGTGCATCTCGCTCTCAGATGGCTTGGCAGGAGGCTCCCTCTGCTATTTATTCCTTCTTTTCCCACCGCTCTTAAATGGAAGCGGGTGCATTCCGCTGATCAAAACACCCAGCACACTTCTGCTCAATCCTTTCAAACCGCAGCCGGGGTAATTGGGACGGGTAAGATAAATGCCTAAGAGTATGGCAGTAAAAGTGATGGCAGTTCTTTTGAATGACTGGGTGTCCTCCTGACATGTAATTAGCTGCTTTAGAAAGATGTGGATTGGCATGGTCATAATTAAAAGGATTTCTGTCTTTTCTGTGATTGAAAACAGAAGATCTTCCGCCCCCTAATTCTCTTTAATACCAGTGTTATTAGTGACACTTGGAACACAGCTACTTCGTAAACTTAAATAATGACCTGTTCCTAATGGTAACTTACAACAGCAGGGACTGAAACCGAGTTCATTTTTTTCTATGCAAAGCTGCTTCGCTTCCTTTTATGTTGGGTTTTTCCCCACCCCTCCCCGCTCATGTACGTATTGCTTCTCAATGAGCTTTAGAAACAAAAAGAACGTTCCGTTGCGCGTGACGGCGCGGTTACAGATTACCCAGGGTTCTGGTTTAGCCCTTCTGGGTGAGTTGGAGAGTTGAGGAAGATGAGCCGTGGCCCAGGACTCCTCTGGCTTGTGTTTTCACCCTGCCCACGGGTCGAGGGTACCGATTGCACTGTTGTCCTCCGGTCCCCAAAGCCCGGAATGTAACCAGCTCTTCTGTGCCCACTCCCAAGTTCTCCTGGGTAGTGTCTTGCTTTGGAAGCCTTAGCAGCACTTGTTGCCAAGTATCTAACCCTATTGTCCTCAAGCTTTCTCCTCTTGCCGTTAGCGTGGAGGAGTGATAGGAGGTAACTCACCTTCTCCTGAAGAACTCTCCAAATGCCTGTAGCTGGATGGTTGGCTGGACAGCATGCTTGCCCTTCCACACAGGAGAAGCTACATGGTAGTGACCTAAACTAACGTTGTGATCATTCTCTGATATACTGCTAGAGTCTCTAAAAGCATCTGTCATAGGGTGTTACGTGCCTTTTTACTCTGCGTTTTGGGGAGAAACGTTCTCTGTTGACCAGTCTTGAGCACTGCAGAGCCCATGCTCCCATTTTTTTTGTCCTTCTTGACCCTATTTTTCCATAGTGCTGTTCTGCTGCTGTAGTTACTCATCAGATTTCCAGAGTTTGTTAGCATGCAAACACATGCATACAGACTCTTTCCTTACATTTAGGAAAATCAGTAGGTTCCTGACACCCAACAGATTGGCAAAAGAAGCTGGGAACTTCCTTAGGCTCTTACTTAAATCCTCCAGTTACTTTTCAGCTTCTTTGTACAGAAATACTTGTGTGAATCTCATCCAGTGTCACTGTGGTTCAGAACAGACCTGTGGATCTTGGGTGCTTCGGCTCTTCCAGTTACCACTGGTGGTACTACACTCACAGCAGCAACTTCTTTTCTGGGAGATCATTTGTTTGGACTTCAACTTGCTGCTCTCACTGGCCTCGATTCAGCCTCCCCACCCCTTCTCCTTCACTAATTAAAGTCTTCCATGTTATGGCAAGGTGGAGTATGTAGCTTAAATAACCCACCTTTATAATGAAGAGGTTGACTTGAACCTTCTGAGATACATTTTACATCATTTGAGATTTAAAAAATACACTTTGCTTACAAAGTTTTATCTGTCAAATCGCTCAAGGAGGACGGAGAGGTAATGAGAGTAACTTAGTGATAATTAATGTTTCTTACCCAGTATATTCCATTAAGAATATTAAGCGTAGATTCCATTCCTCAAAGCGTGTCTGACTTTGGATATATATTTTTGTTAAAGTCTGCCTGCTGACAAAGTCGCTGCTGTCTCTCTGTGACAGGACTGTAGTGACAGAACTGAAAATAACCTTCAGGAACTCAGAATAGCAACTCACTGGCCAGTGTATCCTACACCAGAGTGCAAACCATTTCATTTATGCATTATAGAATCATTATGGTTGCAAGAGACCTTTGAGGATCATCAAGTCCAACCAGTTACGGCAGGCGAGCAGATCTTTTCAAGACCAAAATGCCATAAACTCCCCCTTGACAGGTTCACCCTTGTTCTTCTGTTCAAAAGGCTTTGATATAATTTTGGAGTGGAAAGTAGCAGCGGGAGCATCTCACCTTTCTGTGTGCTGGTTAGAATGGAGTTTAGGTGGAGCTACGTTGGGTTTGGAGTGGCAAACAGGTTGTCCAGCGTGTTGGGGACAACCAGGTGTATTGCACATGGCTGCTGCTTGAGAAGGGTAAACATCTTGGGTGCTTTATTGATGAGATAGTTGAAGCAGTTTGTGAAATGCTCTGAAATCTCCAACGTGCCAGATCTCTCTTCATGCCATCATGGGTCTTCGTGGCACACCTTGTAACGCTGCAAAGCTCCTTTAGGAGCTGCTAGTGAAGTTTGAGACGTGCTTTCGTTCCCTTTGTTGCAGAGGTAGTTGCCTAGAAGTTTAGCTGAACATTTACATCTTGGCACAGAGCTCGTTGGGCAGTAGCAGGTTAACTCTGCAACTCTTCCTTTAGAGCTCTTCTAACTCACGATCCTCTTTCTCCAGCTGCATGGAGGAAAGAAACACTATTGAGATCACAGAGTCACAGACTGTTAGGGATTGGAAAGGACCTCTGAAGAGCATTGAGTCCAACCCCCCTGCCAGAGCAGGACAGACCTAGAGCAGATCCAGACAGGTCTGGGAAGTCTCTTCCAGTGCTCCACAACTCTTACAGATGAAGGAATAGAGCTTACCAGAGTTAACATCAGTTGAGAATCTGCCCCTAGATTTCAACGGTACTCACTTATTAATGGTGGGGTTTCTAGCAGAGCAAGAATGGAACAGTCTTGAAGTTTCACTGCCAGTAATTCAGTTCAGTGAAATAGGCTTGAAAATTGGGTGTCTGGTCAGGAGTTAGTGAAGTATCCGTGGGAGTTCAGAAAGTATTTGTAAATATGTTTGGGGGGGGAAAAAACCCTAAAAATAAAAAATTTATTCCATTTATGTTCATAAACCCACTGGATACAGATGGTAAAATTTATAAAGAGTTGTGTGGAAAAAGCAGACGCTTTCAGTTAGGGGATTTTTACTCTTTTTTTTGGTTTTTTTTGCATTTGGAAGGGCAGGATGGCTTGTTCACCCCCTTGGGTGAAGGAGATAGAACTGAGAGTTTGCATCAGGATCGTGGGAGGTCATCTGATATTCAGGCTCTCCTCGTAGGTGATAGACTGGTCCCTTCTGGCCTTAACTGTAAAAACTATGATTCCAAAGAGGTCGACTCACACCGTTATTACCTGCTCCTAGTATTTGATCATTTGTAGAGATTTGAGTACTAGAGGGGTTCTCTGCAGTAAGAACTTCTTCACAACGTAGGACTTGCCATCGGACAACGTATTGTGCCTTATGTCTCTAAGCCCCACGAAGTTCCGCTTACGTACGAGAGATACCTTTTTCCACTCGGGACTTCGACCACAATGGGAGCCAAACAAATGGAGTGTTGATAGGTGGTTTCTCTAGGTGGCTGTGTTACTTAGATCTGCCCCAGCATCCTACAGCTTCAGCCCGTGTTCTGCTGACGCCACGATCCATCGTTTCCGACCACGCAGTGGTAGCTCTGAAACAGCTGGAGCAGCTGGAACAGCCTTTTCCTGCTCAGCTGGTGTTGTTTCTTATCTGAAAATAAACCAACCTCTAACCAAAAGCCCAGGTCAGTTGACATTTCTAATCCTCAAGTCTTTGTTGCTGGTCATTGCGTGAGACGTTGGGGTACGTGAATTCCAGTCGTTATCGGGACCTTACTGGGATTTTTACCACTGCCCAAGAACGTTCGACGTGAAAATCGTTCAGGGCAGGTAAAATGCAATCGGTTGTGACCATTTCCTGTAGCTGCAGTGCCTCGAGCAGCTGGTTTTACAAATGCTTTCACATCAATTTCCAGAGTGCTTCAGAAGGTATTCTAGCCAGAAGAAGTCTTCTTGCTAAACTGGTGTCTCCTCTTA
>JANVCC010000018.1:431173-447606 GCA_025345505.1 Todiramphus chloris collaris
GCATCAGCTGGTCCTTCAGATCAACCACTGCGTGTTTGGAGCCCTGCATCCCAGAAAGGGGCCAGACATCACCTGCTGAGGGGATGTGGAGAATAAATCTCTGCTTTCTTCTGCATGTACTTGCAGACTTACTTTGCTTTTTCATTAAACCACATTTGTCTTAGCCCAAGAGTTTCATCTTATTTTCTTCCCCTGGTCCAGCTGAGAGGAGGAGGGGAACTGGCAGAGTGGCTGGGTGGGCACCTGGGGTCCAGCCAAGGTCACAGCACCACAGCCCTTCTGATCTGCCCAGCTCGTGGCAAAGCCTCTCCCCCCCCTAGCTCAGCCGACGGCAGCTGCGTGATTGCTAGGCCAAAGGTTGGACTTGATGACCCTGGAGGTTCTTTCCAACCATAATGATTCTATGATTCCATGATTCTAGGAGTGCCCACGCGTGCGACCTCCCCGCCGCGTGCTGCGCCCACGCTCACCTCTGGCCCCTGGCTGCTTCCTCCAGCTCAAAACCATCAACTCCCCCAATTCCCCCACTTGTTGTGGCAAAGGGCTCCAAGACAATGTGAGGTGGATGGAAGTGGTATTAATTTGAAGAAAAGCAAGGGGGGGGGGGAAGAAAAAAAAAAAGGTGTTCTATGTGGTTTGCTTTTTATTATATTTTTTTTATTATTATTTTTTCCTGCTCGTTTTGATCCGTGCCTTTGAAACCCAGCTTTGGCTGGAGAACAGAGAGGGGGGAAGGTGTTAGAAACCACCTTCCGGGAAGAGCGAGGTTTGAACAAAGTACCAGCACTTCAAACGCTGCTGCGTTTCAGCCAAAGAGGGTTTTTTTTTTTTTGGTTGCTTTTTTTTGATTGGTTTTTTTTCTTTTTTTTTTTTTTTTCCAAAGGTAAAGCTTTAAAGGGAAGTGGCTTTAGGAAGAAAAAAAATCGTGCACCGACTGTGAGACAACTCTGATAAAAATATCCTTTGCTGGCTGACTTTCAGCAGGGATGGTGGAGTCAACACAGCGCTTGTTGCTTAGAAAAACAAAAAAAACCCACAAAATAAAACAAAAACACACCCCCCCCAAAAAAAAATTATCCAAGTCAAACGCTGCCAGTTGGTTCCAACATGAAGCTGTAGTTTGGAGAAAAAGTGTTGTCAAGGAGAAAGAAAATAACATGACCTAAAAGGCGTGGTTTCAAGGATGTCCCACTGCCCTGAAATGTTAGTTGGGTTCCCATCACCCGGTGGCCTTTTTGGCCTGCAGGGTTGGAAGTGGTGGGTTCCTGGCAGTGCCAACCTCCCTGCCTGTGCCTGTAGAGAATCAGAATGATCTTTGGTTGGCAAAGACCTTTCAGATCATTGAGTCCAACCATCCCCCAGCAGTGCCAGGGTAGCACTGACCCCTGGCCCTCAGCACCACAGCTCCACAGGGGGCTTGGAAACCTCTCCAGGGATCACGGGGACTCCACCCCTGCCCTGGGCAGCCTGGCACAGCCCTGGGGAACCCCCCAGGGGAAGAAATTGTCCCTCAAGATCCAACTGAGAAGGTCTGCTCTCATGCTGAGAGCCTGAAGGTCTCCCCTCAGCCTCCTTTGCTCCAGGCTCAACAAGCCCAGGACCCTCAGCCGCTCCTCAGCACCCTTGTGCTCCAGCCCCTTCCCCAGCTCCGTTGCCCTTCTCTGGCCACGCTCCAGCCCCTCAAGGTCCTGCTGGGAGGGAGGGAGGGAGGGAGGGGCCCAATCCTGACCCCAGGATTCCAGGGGCGGCCTCCCCAGTGCCCAGTGCAGGGGGACGGTCCCTGCCCTGCTCCTGCTGCCACCCCAGTGCTGACACAGCCAGGGTGCTGGTGGGAGGATGAAGGGAAAGTAGAGCTGTGGATTTCTACTCCTCAGTGGGAGAGTCCCTACACCACAGGCAACAGGGCAAAAGTCTCATTTGCCTCAGCACCCTCGAGTGCTGCTACAGCATCCGAGCGCTGAGAAGGCATCGGGAGGGGTACCCCGTGGCTGAAGACAGCGCAGCCTTCCCGTCTCTAAAGAAGATGTTTATTTAGGTTCCGCAGGCTGCACGGCAGGTATAATAACAATATTACAGTGATTTAGTATTGTACAGAAACAATTCAAAACTTTACAGCTCATTACAAAGCATCTTTGGATTTCAGCGCGCGGCCGAGCGCACCGAGCGCCACGGGACGCCGCCGCGGGGTAAAAATCGCCGCTCTTTATTTACAGACCCTCTACATTTACAGCAAGCCAAGACGAGCTGGAAAAGCCTCTCCCGAGGTGCAGGAAAACCAAACCATCCGTCAGCTGCCACGGGAGGAACGGCGCCGAGGAGGAGCCGGGAGGGGAGGGCACGGAAACCGAAGCGAAGCCGGATCGAGGAGCTCTAGGAACAAGACACGTGCACCCCCAGCTCAAGGGCGTTTCGTGGCGTGAGCAGCCTGCACCTTTTCCTCTCCTCAAAGCCCAGCAGCCCCCGGGGGGGAAATCCAGCCCCTGGCTGCTTTCGGCGCCCGCTCGGGGATAAGGCACTGGGAAAACTGGACGGGTTGTGCAAAGAGCAGGAACGGTGCCGCGGAAAAGGCTCTTCAGCAGCTCCGTTACCGCGCGCGCCGGTCCGGACAGCACCCGAGCTCAGTTCGTAGGGGTTTTCAGCACTGCTGGGTAGGGGTGAAGGGGGGGTTTCTTGGTTCGTAGGAGAGCAGAGGGGTGTTGAACATCAGCAGCAGGGAGCTGCCACCTCGACCACTGACAAAACTCTTCTTAAGGGCTCGGGCAGTGTACAACACAGGACTCGTTTCTATTGGCCTTCCTCAACTAAGCGACATCGTTCAACGGCACAAAGAAACCCAAGGCTCTGGAACTGAAAAGGTATCATTTTGGATGCACACAACAAAACGCCACGAGAGCTGAACGTAACAGAGGAAAAAGTCTTGGCTTGGCTTGAGAAAACCCAAAGAAGTCCCACAAAAAAAGCATCATCCTCGTCTCAGGCTCGGAGCGAATGGCACTGCAGATCAGAACCCCGCAGCCCGTGTGGAGGGAGGGAAGGAGGGACCCCCAGAGCTGCAGATGCAGGTTCAGAACGTTACGTTTCCAACCCAACAACGCAATTTCAAGCTGAAACACAGAAGTTCCACCTCAACATGAGGAAAAACTTCACTGTGAGGGTGCCAGAGCCTGGCCCAGGCTGCCCAGAGAGGCTGTGGAGTCTCCTGCTCTGGAGCCTTTCCAGCCCCCCCTGGCTCTGTTCCTGTGTGGGCTGCCCTGGGTGCCCCTGCTCTGGCAGGGGGGTTGGACTCCATCATCTCCAGAAGTTCCTTCCAACCCCCACCATTCTGTGATTCCATGATTTTCTCCACCCAGAATCTGAGCCCTGTCCATGGTCTGGGGCTACAGAAAGTGATTTGCAGCACCAAGCAGACACAGGGGATGGGACCCTTGCTAGAAATTACAGTTCCTGCATTAAATATTCTTCTTCCTTGTATAAAGTGCATGAAAAAAATCTTGGGAAATATGCATAGCTACTACCAACACACCAACCACAGCTGCTGGGTGGTACCAGTTGAGAGCACCTTCTCCCGAATGCTGAGCGTAGAGTTTTTCTCATGTTAAAATAAAAAACCAACCCCACAAACCACAACCAACCAAACAAACCCCCACCCAGGCCTGTGTATTACCTTCGTTATGGTTTTAAACTGTTTTCTGGTTAGTTGGCTTAGCTGGTGCCAAGTAAGAGATGGCTTTGAGCAGAGGGATTGCGCGCTCACGGTACCAACATCTTGGAAAAGACCTTAAGAAGGAACCTCACGTGCCCAGGAAAGTTGGGGTGAGGGGGAAGGAGTCAGAGAAGTCCTCCAAGAACATCCTCAGGGTCCTATCTGATCCATTTGGCTTTCAGGAGCGAGCCAGCGAGGGGGGTTTTGGTGTCGGGGTGGGCTACGAGGAGAGGTTTGACTTTCAAAAGGCAGATGAGATGGCAACAACTGAGAGAGCCAACCAGGCGCTCTGTCCTCTGGCACATCACCCGCTGATGTTTAGGACACATCACCCCAGAGAAGCCAACGAGGGGTGTTTCTTGTACCCCTCTCCATCTGCACAGCACGGCTGGGTAACACCACGGAGGGTGGGTGGGAGAGGGCAGTCCCCCCCCTGTATCTGTTGGTTGCAGCCTCCACCCGCGTGCCCCAGATGCACAGACACCAAACCAGGTCCTTCTGCTCTCTGAGACAGAGGAATTCATAGTGGGTCATGTCCACGGTGAACTATCAACCCAACTGCCTCCTGCTTGACCCATTCACTCCCGTGACTCTGACACCTTGATGCTGGCCCCCGTGGAACTGCAGCCTTTGGAGAGAGCACTGCAAGAAAAGAGGCTTCAGAAGGACTTGGACAGGTTCTTCCCTTCACAGCTCCCAAAAGGGGCCACGTAGCAAACATCCCAAAGCTCTCAAGGTATCCCTAAATCCATGACGTGCTGAGACTGAAAAACCCACACTATCGGTCCAGGGGCTGTTTCACATTAACTGACTTCCTGCAGCACGTCGGAACAAAGTGCAATTGGGGGGGGGGGGGAAGAAAAATAAAGGGTAAAGATGGATTTTAGAAACATCCCAAGGCTGTAGAAGAGGCATCGTGTTTGTTAGCAGGCGGTCTTTCATCAGCGTGACCCATCAGACCCCAAAATGCAGCGTCGTTGTGCGGGGCAAGTCACTCTTGTTAAAAAAAAACAGTTAAAACTTAGGAAAAAACCCAAAAAACCCCAAAAAACCCCAAAACCAACCAACCAAACAAAAAAAACCAAAAAAGAAACACCCAGGATTTTAGCATCTGAATTCCTTATTGCCGAGTTTCTCCCATCTCCTTGGCTCGAGCGGACGGGAGCTTCGTGCAAAGGATGATGGAGGGAAAAAGTGCCCCCTAAAACCAGACTGAAAAGCTGTTCTGCACATTCTGTGTGATGATTTCTTCAGGAAAATGTAGGAGACACCGAAAGGAGAGACGCCAAAGCCGAGAGGATGCACCCAGCCCCGGCGGTGCTCTGCACGCTGCGCTGGAACCCATCCCACTTACTGCTGCTACAGATTAGCTTCTATTTTAATTTTATTCCTTCTGCAGAAATGATATTAATTACAGTAAATCAGCATAATTATCTCCTTCGCTAAGCATCCCTGCCTCCTTCCATGACACCGTATCTTTCCCTTGGACCTCTGAACCAGATGGGTAAGGCACTTGGATACCCATGGGCGGTGGCTAAGATGCCTATTAAAGTTTAATCATTAATTTAGCAGCCTAAATGCTCCCCACATAGATGAAATGTCTGGGGCTCAAGCTGTCCCATCCCCCCTCCCCTCCTCCGTGGGGATTAAACAAGCCATAAACAGCTCAGAATAATAATAATAATAATAATAATAATAATAAAAAAAGCCCGTGGCCTCTCCATGAGCGCGCGTCGGGCGCCGCGTGCCCACGGACAGCTCCGCTACGCAAGTCGGGCCACGGGCAGTGAAAAACTGCCCAGGGGTCTCAAAAAATAACCCCCAGGTTTTATAAAACCCAGCCCGAGGTTCCCATTTTCGAGGGAGAGATGAGTTTGGGGGGGGGGGGGGGGGTGACTCTTCAGCTGTTTGGCCCAGGTTGGCTTCTGCCCTGGTGATGGAGGCACGTCCCCTTCGGTGCCAGCAGAGCTCCTCCGGGCCCCGCCGGGCAGGGGGTGATTGTAACGTGCAAACATCTCAGATTTTTCTTTTAAGAAACAATAAATAAAACATAAATAGACCGGATGGAATCCCGTCACGAGGATGGCCACCCCTCTGCTTTGAGCACCTGGTCAAAAGCCAAGTGTCTCCAAAGGCTGGGTGGGAACACTCAAGCACTTCAGTGCTGCCAGCCCATCAAATAACCTCTTGGCCCACGGGGCAGAGCCAAGGAGAAGGTCCTGCCACTCTGGGGCAAACGTGAGAGGGGATCCATCAGGGTGAGCACACCAGTTAAAGAGATGAGACAGCAAATTCACTCAGCTCCCTTCTTTCCTAAAAAGAAGGGATCTAAAATAATCCAGAGCGGGTGATGGACCTTCTCCCGTTCCCAACAAATCAGCTGGAAGGACTGGGCTGATTTCCACAGGAGAGGGGGGCCAGGGGACAGTCATCCAAAGGGGCACTGGTCCCAGGTCACGCAACCAAAGAGCTGCTGCTTTTTTTAAACCAAGGGGCTTCGGGGGGCTCTTTATTTGGGCAGTGACTGGCTTGAGAGCAGCCCTGAAGAGAAGGACCTGGGAGTGCTGGTGGATGAGAAGCTCAACGTGAGCCATGAGTTGCTCTTGCAGCCCAGAAAGCCAATCGTGTCCTGGGCTGCATCAGGAGAAGCGTGGCCAGCAGGGTGAGGGAGGGGATTCTCCCCCTCTGCTCCACTCTGGTGAGACCTCACCTGGAGCACTGCATCCAGCTCTGGAGCCCCTGTCACAGGAAGGCTGTGGATGTGCTGGAACGTGTCCAGAGAAGGGCCACCAGGATGCTCAGAGGGCTGGAGCACCTCTCCTGTGGGGACAGCCTGAGAGAGCTGGGGTTGTTCAGGCTGGAGAAGAGAAGGCTCCGGGGAGACCTTCTTGTGGCCTTCCAGTATCTGAAGGGGGCTACAAGAAAGCTGGGGAGGGGCTTGTTAGGCTGTGGGGCAGTGCTAGGACTGGAGGGGATGGATTAAAACTAGAGAGAGGTCGATTCAGGTTGGACATCAGGAAGGATTTCTTCCCCATGGAGGTGGTGGAAGCCCCATCCTTGGAAGTGTTCCATCCCAGGCTGGCTGGGGCTGTGAGCAACCTGCTCTGGTGGGAGGTGTCCCTGCCCATGGCAGGGGGGTTGGAACTGGATGGTCTTTAAGGTCCCTTCCAACCCTAACAATTCCATGATTCTATTTCCAAAGAAAGGTTTACGTTAGCGTCCCTCCCTGCCTGGACTTGTTCCACCCTCCCCCTTTCACCACGTAGCACGCAACGCGGACGCAGCTCTTAACAAATTAGCGGAGAGCTGTGATTTTTAGGGAGGTTTGCATTGGGTTTTGGGGTGTTTTTTGAAGACCTGCCAGTCACACCAAGGGGAACACCGGTGCAGGGGGTCTATTTTGGAGCTATCTGAAAGTCGTGCCAGGATTTGAACCATTGCCAGGTCTCTTACACCCACCCCTCACTGCGAGCTCCCACCGCCTGCCGTCGGTCACACCCCTAAGCGTCACGATGTGGAAGAGGAAACCAAGGATGTAGATCCAGCACCACGACAAGGCAAAGAATTAACAGGTCAATCACCCGAAGCAGAGCAAAAACATAAACCAAACCAAAAACCAAACCAATAAACCAAACCCTTCATTAGTGTTTGCCGCAAACGAGAAGTTCACGTGGTTGGTTCAGCTTCCCGTTGCACGAGGAGCTGCTCCCCTGGCTGCTGTGCTGTGGTTCTTGCAGTGGTTGGATGGTTGGTTGGGTGGTTGGTTGGTTGGTTGGTTGGGTGGTTGGGTGGTTGGTTGGTTGGTTGGGTGGTTGGTTGGTTGGTTGGGTGGTTGGTTGGTTGGTTGGTTGGTTGGGTGGTTGGTTGGTTGGGTGGTTGGTTGGTTGGTTGGGTGGTTGGTTGGGTGGTTGGGTGGTTGGGTGGTTGGTTGGTTGGTTGGGTGGTTGGGTGGGTGGTTGGTCGGTTGGGTGGTTGGGTGTGTAGGGCTCTCTCAGTTCACCCAGGATTTCCTGTTCTCCACATTTTTCTGGCTCTTCTCCTGTCGCAGCGTGGATCCTCCTTCTGCTTTGGCCAGGGCTGTGAGGGAAGCCAGGTTGGAGGTGGAACCGGAGAAGCTGCCGCTCTTCCTGTTCTCCGCGGCAGCTCCTCCTCCTTGCAACTTCAAGCCGGTGCTTCGACGTCTCGCTGGTCCTGTGGCCTTTTTAACTCTGCCTGGCTTCACCAGCAATCCGTAGCCTGGGTTGCATCTGAAATATTGCTTCCCTCCGATTGAGCCGTCGTTCTTACCTTTGACAAGAGGAGAAAGGAAGGTGAGGGACAAAATGGTTTTTGTCTGTGCACGTTGATGTGAGCTACGGGGAGGACACCAGCAGAAGAAAGCAAGAGGAAAATGCTGAGAGGGAAAAAGACTGTTCTCTATAAATACACAGTGAAGGTCAACACTCAGCAGGAGAGAGGACTCACACCAAAGAACTTGCTCCTCCTGCTCAGATGGAAGCTCCTGCCTTCCAGTTGGTGCCCCTTGCTGCCCCTTGTCCTGGCAATGCTGGGCACCACTGAGCAGAGTCTGGCCCCAGGCTCTTGCCCCCCGGGGCCCTTTAGCTCTTGCTCAGCATTGCTCAGCTCCCCTCTCAGGCTGCTCTTCTCCAGCTGCACAGCCCCAGGGCTCTCAGCCTTGCCCCAGCACAGAGATGCTCCAGCCCCTCAGCACCTTCCCAGCCTCTGCTGGGCTCTCTCCAGGAGTTCCTTGTCTCTCTTGAACTGGGGAGCCCAGAACTGGACCCAATACTCCAGTTGTGGCCTCCCTAGGGCACAGTAAGGGGAGGAGAACCTCCCTCAACCCGCTGGCCACGTTTCTCCCTTTGGATCACTTAAAATCCTCACAGTCACTATTCTGGGCACTGGGACAGGCCCCACTCCCATCCGTAAAGGGAACTCTGAAAGATAAAGCAGCTCTTGAAATGACATAAGGATCATCCCTTCCACTTTATGGGTGTTTCCTTCTCTCCACCACCGTTACCACCATAGGTCCAACATATACCCTCATGTGACCAAGGACTTGGACCTCTACCTCTGTTTGGAGTGTGACAAAGAGATGAGTTTGTGACCCTGTTTCCCAAGGGACACTCCAGATGGGCTTGAAGCCAGCTGTGCTCCAGGAAATCAGGGGCTTAATCCTTGTGGAAATGGAAGGGAGAAAAAAATATCCAGTAACATCAGCAGTTGAGTCCTCAATGGGCCAAAAAAATCTCGTAGCTGTTTGACTCTTCCCCAGGCAGTGAAGCTGATGCTTACTGGGTACATGCGACCAGAGAAGATAACTGCTTGATAATGGGAGCTCTGGATCCTCAACACAGGATTTGGATGCAACCCCAGGGGAGCGTGTAGCAGAGACCAGCGTGGGCAACTGCCTGGGATGTGCTGAGTCACCAAGCAGGCTTGGGTTAAAGGCTTTCAATAAGGAACTTTGTGTGCCCTTGGTAAACCAAACCCTCTTACTATCGAAGGCTGGGGTATCTGCTGCTGGTCTCTGGAATTTTCCACCAGCGCCCGCTGTCTTCCCTCAGTCCCACCTACTCTTGGAGGAAAACGACTCACAGAATCATAGACTTGTTGGAAAAGACCTTTAAGATCATCAAGTCCCATCACAGAAGACATGAACCTGCAGAGGAATGGAGTTATGAAGCCTGGGGTTCCAGCAGAGAACAAATGCCTGCCAACAGCTTTCAGCTTGCGCTGACCTCTCTGGTTTTCCACATCATGCTACACAGCGACGTAGGACCCGAGACTCCCCAGCTTCCAAAAAGGCACGTGGCAGAGCCTAAATTCTGTGAGGTCTACAGGGAAGAACCATGCAGGAACGACAAATGAGAAATGGAAAGAATTTCTAACTGTCTGTATGGCCTGGTGGTCAACGCGTGGTTGTTTCCTACTGATCTGCAAACAGCAGGTTTTTGTACAACTAGTACAACCCCCCTGGCTCTGTTCCTGTGTGACCTGCTCTAGGTGGTCCTGCTCTGGTGGGGGGGTTGGACTCGATGATCTTTCGAGGTCCCTTCCAACCCTTAACATTCTGTGATGCTGTGATTCTCTGTGATTTCCTCTTGTGCTGGGGCTTGTTCCTTGGGAGCAGAGCCCGACCCCCCTGGCTCCAGCCTCCTGTCAGGAGCTGTCAGAGCCAGAAGGTCTCCCCTCAGCCTCCTTTGCTCCAGGCTCAACAAGCCCAGGGCCCTCAGCCGCTCCTCAGCACCCTTGTGCTCCAGCCCCTTCCCCAGCTCCGTTGCCCTTCTCTAGACACATTTTGTGATAGGAGAGGTGATGGCAGCAAGGTGAGACACAGGAAGTTCCACCTCAACCTGAGGAAAAGCTTCTTCCCTATGAGAGTGCCAGAGCCTGGCCCAGGCTGCCCAGAGAGGCTGTGGAGTCTCCTGCTCTGGAGCCTTTCCAGCCCCCCTGGCTCTGTTCCTGTGTGGGCTGCCCTGGGTGACCCTGCTCTGGCAGGGGGGTTGGACTCCATCATCTCCAGAGCTCCCACCCAACACCTAACATTCTATAATTTTATGATTCTATGCACAACACTTTGGACATCCTCAGAGCAGAAGCCCAGAAGAGAACTCTGTAGACACAAGGCCTGTCTCCTGAAACTATCTACTGAGCTGCATTGTAAAGCAATTTTGATTCCTGCCTTCATTGTAACAGCCAGTGAAATAACTAAGAAGGGACACAATCCAGTCAGAGGTCAGTAAGACTGGGTTCACAAAGGCAGACTGAGGAAAAAATCACAGGAGGGCAAGATCTTTTGTATTTCCCTTCTCAAAACGCCCCCAGGGATGGGTAACAAAACCCTCCTCCTCCTCAAAATCATAGAAGAGAAACATTAAGGTTGGAAACGATCTTCAAGATCATCGAGTCCAACCATCTCCTGAACATTATCAGGAACAACAGAGCATGTCCTGTAGTGCCACATCTAGATGGTTTTTGAACCCTCCAGGGATGGTAACTCCATCCCCTCCCTGGGCAGCCTGTGCCAAGGTCTCACCACTCCCTCAGGAAAGAAAACCCTAAACCTGCCCTGGTGCAACTTCAGCCCATTTCCACTCATCCTATCACTTGTGACCTGGGAGAAGAGACCAACACCCACCTCACTCCAACCTCCCTTCAGGGAGATGTAGAGGATGAGAAGATCTCCCCTGAGCCTCCTTTTCTCCAGACTAAACAACCTCAAGTCCCTTGGCCACTCCTCATCAGACAATGTTCTCCAGACCCTTCACCAGCTTCAGCATGAAAAAGAACTGTCTGCCTTAGGTCTTATTTTACCTGAAGGTAAATCCAGTTCCACACCAACCCACGTTCCCTCTTGAAACTCCGTGGGCCCAATATATCGAACGGTGCCCGTCTTATTCGCGCCGACTGTGACGTATTCCCCCTCTTTCAGCCACTCGGGAATTTCGTTGGCGTCTTCGGAGTCAGAAGTCACTTCCAGTTTTTCTTCTGACGTATCTGAGCCGTTCTGGTTCAGTCCACGGGCAGCAGACGTGCTCTTTTCCTCTCCTTGCTGCTCTACGACGACGCTTTGTGAGCACGTGGGATCTGTCCCCAGCATGCTTGTGAAGGATTTCAGCTCCGATGTCTTGACTTTCTGGATTTTGAAGGGGGAGGCTGCAACGCTGGGCTGGGACAACTGGTCGGGATGAACCTGTGGCTTGGGAAACCCCAGTTCTGAAGCCCCAGGAGCCATTTCTTTTTTCCTAGCTTGGCCTGCTGACTCTACTGATTGTTTGGGTAACAACTCCTTCTTTGGAGCGGAGGTAGAATGAAAGGTTTTTGCATCAGTGGCTCCAGAGGCATCGTTTGCCTGCTCACTTTGAGTCACGGGGGATGTGCAAGGTTTTGATTTCAAAGCATCAGTCCCATTCACTTCAGTGCTGTCCTTAGGTCTTGCGTGGGCACTCTGAAGGCTGAAGGTGGGTAGACACTCTCTCTTAGCACCGAGACAGCTTTCTGAAGGACTCTCCGAGTGACCTGGCACGTCAGAAGAAGAAGAGACCTGAGCCACACTGGGAGCTGGGAGGTCACTCGCTGCGGGCGTTTGACCTCCTGGTTGAGCTGCAGCATCACTTCCCGCTGCGAGGGCTTCGGAGAGGGTGGCTGTCGAGACGCTGTGAGAAAAGTACCCGCTGGAGGCTTCACTCAGAGGACTTGGAGGTCCTTCCTGGGTGTCCTGCACCTGGGTGTCTCCCGTGGGCTGTGGCAAAGGCACTTTGGGGGTTTTTTCCAGACTCTTGTCGACCTCGGACATCCGCCCTGCCGTTTCAAGTGGCTGTTTCCCTCCTTCCTCTTGGTTGATCTGGAACAGAAGGGGATAGGGATCGTGGAGCAACGTTATCCAGAACAGCTGGGCTAAAGGGTTAGACACGAGGCCTCTGGGAAACCCTAAGGCCATGACCTTCTCTAAATCTCCATCCAGCTGCAATCTCCACAAGACACAAGCCGATCCCGAGCCAGCTTTGCAAACCCGGTTGGCTTGTCAGCTCATTTCTTCCATTAATAAGAAAAGTGTCACCTAAAAGAAATACGTCCCCCAATATTTACTGAAAAATTATTTATATTGCAGGAATGGTCATTTGCTGTTCAAACAGGAGGATGGATATGGACTGGGAAAGCGCCGTGATCTATTCGTCTCTCACCGTTCTTCGGCGTAACTCTCCGGAGGGATAAATCTCACCTCTCCACCTAAGCTGGCATTTATGTCCCCGTTTCCAAAGGCCATTCCCACCTCGATGCCGCCAGCGCCGCACGCTTCCAGGGTGCGGAATTAACTGCGCCTCCTGAGATTAACAGCCCATTTTAGTGATGTATGTCTGGGCTGTAAAGTTGACTGAATCTGATAGATCGATATCTTTTGCCAGCACATGTACTCTAAAAGATTAGGATGTCTCTAAATCTCGTTGGGAGGGAGGGAGGGGAGGGAAGGAGGAGGCTTCTGATAGAAAGGGGAAAAAGCCAAACTCCAGTGGGTGGAGGATGGCAGATTTCATAGAATCATAGACTCATAGAATGGATGGGGTTGGGAGGGAGCTCTGGAGATGATGGAGTCCAACCCCCCTGCCAGAGCAGGGTCACCCAGGGCAGCCCACACAGGAACAGAGCCAGGAGGGTCTGGAAAGTCTCCAGAGAAGACTCCACAGCCTCTCTGGGCAGCCTGGGCCAGGCTCTGGCACTCTCACAGGGAAGAAGTTCCTTCTCATGTTGAGGTGGAACCTTCTATGCTCAAGTTTATCCCCATTGTTCCTTGTCCTATTGCTGGGCACTACAGAAAGAGCCTGGCCCCTTCCATTTGACACCCACCCCTCAGATATTTATAGACATTAATAAGGTCCCCTCTCAGCCTTCTCCTCTCCAGACTAAACAGCCCCAGTTCCCTCAGTCTTTCTTCACTGGGGAGATGCGCAAGTCCCTTCATCATCCTCACAGAGATTTGTACATGTCACATCTTAACTCTCAAGTTTTCATCTTTGTTTCCTGTTCAAAATTTACAGAATCACAGAACATCTTTGGTTGGAAGAGGCCTTCAAGATCATCTAGTCCAACCTTCCACCCAACGCTGCCAGCTCACCACCAAACCAGGTCCCTGAGCACCAGGTCCACACGCCATTTCAATGCCTCCAGGGATGGCAACTCCACCCCTGCCCTGGGCAGACCATGGCAATGGGTGAGAACCCTTCCAGTGAAGAAACATCTCCTAATATCCAGCCTGAACCTGCCCTGGAGCAGCTTGCAGCCATTCCCTCTGCTCCTGTCATGTCACCAGGGAGAAGGGGCTGTCCCCCTCCTCTCTCCAACCTCCTGTCAGGGAGCTGTAGAGAGCCAGAAGGTCTCCCCTCAGCCTCCTCCAGACTAAGCAACCCCAGCTCCCTCAGCCACTCCTGACAGCACTTGTTCTCCAGGCCCTTCACCAGCCTCACTGCCCTTTTCTGGACAAGCTCCAGCACTTCTCTGTCCTTCTTACAGTGAGGGGCCCAATATCCAAGGTGTGGCCTCCCCAGTGCCCAGTACAGGGGGATGATCACCTCCCTATTCCCGTGGCCACAGTGTCTCTAATATTTTATGGTGTATCCCATCTACTGGTTAAGTTTCCCAACCGACAGGATTTTCACCTTATTCTTACTGTGCCTTTTCCACTCGGCATTTGAAAGAAGAGGGATTTGACTGAATTCCAGGAATTTCAGGGCCAAAGCCTCGCTCGGTCGTGCTAAGGGAAATGTAACACAGGAAACTTTTTGGTTTGTTCTTTTTGGTTTTTTTGTCTTTTTTTTTTTTTTTTTCTTTAAATATTCTGGTGGATTAAAGCTGTATTTTTAGCTTTTCTATGGAGAAGATGGAGTACACGTGGGCTCTGCTTCTCTCCACTGCTCTTTCTTTGGGCTTTCCCTTTGAAACTCGTAACGCACATTTTGCTAAGACAATAAAAGCACAGTGGGAGAAAGCTGATGTGCTACATGTAAGGCTGAAGTTCTGCTGATCTGTGGGAGATCACAGGGGCTATCTTCTCTCCATCTCAGCAAAAGCCCTTTTTTCACTCCGACACCAAGAATTGGCTTGAAATGTAAAACTGAGAGTTAAGCTCAACACTCAGAGTAAGGGGGCTGGAGCACCTCTGCTATGAGGACAGGGTGAAGGAGCTGGGACTGGAGAGGCTGCCCCTTGAATCCTGCGGTCACTTTTTGGCCCCTCACTGCCAGCAGGACCTTGAGGGGTTGGAGTGTGTCCAGAGAAGGGCAATGGAGCTGGAGAAGGGGCTGGAGCACAAGGGTGCTGAGGAGCAGCTGAGGGACATGGGCTTGTTCAGCCTGGAGAAAAGGAGGACATGTTCCTCATGTTGGACCTGAAGAAAAATTTCTTCCCCTTGAGGCTTGCCAAGGGCTGTGCCAGGCTGCCCAGGGCAGTGGTGGAGTCCCCGTGATCCCTGGAGGGGTCTCAAACCTGTGGAGATGTGGTGCTGAGGGACTTGGTTTAATGGTGACCTGTCAGCCTGGAGAAAATTCTGGGGGGACCTTATAACTACCTTCCAATCCCTGAAGGGATCCAACAGGAAGATTGCAGAAGGACTCTTCACAAGAGTGCCCAGCAACAGGACGAGGGGAAATGGTTTTAAACTGAGGGAAAATAGTTTTAGATTGGATTTCAGGAAAAAGTTCTTCAGTAGGAGGTGGTGAGACTCTGGAATAGATCACCCAGAGGGGCTGTGGATGCCCCTCCCTGGAGGTGTTCAAGGCCAGGTTGGATGAAGCCTTGAGCAACCCTGTCTAGTTGAGAGGAGTCCCTGCCCATGGTGGGGTGGTTGGATTAGGTATCTCGGAGGTCCCTTCCAGCCTAAGCCACTCTATGATTTTATGATTCTCTGACTCTACAGCTAACAGACACATTCTGATTACAGAAAGCGTCTGAGCGTAGCAGTTTTCTTTCTGAAGCAGCAAACCAGCTGAATTTTACCTGTTTAACTTCTAACCATATGATTAACCAGGCTCTCAAATAGAGGTTATGGAGTCTCCTTCTCTGGAGACTTTCCAGACCCTCCTGGATCTGTCCCTGTGTGGGCTGTCCTGGGTGACCCTGCTCTGGCAGGAGGGTTGGACTCCATGATCTCCAGAGCTCCCTTCCAACCCCATCCAGGGAAATACTGGAATACAGGGAAATACTGGAGAGAGTCCAATGGAGGCTGTGAGGATGCTGAAGGGACTGGAACATTTCTCTGGGGAGGAAAGACTGAGAGCCCTGGGGCTCTTTAGCCTGGAGAAGAGAAGCCTGAGAGGGGATCTTAGGAATGGTTACAAATCTCTGCAGGGTGGGGGGCAAGGAGAAGGGGCCAGGCTCTTTTCAGGGGTGCCCTGGGATAGGACGAGGAGCAATTGTCAAAAAGGGAAACACAGGAAGTTCCACCTCAACCTGAGGAGAAACTTCTTCCCTGTTCCAGTGCCAGAGCCTGGCCCAGGCTGCCCAGAGAGGCTGTGGAGTCTCCTGCTCTGGAGCCTTTCCAGCCCCCCCTGGCTCTGTTCCTGTGTGGGCTGCCCTGGGTGACCCTGCTCTGGCAGGGGGGCTGGACTCAATGATCTCCAGAGGTCCCTTCCAACCCCATCCATTCTATGATTCTCTGAAATAGAGAAGCAGAACCTGCAATATAATGGGAGATTTGTCCCAGGACTGAGGGAACCCAGCAACACACGCTACATTTCATTGTCCCCCAGCGATGGAACAGGAGAAGTGAAAAAAGGTTTTCTGGAGCTAACCCAGCAGATGCTTTTGCCACCTCTGGTTTGATGATACGATCACAGAACAGCTTTGATTGCAAGAGACCTTTAAGACCATCAAGTCCAAGTATGAAAATTGCACCCTCCCCTCCTGGGATGTGCTCACCTGTTTCATCTTTGCCGCGCTGGCATCGGTGCTGGCAGATTGAACCATAATTCGCGGGACACCCTGCAGGAAGGAAACAGAAACTGGAGCATCAGTCACTTCAAGGGTTAAACTTTGTCAAACTGACAAAGTTACAACTTATATCTGATTTTTTGGAATCGCAGAGAAACCTCTGGCACGACAGGATGGAGTGTGGCTATTTGATTGCGTTCTGATGACGTACTCTGAAGGGGTAAAAACCTTATCCAAGGCATCCCTGAATTTTAATACATAATCATAGACTGCTTTGGGTTGAGAGGACCTTTCAAGGTCATCC